>JAFFJZ010000083.1:0-454211 GCA_018340375.1 Gonatopus flavifemur | reverse complement strand
TTGGGAAGAAACCCTCCCGAATCCCGATGACGAAAAACTATAGTCGCTATCGTGATTAAAATAAATCGAAAGTGGCGATGATGATGAAGAAAAATCCTGATGTTTTGATCGCATGAAAATTTGAAACGTTTGTATCTCGGGATCGCGTGAACGGATCAACTCTGTAGTGTGCTTAACCGAAAGTGTGTATTCGAATTATATAATAGAAGTGTAATTATTTTTTCGTGAAATTATCTCTCTTAGGGATGGGCGAGTTCGAATCGTTTAATCAAATAATCGATCAATCGAATGACTGCTAATCAATTGACCACTCGATTCTTGGATTTCCAATTAATCGATGTAGTTGATTATTTTAGGAGCTTGCACCTCCAAGATATGTTGAGGGACTTCGGAATAAGATTTTTTGAGTCGTTTTGCAGTGTGGATGGTTCATACAGAAAAATGTGGAGCGATTTTGTGATGAAAATAACAAGTTTCACTCCCCTCCCACCCCCTACAGGAGTTGAGGGGGCGGAGGGAGTTTGGGAGCTGGCGTCTCTCAGATATATCCAGGATTCTCAGAATGAGATTTTGTGGGTGGTTTTGGAGCGTTAATTCCGCATAGGAAAAATTCAAAAACGATTTTATGATGCAAATGTCAATTTTATCCCCTAGAGAGGGGTCGGGGGTGAATCTTATGAACTGGGGTTCCCAACATATGCCGCTGGACCTAGGAATAAAATCTTTGGGGTGGGTTTAGAGCGTTCATTCCGCATAGAAAAAATTCAGAAGGGATTTCATCATAAAAATACCGAATACACCCGCTTAAAGATCATTGGTGGACCAAAATCATCTTCTCTTCCCTCATTATTCATTTCGGCGACTCCATAAACCTTTCAGCAGTGCTTTTGAATCTATTTCAAAGTTGTTTCAATATTTATGAGATAATCTCACGCAATATCATCTCTGTTTTTCCACTTCAAGGGGCGGACAGGGTAGTTCCCAGACAGCACTGGGACGTTTTCTGTACGTTCAAAAAACGTACTTGGTCACAAGAAGAACGTTCATAAAATGTCCCAGGACGTTTTAAAAATGTCGCATAGACATTCCGGGGATGTACAAATGTCCGATGATGTTCTATTTAGGTCTCAGCAGAACGTTGCGAAGACCATGGTTTTGTGTATGTTTCCTAAACGTTCAAAGCATGTCACAACGTTCAACTTCGGTGCACATGTTTGAGATGTTTTGAAAACATTGTTTTCACAATTTAGAAACTCCTCCAAAGTTTGAACTGACAAGATAATGATAATGAAGAAAATCGAATAGCGTATTGGCAAAATCTGAAGAAATCTTATAGCTTTCGAAGTGCGGTTAGTGCAAGTGAAGTGCGGTTAAAATATGGGAATGAAAAAAAAAATTCAACATAGATTTTTCAATGGAAGAGCGTAGTGCAATTTTGAGGTTAAGCGGCTGTTGGTATACTGATATGAGTCTTATTTCTACTTATGAATTCTTCATTTACGATTTTCATTTATGCACAATAAACTTGATACTGAAGTATATAAACTTAATTCTTATAATCATATACCATCAATGTATGTATTGCGAAAAATACAATTCGTGTGAGGTTAGGAAAATTAATGGTATCATATGTTGTGCCAATATGATGTTAATTCGATTATCATATAGTATGCTACTTTACCAGTTCATTATTCACATGAATATTTATATTCTCGCATGTCAATGAATTTGCTGTTTTAGGTTTGTAATTTTTTCTAATGGTTATGGTCTGATTTGATGTATTTTCCAGAAGTTCTGATATGTCGTCACCCATAAATAATGATGAGGTGATAAATTATTCCAATCTGGTTGATGAACAATATCTGTGCAAATAATAAATGTACCATTGCTTCAAATTATAAATGAATGAGCAGAAAATTCAGCAAACATATGTATAAGATCTCCAACCTTCAAGATATTAATGAATTGATTTTAATAGCTTGACCAGTACACAGAATGGAAAAAAATATGTCTCTTATGATGTTGTATTGATGATTCTTGAAATCAGAAAAACAAAGCATTTCAACTTTCAATTTTGAATTTGAAATAATACATGAAGCTGAGGAATATTCAAACTCTCTTCGCACAAAGGTGGGAATGCAAAAAATGAGGGAGATAATTCTCTAAATGTTTTGTAATTTGAAATTATTGAAGTGATATAGATATTTGAGTTATGAAACCATTGAAACATTTGTGTAGCATAGTAGACGTTGTCAAGTGGGAATAAAAGAATTGAGGAAAGGAATATCGGTGAACAAAATCTTTATTCGATGATCAGGTCACAAAAACTTTTTTTGTTCGTGCCAAAACATTTGTTTTTTTTTTTTCAAATTATTTGAAACTGGTGCAGAAGAACCAACCACCTCTTATTTGAGCATGAATTATAAATCATATAAAATAGAATTCGAAATGCCATTTCAACATTTGGATAAAAGCATGCGTTTTTTCCCATTTGTGAAATCTCTAATATATGAAAATGTGTTTATTGCATTCAAGAAAGTTGAAAACAAAAACTTCTTATCCTAAATGAAATTGAATGAATCAATTTTACATTAATATCACATAGAAAAAAGTTTTTTGAATTCTTAATTTATCACATGTACTTATCACATAATGTATCACAGGATGAATGGGACTATAATAGCAGACTAATAATTTCTTTGAAAAATAAAAAATCTATGAGCATATTATTTTAATTTCCTGCATCTCCCTCATCCTCGTTATCAGAACTGACTACACTCTCATGATGTTCCTGTGTAAATTGTGATGGGCATGTATTGGTCTCCAAAGTTTCTTCGAACTCGATGTTTTCTCTGAAAATTGCAAAATATTTTCAATTAATAAATCTGGAATCATTGATATTATTAATTGAATTTATGATTGGATTAGGGATTTTCTTAAACGGAAAATATTTTTTGAATTTCGAATTACTTATCTTCCAACTAAAAAAATACTAATTTTCTCAAAGGGTAATACCAACTTGCACTGATGTTGAAATCAAAAGTCACGTTTTCGAATTTATTGTGAAGAAACAATATACTTCATTAAATTTTGGTTTCTTATACATGGTTATAAATCTCTTGAGCTGCACATTAATATTATTCACGCCATTTAAGCGCAGAATGGTGGTGAAACAACTATCGTAATGAAAAACAGTTTTTTGATTACCATACGGCTACAATTTCCAATTTACCGATTTTGATTTTGAACTGTAGCTGAATAATAACATTTTTTAGTGAATGCCGGTAGAACTTCTTCAAATATTGATTCAAAAAAATTTGGCGTCAATTCAGAGACGAAGACACGTTTGTTGGACAAAAACTGCCTCATGGTAAAATCCAATACTGGTGTCCGGTCGGAATTTCATCATGAAAGTGCTCTGACTTGTCCGACAATGAAACACATCGATCGATTTCCGATATTGTTACAATACATGCGATAATCATTCAATATCAAACCAACATAGATATCTATCAGGATATTATCGGGTGGCTGTGTTGGTTTAATATCAGATAATTATCGTATACAGGGTGGGGCATTTAAAGTGTCGCGGGCGTTTTTTCCAAGAATAAAATGAGATACGAGAAAATTTTTCGGACAAAAATTGTAGGGTATCGAGGGTGACATCCGATGGTGGCCTTGGCTTTGACCTCAAATCTCATCTTCAAGGGCATTCTGAAGTCAACTCTTGTTTTTTAAATAGCATCTCATGTTTTTTACTGCAGATTTGAATTCTAGGTCAAAAACCAAGAAACTGTTGTCTGAACCATTTTCCTGAAATCCACAAAGATGCCGCTCTAATCGATATTGTTCCATACTGAATCTGACATTAGAATAACTCGAAAACGAAGGGTCTTGGAGGAGAATGTTTCGGACAAAAGTTGTCTGATTCCAAGGAGGACCCCTTGAACTGAAACGGAGGTGATGGGGTATAACAGACAAAACACAACACATTTCAATCGTCTACATTACTTGGATAATTTTAATGCAGTAGATGCTCAAAATGATGGCCTTCGACTTCAATACACATTTCAAAACGTTTCACAAAAGATTGCTGAAATCGTGCTATAATATCTTCATTGATGCTCGCGCATGCATTGATGATTCGTTGACGCATATTCTCAGGTGTAGTCGGTGCTTGTTGATAAACTGTATCTTTTATGTATCCCCATAAAAAAAATCTGGAGAAGTAAGATCCGGAGAACGGGCAGGCCAATGAACTGGTCCACGACGTCCTATCCATCGTCCAGGATAATCTCTGTCCAATATTTCTCGAGCTGTGACTGCATAATGGGATGGACAACCATCGTGTTGATACCACATATTCAATCGTTCCTGAATAGGTATGTCTTCAAGTAATGTTGGAAGTACTTGATCTAAGAAATGTCTGTACTTCTCTCCATTCAGCGTATCTGCAATGAAGTACGGTCCAATTACTCGAGATCGAAAAATACCACACCAAACATTCACAGCCCATTGTCTTTGATGCTCTA
Organism: Gonatopus flavifemur; assembly: GCA_018340375.1. NCBI lineage: Eukaryota > Metazoa > Arthropoda > Insecta > Hymenoptera > Dryinidae > Gonatopus > Gonatopus flavifemur. The sequence goes on along the minus strand of JAFFJZ010000083.1, from coordinate 449,679 downwards.
CTTGACGTAACCATCTTGGATTTTCTGTCGCCCAGTAATGCATATTATGTCGATTTACTTGACCATGATTGGTGAACGTCGACTCATCAGAAAATAATATGTTGATGAAGTTGTTATTGTGCATTTGCGCTAGACCCCATCGACAAAACTGTACACGATTTTCGAAATCATCACCGTGAAGGTCTTGATGCAAACAAATGTGATACGGATGGAATTTGTGACGTTTCAGTATTCGAAGACCACTTCTTCGAGAAATTCCCGAATGGAGTTCAATTTCACAAGAGCTCACGTGTGGATTATTGGCTACTGCAGCTAGTACATTAACTTCCGCATTTTCTCCGCTAACAGTTCTCATTCGATGTCGTTTTTCCCTTGTAACACTTCCCGTTTCTGAGAATAATTTTGTAATGCGTTGAAAATACCTAATGGATGGCGTTGTTCTTTCAGGAAATCGTTCTGCATACAAGTCATATGCTTGTCTGGGGTTCTTATGCACTTCACCGTAAATGTAGATCATATCGATATTTTCAGAAACCGTGTATCGGATATCCATGATTTTCAATTTGTCATAAACCAAGTAATAATCAGATGTAACTGACAAACTGACTTTCAAAATCGTGAATTTTCACTGAACCCCGTCGTTTGTTTACATCGCGTGAGCTCTGAATGGTGGTAATGTAGACGATTGAAATGTGTTGTGTATTGACAACTTTTGCACGAAACATTCTTTTGCAAGACCCTTCGTTTTCGAGTTATTCGAATGTCAGATTCAAAATGGGACAATATCGATTAGAGCGCCATTTTTGCGGAATTCAGGAAAATGGTTCAGACAAAAGTTTCTTGGTTTTTGACCTAGAATCCAAATCCGCAGTAAGAAATATGAGATGCTATTTAAAAAACAAGAGTTGACTTCAGAATGCCCTTGAAGATGAGATTTGAGGTCAAAGCCAAGGCCACCATCGGATGTCCCCCTTGGTATCCTACAACTTTTGTCCGAAAAATTTTCTCGTATCTCACTTCATTTTTGGAAAAAACGCCCGCGACACTTTAAATGCCCCACCCTGTATATCGTAACAATATCGGAAATCCATCGATTTGTTCCATCATCGGACAAGTCCGATAAAAATCCAATATAATTGATGATTTCACGATCGAATTCCAATAAGATACGAGTATGGGGGTTTTCCCATAAGAGATCGGTTGTAAATCGAGTATAAAATCGGTAAATCTGTATAAATCGAAAAGTTCCATGGATATTCATTACAAAATGTTATTTTTGAGCTTCAGTTGAAATTTCACATCTATCAGTTAAAAATTGTAGGAGTTGGTGGTACGATAAGCAGAAAAAAGTGTTTTTTTTTCCAATAGCTGTTGCGCCACCATTTTGTTTTCAAATTACATGAAAAAAAATATTAATGTGTAAGAGATGTATAATCATGTGCAAAAAATCAACATTCAATAAATGTTTTGTCTTTCCACAATAAATTCAAGAAAGTGACTCTTGATTTTGACCACAAAGGTATCATTACCCCCTTCAAGGACATTCAAGCCAACTTTTTTCATAATTATACATCCATCGAAAATTTTCAATGCATAATAAAAAAAATCCACCTCCAGGATCAGACCCTAAATGCAACTTTAAGTCTTTTACCGATTCCTGGCGAGTATAAGAGAATTTCAAAAGTAACAACGTCCAAATGTAAAACATTCTTCATCATTTCTTTTTCCAATATCTACAAACTGTGAGACAGTGATGCCAGAAAATATCGCGTGGACGGAAAAATCAGCCCCTCCACTGTTCCACACAATGAAACTTCCGTATACGTGTGACTCACATGTATATAAAGCTTTCAAAGTATGTAGAGTAGAGGGGATGATTTTTGCGTCCACACGGTCCTTTCTGGCATCACTGCTGTGAGAGAACCCAAATTCATATTTAGTCCAATTTCAGGTATACACTTGATCATTTCAAAGTTGAATTCATCAATGATTCTGAATGCTGAATTCATCTGATTCTTGAATGCTCTCAAAAATTCGTTTCTACAATAACTCGTTTTTTTATTGGAAGAATGATTTCGATATGAGTGTTTTTGAATGATATCTTATCTTTCAAATTGGACTTTCTAAAGTTAGAATATTAGCGAAATTCATTTAGTGGGCCTCAAGCTGCTCCAAGTATTTCGGATTCGCTGTTTCCAATTATAAAAACACATTGATTGGTTCGGTAAAAATTGAAGCTACTCAACGAAGAACATGTAGAACAAACCTACTAACTTGGAAAAATATTCCTGCTGCAAATTTTCCATAGAAAAATATATATCGTGATTTACTATAAAATATGGATATTCTTAATCCGTAATTCAATATGGATCTGTAATTTTCGATGATTTTTATGGTTTTGAAATATAACTTTTCAATAGCAACGGTCCATAATACACGGAGAGAAAGGAATAGTTGCAGCAACTACTCAAATAGTCGATTTTCGACCATCTACTTAAATAGTTGCTGCAACTACTTAGTAGTCAGGACAAGTATCACGTTAGCTGCCTCAACTGACTTCTGACTACTAAGTAATTGCAGCAACTGTTCAAGTAGATGGTCGGAAATCGACTATTCAAGTAGTTGCTGCAACTATTCCTCTTCCTCCGTGTAGTTTTCAATATGATTTCTTCAATAGTCTTCTGTAGTGGATGTTCACCCTCTGACAAATTATTGTTATGACACCGTCTCCTCCCCATTTAAAGCTTCAAGTATAATTGGAAACTATAGATCCATATCGGATTACCGATTGAAAACTACACATCAATGGTGAATTACCGATTCAATACGCTTATTGAAAACCATTGCTTCTTTTTCTGTAATTTTAAGCAGTGGCATGACTTACTTTGTTTCTTGTCTAACTCTCCTGCATTTCGCTCTGACCAGCCATTTCGATAGGATGGCTGAAATTCCTCGCTCAGTCGCATTTGGAAAACTCAATTTGATAGCTTCTACAAAATAAAAATAAATTAGTACTCAAATTTTTTTTGTATTACATTATTTTTTACATGGATTACAAGCTAATTTTACCAAATATTCATGAGGAATACTTTTCAGTTTTAATTTCAAATGCAATTTAGTAATAAAATTGAGGGTCCAGATGCTAAAACTCGCAAAACGCTCGAAAAGCCGTGTAAATATTGTCCAAACGACGAAGTCGAGAGTGAAAAAAAATTCGGGGAAATGAAAAATAAAAAATCGTGTAGGTTGGGTATGGTTGAAACAAAGGATGGTTGGAACAGAACAAATATCTCGCAAATTGTAGGCGTTGCGGATAGGGATCCAGAGGGGAATGAAGTGCAAAACAGGTCCAAAAACAAACCTCAGTTTCGCTAAGTTTACCACGAGTTGGGTGGTTCACTTATTATTCAAACAAATGTGGAAAAAATGTGTAATTTGTTGTTTTATTTTCTATTTCCACGAATTCCTTTTTCACTTCCGAATTCATCGTTTGGACAATATTTATACGGCTTTTCGAGCGCTCGGCGAGTTTCAGCATCTGGACGCTTAATTTGTCATTTTTTGTTGCCGTCCATTACCCATGTTTCTACACGGAAAGAAATTCAATTGGAAAGATCACCATTTTATTCGGAAATTAGAACTATTCGGAAAAGTTGGACAATAACTTGTAACATAAGTCATAATCCCCACACAGCACAAATGTCCTTACGACGTCCGCAGGATATCCTGAGGACATTGCAATATCCCCAGGATCTCCTGAGGACGTCGCCAGGACATTTGTGCTGTGTAGGTCATTGCCAGCTGTGATGATAAAAATCGAGATTAATTTGGATTTTCAACATCACAGCTGGCAATGATTATGATGATGTTACAAGTTATTGTCCAACTTTTCCGAATACTTTTAGTTTACGAATAAAATGGTAATCTTTCCAATTAAATTTCTCTCCGTGTAACTGAGATTCTGATTTAAAAAAAATAATCTGATCAACTTACTCATACATTTGTTAAGAAGAAGAAGTTCAAACGCCTTCTTGTATTTGGCTCCTTTAAAACTGAATTCCTCTGCCAAGTTGTTTGTAAGAGTTTTTCGTAGAATATTCACAGTTAATTCTTCAAAAGTGTTCTCTCCTATTCGTTTTAGCGCATTCACCTTTGGAAAAGTACATAATGGAAATTAGTTGTGGCAAAATATGTATAGCATAATATTGATTTTCAAGGACTCACTTAGTTTACAAGGTTAATTCGAAAACCCCCGTCCCGGTTCAACCCATTGAATCCAATCAGACAAAACTCACTTGAAAAAAACCCGGAAAAACCCAATCAAAAATCCACTGAAAAAAGCTAGTTGGCTTTTTTTTTCGAAGTCATACAATTACACTATTATTGCTATAACCGTCACTCCATCGACACTGAGTTCAGATTTGTGAATCTCGGAATCATCACTTACGTTCCAATTACATAAATATGCACGTACGGAATTATGAGTTTTATTGGATACCATCAAATCCTGGATTCGACGTAGAATTTAATGTTGATGGAAACATTTCAGTTAGCAAAACATGCTTCTGAGACATTTTTACAACGTTCAAAGAACCTTCACGATGTTTTCAAAACGTTTATAAAAATTTCCAAGGTGTGTCCATGTTCCACTAACTGGGATAGTCTATAAGAATCGGAATGACTTCGATTCAACACAAAATTATCTGACACAACACAAGACCGATTCTGCCCACTGATGTCAAATTGATCAACTCTACACAATCCTTTCTCTGTACAATCCCGATTCCACATGGAGATGTTCAAATTATAGAAATACAGAACAAAGTTAAAGATGAAATGAGTAGATTAAATTGAAAAAGAAGCAATACTGCAAATAATAAAAGAAAGGAATCTGTTGAAATATAAAGTCAAGAGGAGAATTAATTTGATAAGATATACACTGCACCATGAGTTTCTTGAAGAAGAAATTGGAAGAGAATATAACAGAAAAAAGCTGTAAAGGAAAACTAAAACTAGGATACATAAGAGAAATTTTATAGGAAGGGGAATGTCACACATATGAAAAAGTCGAAAGGTTGACTAACAAGACATCAGAATGGAGGGTGTCATCAAGCCATACGGAAAGAAAATTTACACGTTCTGTGTATGCAAATTTATCCATTCCCAGTTCGGATATATGATTACTCAGATACTACAAAATCTATGCGATCAACGCTCTTACTTCATGCATTTAATGCATAACAGTATACTCGAAAAGAACATGAATTAATCATCTAATGCTCGATACTTGGCTTACTTTGGAAGCATGGATATTTCAAGCACGGAAAGCATGAATTTTCCTCTCCATGTAGTTACTGTACTGAGCTGCAGGTAGATGATAATGATGATGATGATTTTAAAACAGAAGAACATTATCGTTTCTTTAGAAAAAGCATCTCTCACAAATCAACAGAAAATACTTACAAATTTAGTAAAAAATTCAGAATTTTCCAAATTCATTTCCAATTCTTTCAGTGTACTTTGGGAATCTAATGGTAATTTCAGTTCTCCGAGACTGAGTTCATTTTCTTCTAGTCTGCTTAAATGTATTTTCTCTTCCAATGCTCCCAAACGATGATTGAAGGATTTTACATGATAATAAATCATGTTCAATTTTCTTATGACTTCTTGTCTGAAATCTGTCACACGAATATATACGTTAAATTGAATAAAAAAGGTGTAGTAATAGCAGCATCTAATGAGTTATATGCATACAATTAGAAGAATGTTTGAAACTAAATGGAAGGAACTCAATATTCGCGTTCATATTGGACAAGACACAAAATCAGTATTATAAAATTATTGAGATTTTAACGATCATGTGTGGGAATATTATGTTCATAAATTAAACTGCCCACATGAACAAAATCCTACACTCGTGAGTGTTTTAGACTACATGACTGGCTCGTGTTATGAAAAAAATTCTTCCAACACTACTGGCTATTGTGATAACACGAGTCATTCGTGTTTCCGCAGTAGAGAATAGTGCAGAAAAACGACTTTCTACTACGGAGACACGACTGATTCGTGTTGTCACAGTAGCCAGTAATGTTGAAAGTATTTTTTTCATAAGACGAGCCAGTCATGTAGTCTACAACACTCACGAGTGTAGGATTTCCTCCGTGCGGGCAGTTCAATTACAACGTAGTTCATATTATTCCGTCAAGAAAGAAAGGGAGAGAGAAAAAAAAAACATACAATCAAGGAAGAAAATATTCAATATAATTCAAACATTCAATTGTCTTCTATCTATAGTGCGAAAATCGAAAATTTGGGTAAGATGTTGATAAATCTAAACTAATGTGATGCAAAAATTTGTCTAATTTACTACACAACACAATTATCGCTGTACCTGCAAAAAAAATTGCTGTTCAAACAAACCTGTTTTTTTTACACACTACTTTTATGTCCTCCAGTTAAGGAGTTTCCAGCATCAAAATAAGTGTAAGATATTTTGCGCAAACTTTTTTTTCATAAATTATGCGTTAAGGTGATACCAGCGATCCCTGGAGATGCAACCAGAACCCATTGATCAAAAAAAGACATGACCAAAACTATTCTGACAAATTATTCAAGAATGAAGGAATAAAATCCAAATCTTTCCCTGTGCATACGATCTTTATTCATTGAAAAAGGTATGTACAGTGCGATATTTTGGTTTGATTGCTTGATTTTTGAATATTTTTTTAGAGAACATTTGGCTCGGGTTGCATTGTCAGGGATCGCTGGTATTCCCTTAAGGTATTACTAGCGACTTCAACGATGCAACCTGAGCTCATTGGTTAGAAAAAGCCACGGCTATATGTTAGAAACAGAGGTGTTGACCAACACCTCTAGGAGAGAGGTTTATCCCCTCGAATGAAAATTTTCAACGCACAATAATAAAATCCACAAGCAAGATTAGACGCTCAATATGAGTTTCAGTTTTTTAGAGATAGCTAGTAATTAATAAAGGGTCGTAGAAGTAATAAAATCCAAATGTCGAGCACTTTGCATAGCTTTGTTCTCCAACATCCACAAATTATGAGGAGATCCAAATTTATATTCAGAGTCTCATTTCAGATATGGACTCAACCAGGGAGCATAAGCTCAAATAAATAATTTTCAGACGAATTTCACCACTGTATGATACCTCCTTTGAAGTGATTCTCATAGATGCACTAATACCAATTCAACAATTTGTATGGTTTATAAATCATTTATGTTGAGCTGTCCATGTAAATTTACTTCCATGGAGATACCGCCCAGATAACATTTTGAAGCTCCCCCCTAGGTTCGCGTGCAATTTGCGTGTACAAGCTTATCCATGTGCGTCGCTTTGCGAGCGTACAAGCATACTGCGCGCCCATCCTTATCTACGTGCATCGCTTCATGAGAGCATGTTATCTGGGCGTATAGTGGCGCTGAAATCTGTCTGAAAATTATTCTTTTGAATTTATGTCCCCTGGACTCAACTAATTATCATCTATTTTGAATTTGTGTTCATCAAGTGATTTGAAAAAAGTTGGCACAAAATTTCACTCGCTTTTTCTGATCCTTGAGTGTCCTCAACCGTAATCATAATCATTACTTGAGAATTGAAGAGAAAAGATATAATTCGGAAACAATAAATTCCAATTTAATTTGCATAATAAATGTTTATCAACATTCATTCAAAAGAAATTCTATACTTACCAACATCACTATCATTTATCTGATGAACTTTAGAGGATTTGTTTGGGGCAAGAGGCATTTTGGTTGTCTTTGGATTGACAGATAAACCTAAAATGAACAAGAATAATACCCAACCGAATTTTATTTCAAAATTACTCATCACAGTTCATCCATTTGAGAACTCTTATTGAATACGTGCCCATCGAATATCGTTAAATAATGTAATGTTTGGAGATTTTGTAAAATATATACCTGCATTTGCGTTTGAAGTTTCACTATCCTGCCTGTGACTTCTTATCTGCTCAAACGTTTCTGAGTTAACAGTTGGCGCAGGGAATGAAGGGACTTTTGGAAGACCTGTAGTCTTTGATGGTATAGTTTTCTTTTTGTTATTTAGTTCTATTTCCGATCTATTAGCTGGCCTTTTTAATGTGTTTTTTGCACAGGTTGGTATTGGAAGATCGGCTTCAGATTCTGACTCTATATGTTTCTTAGCTCGCTCATATCTCGACCGTTTGAAATTTCCCTGAGAATCAGATCCATAATGTTCCACGTCGGAAATATTTTCAGCTGCTTTGAGAATTTCTATACCAGCCTTATAATTATCCGAAAACGATATTGAAATATAAAAATACTGCATATATCCATTTACTCGAATCAAAATAGTGATCCAAAAGATACCTCCAACGCTTGAAACTTTTGGCATGATTAAATATGAGATAAAATTCTTAGGCAAATTATTGTTCGATTATTGATAATTCTACTTTGGATGAAACTGAAACTAGCGGCTGAAAACGAACAGGCAATTTATGTACATTCTATCTGAGCTTTGTTTCAGCACTTTCTACTGCAGGAAATCGATTATTTGACTCTGAATTAAGTGTTTGGCCTCTTGAATCTTGAATGAAATTCGCCTATAGAAAATTACATCAGTCAGCCGCTAGCATTTGACTGGTAATCTCAGCTCCAATCTACTTTTAGGATGTCTGACGCTAATCACAAGGAAAACTTCCCGACTTTGCACTCATATTGCCTATGACTAAGTGATATAATATGAATGATGATCATCATAATGATGATTAGGGGTGTGCGAACCGTTGGAACTTCGATAATAGAAAAAGTTCGGTTCAGTTTAAATTTTGAACTTAGATAACAGAAAAACTTCGGTTCGGTTCGAATTCCGAACTTTTTTCATTGAAAAGGTTCGGTTCGGGTTCCGATTTGACACGGTTTGCTTCGAACTTCATACTCCAAACTCAAAAAAAATTCGATTACACTGAAAAAAAGACCATGGTCCATGCAATGTCCATGATGCATGTTGACTCGACTGGGAAACGAGTTGATCTAATATCAATGCTAAGTTCAAGTGACAGAGAAAACACATATAGGCGTATTCATGCTGGTTTTACTTGTAAACATGCAGACAAAACTTGTTTCCAAGTTGGATAACCATGATATTGGTTACTTAATGAACGCAAGTTGATTGAATCTGTCATTTTTTCCAGTGTTTTTTCGAGTTTCAAACTCGGATAGTTAAAAAAGTTCGATGAGATTTGGAACTGATATAACAGCAATAGAAATATAAGAATTATGTGCAATGGCAAAAAAAAATTCCAATAAATGACAAATAATAAATTGAGGTTCTAATTATTACCCAAATAACTCCAATATGTGTAGAGTATTCTCCGAACGTTTCTAAGATATCCAAACGTTCCATAAACATTCTCAAGATGTTTCAAGTACTTCTTATGCTACTAGGGTGTTGCTTTAATACTACACGATGCTGCATATGAAAGGTCACTTTGAAAAATGAATTCATGATGGATTCTATTCTCATAAATGTATTAATAATTTAGTTTAGGTTTTTCAATTAGATTCTTTGAAAGTTGGAGGTACGCTCGGAAATACAAAGTTCGATTCGATTTGAAAAATATATTCGAAGTTCGATTCGATTTGAAAAATATATTCGAAGTTCGATTCGGATTCGAACTGAAGTTCGACTTGAAAAATGTATTTAGAGTCCGGTTCGCCTGAAAAATTCAAGGTTCGCACACCCCTAATAATGATAATAATTATGATAATCTTACTAGTGCATATTTTGTGACAAAGAAGCTTTATAAAAGAATGTGTAGTATTAGAGTTAATTATGAAAGTATCAATTGTGTTTTTATTTTTTTTAAAGAATTTTGATACATATTTGATGATTTTCTGTACAGGAATCATGTGCATAAATATCAATCGTGTTCCCATTTCATTGGAAAATTGTAATTCAATTCACAGAATTCTAATTCGATTGAAAAATGGTTATTCATTTTTCCACAAAATTGCAATTCTTCTACAAAAAAATATTTATGAATTCTATCCGCCCTGTTTTTCAAATTACCTATGGATTGCAAGACACTGGATGCTTCTAACATTTGTAACTTTGCAAACTCATTAAGAAGGAAAAGCACACAAGTATCGAATTTTGCAGCATTTGTAAAATTTGCGTGAGTATTGAAAACATCTATTCTCCGATTCAATAGGGTAACTGATGTAAGAGGGAAGATGATTGTAGAAGAGAAGGCGCTTTGGGCAGAAAGTCAAGAGCACTGAGAAAAAGAACAATAAATACATGCACAACATTTTCTAATCTATATGTTTTCAGATTTGAAACATTGAACACTCACTAGCGTATCCCAAAATGGAAAGTACATTGTTGCTGACGACGTAAACGTTCCGTCTTCGGAAGACATCTGTTTGAATGTGGGCCCAAACATTACAATTTTTCATTTTTTCTCACAATATATTGAAAAACTTGCAACTCATCATGCACGGTACCGTACAAATAGATGGCGAGACCAAATTTCAAAATATTTTCATTTTCAGTCAAATTATTGGCATGTTTTCAGACATACATTCTCACTATTTGTATAGGTTTTTTCAAGTGCTATTTGAAGGAAATTTGAGCGTGTTTACATGAACATGCAAACATGTGTATAGATACATGCTAGGAGCTATAAAAAAGCATTTGAAGCGAAATTTTACTATGCTCGAGATCTTTTGTAAAATATGAAAAAATTTCAGATTCCAAGCAGAATCAAATTTTTTTCTGAAGCAAAAACACACGCTTTTTGGAACATGTATGAAAAGAAACGTTACAATATAAATCACTATATTTGCTAGCACGTCCCTGGCGAAAATACAATTTTCAAACATTCGATTTTCGGTAGGGGTACGGGCTTCATTATATCATTCACTCGGATATCTTCCTACAAATGACTATATCTGATAGTATAATATGAAAGAATTCTCTCATGTTATCATCAAGCAAGTCTGTTCCGTACGTGCTAGCAAATACAGTAATGTATAATATAACGTTTCTCCCTGTGTAAAAAGGGTTGAAGCAAAATCAAAAAACGATTCATTTGAATCCATGTCCAGATGATGTTACAAAGTGTAAAATGTTTCAAAATGTGAGTGTGACGCTTCATCTGATTTGATTCTCAAAGTCTAAGAATGTACAAAATTCTGAACGTACATGAATAAAAATGTACCCCATAACGTCCCCCACACATCAATTTGAATCTCTGTGTTTTTTGCCGAAGATATATGAAGGTAGAGAACAGAGACGAGGAGACTCTCATACAGCGAGGATTTCTTCGATATGTGCCCACATCATTGGTAATTTGTCAAATGCAATTATTGTACTCAAGTACGTTCGAACAACAATAATACACACATGATGATATACGTGATGATGAGCGCATGATTGCATTTGACACAAGATGAATGTCATCTATATGCAAAGTGTCCCAGAAAAGACTCCACTCTTTTCAAGGGTAGAGTCATGAGACGAAACCGGAACTGAACACTTTTCCCATTCAACATTTTTTCATCTGACGTTTAGTTTCAGAGTTGATTTCAACCAATCAAGTGGATGCCACATAAGTATACTCTTCGATCGTTGGGGTAGTAGAGTTTGGTTACAAAAAACCTATTCATTCCCAGTTAAATCCGAATTTTACAATTTTAATAGGGATAAATAAGTTTTAATCAAGGGATATACTCATCACCTGGATGTTCAAATTATTTAGTTAAAATCTCAAAAACTATTTTTCGGATCGAAAAATGTTGAATGGAAAAGTTGTTCAATTTTGTCTCAGGAATCTATCCTTAAAAGAAACTAAGTAATTCATATATACAGGGTGATTCAAAATTCCCGCACTTTTTTTTGGGAGTAGATTCCTGATGAAATTCTGAAACGATTTGTCCTTTTGCACAATGCTCTCCGACGCATAATTTCCGAGATATAATTAATTAAAGTTGACTAATTATGAGGTGGATCCATCGGTCATTCAGGAGCGTCATAACAGAACAAGAGAGGAAGGTGCTTGCAGAGGGCGCTCATACGATCAGCTGATCGGTATAATCGATACGATTCACCAACATACAAATTGGTGAATTTTCTATGTAGAACGATTGAATTCGTCGACACTGTGGAAAAATTGATTATTGTCATGAATTCTCATCACGATATGCTGTAGGTGAAAGTTGTAATTTCAGTAATGATTTTTATTACGCGGACAAATGTCAAATAGTGTTATGTCGTAAGGATAGGGATGCAAGTGGGAGAAAAAAGTATAACTACTCGTTTTCAATCAGAATTTTCATGTGAAGAAGAAAACATGAGAATTTTCATTCATCCGATACCCAATTTGAACGGTTTGATTAGTAAGTTTAACACAAGAGATTGGATTCCGAATCCTGTATTCTGATTGGTCGAGAATCAATGTATGTTAGATCAATCTTCGGCCGTTTCAAATGATTCTTCTGAAGAATGTGTTTTCGACTCATCCCAACCACAACATTGAACAATGATGAATTTATTCGAATTCACCTTCTTTACATCATTCGATGATTATAAAGGATTTATCGAACGTTAATAACTCACTTGAGATCACTCAAGATCATTCATGTTTAAATCAAAATCTCATTCAAATTGTGTGCAAGTCCGAGCGCGTTTCTACGTTTAGAAAATGTATTCGTCCTAAAAAGGACGGATTTGGTGAATCTTCAAAGACAATTCTTTTTCCATTTGAAATAACAATATGCCCTTTGAAGTCATATGTGCTTCAAATGAAACTGTTTCGAGCTGTCACCTGATTGGTTGCTTCGTATCACGAATGGTTGATTTAAGCTAAACAAACCGTATGTGATTACAATGTCAATCAAGTGCAATGATTGGGTCGTATACGATGTGACACCTTGTATTTTCGTCAAAATTGATGGATTCTGCAAGTTGAAGTAAGTTATTAACGTTCGATAAACCCTTCATAATCATCGAACGATGTAAAAAGGGTGAATTCGAATAAATTCATCATTGTTCAATGTTGTGGTTGGGATAAGTCGAAACACATTCTTCAGAAGAATCATTTGAAACGGCCGAGGATTGATCTAACATACATTGATTCTCGACCAATCAGAATACAGGATTCGGAATCCAATCTCTTGTGTTAAACTTACTAATCAAACCGTTCAAATTGGGTATCGGATGAATGAAAATTCTCATGTTTTCTTCTTCACATGAAAATTCTGATTGAAAACGAGTAGTTATACTTTTTTCTCCCACTTGCATCCCTATCCTTACGACATAACACTATTTGACATTTGTCCGCGTAATAAAAATCATTACTGAAATTACAACTTTCACCTACAGCATATCGTGATGAGAATTCATGACAATAATCAATTTTTCCACAGTGTCGACGAATTCAATCGTTCTACATAGAAAATTTACCAATTTGTATGTTGGTAAATCGTATCGGTTATACCGATCAGATGATCGTATGAGCGCCCTCTGCAAGCACCTTCCTCTCTTGTTCTGTTATGACGCTCCTGAATGACCGATGGATCCACCTCATAATTAGTCAACTTTAATTGATTACATCTCGGAAATTATGCGTCGGAGAGCATTGTGCAAAAGGACAAATCGTTTTAGAATTTCATCAGGAATCTACTCCCAAAAAAGAGTGCGGGAATTTTGAATCACCCTGTATATATAATTTATTTTAATAAACTTTCCGTTCTTGAATAGTTTCCTTGTTTCTGTTGATCTCTGTTAATGAGCGAATGAATGATACGAATAAGTTTGACAAAACTGATGGAAGACCAAAAGATGTCTGACAGACATTTTTTACTAGACTTCTTAAAACTGTCCGGACATATTTTCAAGATACGAATTGCTATGTGTGATACATGTATGTCATCTTTTCTTGTAAAATTTTGACACAATTCATCATGTAATTTCGAGTTCACCGAATGTTTCATGTAATTTCACACCAACAGCTGTTTCACAGGGTACAATGGGGAGGAATAGAATATAAAACATTCAAAAATCAGAATGTGGATACAAACAAAAATGAACATAAAGCTTGTAACCCTAATTACTCACAAACACATTCATTCATAAGAATATTGATTTCCCAATCATCATAAAAAAGACAAGAAACACATAATGAAGGAGAATAACCCATGAGATAATCAAACGCCAAATCTCGCATGTGAATGAAGTAAGCAAACACCCTGTGTCAATACCCTGCTTGGGAGGCCATACAAATCCATACAAAAATATGACATGATTCTTGTCGGTTCTGTGGGATGCTGTACGGCTTTTGTCCTGAAATCTACCCGAATCGTATGAATTTGTCCGACTTTCGAAATAGGGTAATTCTTCATGAAATGTAACTGGTCTTAAAATGAGGAAATATTAGATGATTGAAGAGAATAGTTCATAGAGTATTAAGAATTTAGTCTGGAAATCTGGGACCTATTATTAGTACTGAAAATAAAAAAATGTGTGATATAGTTGTGAGGAATAATGCAGGAATTCCAACAGCCAAACACCTAACGTGAAAGTGCAATAATCAAGCATCGTATAATGATAAACATTCATAGAAACATTATCAATACAACCCCAAAAAAATTTTCATTCAAGACTCTCGCATCCCAAATTAGGTCTGCTGAACCTTACTGAAAACGTCAAACAAATCCGGACAAATACAGGGGAATCCTGGAACAAAAACCGTACCAAATTTGACAGAACCGGTCAAAATAAAGAGAGATTTTTGTGTGGTTTTGTTCAAATTTGTCTGGCCTTGTGAACAGGTGAGTATAATTGAATCTTGTTTCGAGTGCGAATTGAATGAAAATTCCATTATGTATTGAATAACAATCGTACCATTCAATAATAAAAATAGATATGCTCAAATGTCAACTGTAACATAAAAGAAGATACCTTCTTTTGAAAAGAAAATTGAGAGGTTTGAAAAGATCTGAATTGCAGTACCACCATTGTCGATGGATCCAAGCAAAATACCTGCTGAGAAAAAATCAGATTTATTCATGTTGTAGACCATATTATTCCAATCATGTAGCTGCAAGTCCTTACACCGTTGTTCATATTATGTGGAGGAATCATTTACACTAAAATAAATACAATAGAAGTCTCAAATTGTTGACTATGATTTATCGTTCCTACATGGTACCCACGTCCGTCATACAGAGTGATCCACAACGTCGGTTCAATATTCTACACAAATTCCTCATGAAATTTGAAATGTTTTTCTGAGACATCAGCATTTTTAAAGTTTCTGAAATATCGAATGTCTGGGAAGTACTGTATCTTGGACATTTGAATTGGATAACACGGATACCCAGTAGTTACTTGAAGAATGGTGGTAGATTCAAATGTCTAAAATACAGTACTTTCGAGATATTCGGTTATTTAAAGAAATTTTGAAATTAATGTTTCAGAACTCAAGGGTCAGATCAAAATTTGCCAAAGGAAAAAGCATTCCAAATTTCATGAAAAATCCGTGTTTGGAATATCGAACGGACGTTTTGGATCACCCTGTATAAAGTAATGAACCTTGTTCATTATGACATAGTACTAGTTGTTCCAAGCAGCTGACGAAATGTATCTTCCGAACAACCGTATCATCATCCAATCAGAATACAGGATCAAGAAATTATGCGGAGAATTAATTTTCCCAGCACCTGGTACCTTGTAAACTACTTGTCCACATTATTTTGCAAACCCAGTATAAAACGTAGCCAATTGTGAACAAGATTAGAGAGAATTATCGTACTGCATTGTATATTCTTTTAAAAATGGACTTATAAATTCTGGATTCGACATCAGTGGATTTATAAAATCAACAAGTTTCCAATATAGTTCATTCAATGTTGAAGACGTTTGAGTGTTAATTGAAGCGATAGTCAATTGAAGAGTTTGAAGGAATCCCAAATGATTTCAACTCAGATTTTCAAAAGGAACCAAGGTTGACATACAATATTGTAAGATTTGTATTTTTAATCCTAAACTTAACAAAAAATTGTACACAAATTCAATACCGGAAGCAAAAATTGTATTTGACCGTTAAATGATTTGGAGCACATCCTTATTTCGAGGATAAATATTATTATATATTCATTGAAAGATAGTAATATTTAAATCTTATGAGTATGAAGAAGAGGAAGTGAAACAAAATTATTTTCATGTGGCATAACCCATAATTTTGCTCTAATATCAGCAATAGGCCATGCATACAATTTTTCATTTTTAGACATAATTCTTATATCTAGTACGGAAGGTTTATAAGATGCTGAAAATAAATTCCTCACAAATGAAAAAGTTTTTCCAATAATATAACTCCCATTCTCACAATGTAAAAAATTAAGAATTTCGACAAACACGTCATTTTTCATCAAACAATAGCAGTCCTTCTTGTTATTGCATGCTAAGGTGTATCCATTGGTTCTATATATTTTATATTGTTTGAAAATTGCAGAAAAGTTCCTTGTAGGTCCTTCACAATGCGGTTTATGAAACGGTTCATTGTCTATGGAAGTAAATGGAACTGCATAACAAGTATTTTCTCTTTCAGCATATCGTTTAATAATTTGCTGTAAAGGTCTTTCACCTTTCCGAATGCTCTTTTTCAAAGAGTGTAAATAATTTTCAAATCTGTAAGCGCTAAAATTGTCTAATTTGCCAAATTCTGTTACATCAGCGCATAAATGTGATAAATTGTGCACATTATAAGAAATATTGTATTCTCCGAATAAAGTTTTGAAACAGTTGACAAAATGTTTTAATAAGATTTCTGCATAATCTATGTATGGTGGAAGTAATAAAGAGCAAGATAGAATTCTCAACGCAACATGTAATGTAGTAAATAATGAGTATAGATCGTCATTTGAAATTTTATACAATACTACAGGAGCTGTGTATAAAATAAATTCTCTAAATTCAGTAGCCTTCCAGTAATGTAATCCATGTAAACTTCTGGGCTTACGAACAAAATCAGAAGGTGTATACTTTTCAATGGACATTAAATCATGTGAAATCTGCGTTATTTGTTGCGACGACAATCTAACAGAGAGAGGCCCTTTTATTAAGAATAACAAGATTTTTTTTACTACTCCAAGATGGCATAAGTGCATAGGGTCTAGTGGGAAACCTTTCACCAGCTTGAAATTTGGAATTTCTTCCAAAATAGTATCACCAACTTGATGAACATTTGAATACTCATCAAGTGCAAATTCATCATCAGTTCTAAGCGTTAATGACTCATTTTCGTCAAACGGAAAGCATACTCTATTATGAGACCATTTACCCTCAATACAACATTTCCTACATGAATTATATCCACTATGATATTTTATGGATAATAAAAATGCTACCGCGGGAGCATCCGCAATTATTGCTTTGATATTGATCTTGATAAGTCGACCGCTATACATTAAACCTTTGGAAATCAATAATTTAGCTTCATCTACAAACGCCCTCAAATATTCATTCACGTCACTAGGTTTATCGGAACCAAAATAACAACCTATAATGAAGACTTTTTTAGATATATCGTCCGAACATAAAATGGGCCAAAAGCACCTGTTAGAGGATTTCGAAGTAGGCAATCCATCGGCATTGATAAATAAATTAATACTGGTCAAATTTTTCATGTATTCTGTACTAGAATTTGATAAGGACACTATTGCTTTTTCAAAACCAAAATGAGAATATAATCCATTGGTGAATGACATTGTATTGACAGATTTAGGAGTTTGCAACAATGTTCTGCTATCTTTAGGTAATTCAAGATTCGTAAATGTAGTCAAAATTAATAGTAAAGCTGTCACCGCATTGTGAGGTATATTGAATTTGATGGCCCACGATGCTAAATGATGCTTAATTTCATTTTTATCATCACTGTCTTCATCAAGGTATACTGAACTTTCAAGATCCATAAAATCTTCAGGATCAGAAACATCAGAATTTTCACAGTTTTCAGGACTTGGTAGTGGTACTGACATTTTTCTAAACGAGATATCATCGCCTGTGGAAGAATTTTTTATTGAAATATTTTGAGCCCAATGAATTTGTTTTACTGAAGGACCTGCAAAATCACTGAAATCTTCGTTGGAATCATTTGGACATGACCGAGTAGAGCAACTTGGTTGTGGTTCTGACATAGTGTCAGTGAATTCGAAATGGACTTTTGTAGCATTTTGTACTAAACGACTAGTATGTCTACTTGAATGAACTTTATTGCGCGAATCTTTTTTTTTGCGAATTCATAATTGAGAATAAATATACCTCTGAGAGTTGAAGTTGTAATAATGTAGGAAAGTGATTTTCCTTATCTGAAAAATAAGAACATATTGTAGTTACAATTGATTGTTTAATTGCATTTCATTCTTTAATGAAAATAAATTTGTTGAAAGTGAAATTGTACACATGTGGCAAAAATAATATTCCTAAAAAGTAAAATCATGTGTATGACACATCCGCGGTTTTCTCCACCTTCTTCTCATAGTTCTGCTATATGGGAATATATTTGAATATGCCAGGCAGGTGGAAACCACCTTATTTTACCATATGTGACATACGGGTATATTGCAGTTGTTGCTTTATAAATCACGTTTGACTGAATTGAGAGATTACTTTACACGGAAAAATTATATGACTCTGAAGGTGCGATTATACGCGTGCGACAAAATATTGCACATGAGAAGAAAGAAAGAGATCCGAAATACCTTTTGTTTCTTCTCACAGTAGTTGCATGGGACAGTTGTACGCATACAGTAGGCCGCTCACAACCAAACATTCGGATACTGCATCCAAATGTCAGGTTATGACAATCAAAGTTTTGATTACACACCGGAACATTCAACTGCGAGATTCATACAGGTTTTCCGTGTATACTCATATATTTTGAATTCATTGAAATATTTCAACGAACTTGGGACAAATGCTCAGTTCACGAAACTTATCTCTGGGAACATTTTAAGGAAATTCTAAAAACATTACAAAGGTTTTTGAATTTTTTTTTCCATCTTTTTTTTATATCTAAAAGTGTTGAATAAGATATTTTGAACATATCTAAAACATAACAAGGAATATGATGTTTATTGAAGAGACAGTTGTGCCATAAACATATCAATGATGAAATAAAGGTCTGGAATTGCGTTTTGAATATAAATTTTCATTCCATAGTGATTTTGAAATATTGCAATCTTCGAATCCCAAAGAGTTTCAAAATCTATCCCCTAATATTCGAGAACCAATCCGGAATAACAATTCAGATTTCAAACACAATCCCAAGCATGTATTTTTAGAGGATCCACAAAATCTTTGGATTTTTTTTTTTCATTGTTCATACTATTCAATGCGAACGTTTCCGTACAGCATGGGCACCGATGGGGCACGTCGCTCCTCTACGTAGAATTCAGGATGGGAAGCCGTAGATGTAAATCGGTGAAAGAACGATGGCTTGATGCAAAAGTAACGTAAAGGCCACGCAGAGATGTGCCACATGAAAATTGAGGATGAATTGTCTACGTTGGTTCCACGTTACTTCTGCATCGAGCCACCCCTGATTAAAAAGGTCACTTGAATCTCGCCAAACGTCATTGGAATTGTCAAAGTCCTGGTTAAATCTGATCTAATCATATTCGTCAATGAGATTTGGTTAGTTTTATTAATTTCTTCAATGGCAATCACATTGAATCTTGCCGAATCTCATTGAATCTCGGATAACGTTCCCGCCAAATTTCATGAAACTTCATTATGCCGGATTCAATGGATTCCTTCGACCAGAGACTGTTCCTCCATCGATTGACGTCATCCGCGGATTCGTTTCGCCGGATTCATTCATAAGTTCTGGACTACTGTCTGGAAATCTTACAAATGATACAATTTGATTCACATAAATCCTCATTCTGTTAAAATCAACCTACAATCCAAATAAAATTTTCAAGTAAAACAATTCTTCATTCAATTGCAATAAAATCGCTTGGAATAAAATATTAATAATATGTAAAACATGAAGAATATATTTGCATGAAATGAAGGAAACAAAGTTGAACACCCTATACAAAACTTTCATGTGAACTTTCATCAACAATACATCTATTTTTGACAATGATTTTTGGTAAAATGTTAAATGTATTTTAGTCACAATTCCACAAAACGGTGAAATTGCGTATAAACCTCATGTAAATGATAATTGTAATCAACAATCATACACAGCAAACCAAAATTCTTCGTAGTAATAATAAATGTATATCAATGTAATATACACTGCTGGTAGTGTATATTGTACACCGGCCAAAAGTTTGGAATCACCTTTGGAAAAAGAGTCAAATCTTTGAACTGTTATACCTCAGCGAAGAAAAAATAAATCTAAAAAAATTTCCCGTGTGTATAACACCTTGAGGGAGGGGGGGGGCGACTTTTTTTCCTTTTACAATTCTTCGGTACAATGTATATTGTCAAAGTTACACTGTAGTTTTTAAAAACTGACTTCTTTCACTATGATACCTCTTATGGGAAATCTCGATACTTGCATTTTATCCGAATTTCATCGCGAAATCGTGAATTCATTGTATTATTAACGCACTTGTCCAATAATGAAACAAATCGATCAATTTTCAATATTGTTACGATATATACAATAATCATCCGATATAAAACCAACACAACTACCCGATGATTCCCCGATCGATACTTATGTATGTTGCCCTATCAGAACCGAACATACCAATGATAAACTGGTCTTTTGATATACCTGTGATATAGAAATTATGTATAAAGCTATATGATGTAACTGGTACGTGTTTGAAGCGGACATTTGGATGCCTTCGTTACATAATTGGTATGTAACTGGCCCATGTTCTAACAGGGTGGTTTTACATTGGATATTCATCGTATATATTATTGAAAAAAGATCGGAAACTTCGCGTAAACTTGAAAAACAACGTGAGGGCAACAGTTGCACAGCAAATTTTGTTGTATGAGGCAAGTATCAGGTTTTTCCATGAGGGACCATAACTCAGGGAGAAAAATTCGTAAATTGAAAACTAATGAACAATTGAAAAGTTCAAAGAATATACAGCGTTGGTTATTATTTCTCATTGCGGCAATTACATGTCAAGAAGCAGCAGTTTGAACCAGCAAAAAAAATAAAAAACACACTACAATATAATCTCATATAATTCATTGATAGTCTAAGAGCCAGTGGACGGCAGACTGTCATTATTTTACGAAAGATGAAATTTTCGTGAATGACTCTCCTATACCTACCATTCATGAGATGGAAGGTCACTAAGCCTAGCGAAGGTTGCTATGGCGTCACTCAGGTAAGATAGGTACAAAAATCAGGCCAAGTTCGAAAGTATTTTACCAAAGCTGCCGTTTGGACACATTAAACAATACTACTATTCCTACTCAAAAATGCAATGGCAGACGGTTTGGCCGGTTGCAACCTTATGGCAGACGTTTTTAAAAATTTGAAAAAAAAAAATTTCAAAAGGATTTTACCAAATCTGATTTTTATGTATGTTATTTGCAATAATATTGAGAGCTTATTTTCAAAATGGCAGACGTTTTGCCCGGTTGCAATATCCCGGCAGACGCACAGTGGGGTATTCAGCCTCAAAAGCTGGACAAAATATAAGATGTCAAGCCGTTTATTTCAAATTTGGTACTCAGGGGTTTTCGAGGTCGCTGATCACGACTCCGGGGTCCGTTTTCCGAAATTCCAAATGGCGGATTTAATATGGCGAATGAAAATTCGAAAATTCCTTCGATTTCCATTCAATTTGGGGTGTGGGGTTTTTTTAGCGTGCTTAAAAGGAATCCTTGGTCCAAAATTCGAAATTAGTGTTGCGATTTCGACTTTTGGCCAATTTTTGCGATTGAATACCTCTCTGTGAGACGGCAAAATATTACTCATGGTCCGAGTATTAGCTCGAGCCTCAGTTTGTGCATGAACTCAACAAATATAATATCTGAGACTTCACGAAGAATGTTGCATAAGACATCTTTTAGATATCTAATAGATATTTTTTAGACAATGCTCTAAAAGATACCTTCCAGATATCTAAAAGACGTCTTATGCAACTCTTTTCGCGAAATTTTAGACATTGTCTTTGTTGAAAAGCATATAATACCGAGGAAGAAAGAGGAACCTGATGGAGAAAACCGTTATCCTTTCTACCTGTATTTCCCAAGAGGTAGTACTTCTATCGCATTCATTCTAATTTTACATCTTTTTTTACTCAAGATCATCATATCGCCATTGTAAGAAGTGAAATTTTCAGATAAACGTTGTTCGCTGTTGGAAATTTTGGATTTGTTTGGATTAAATTGGATCGAATTTCAATCCGTGTGATCAAATTCCGGATTGAATACTATTGAGACGGATTGTCATTTTATCTAAATCAATCGAAAGTATCCTCGATACCTCCATGCAAAACTGAACTCTACCAACAATTCTTAAGAGCTCACTACATTTCTAGTATCTGGAAAAATGTGTCCCAAAAAAATCGTACTGCATTGAACCGACTGGAATGTGGTTGGAAAGAGCGAGAAAATTCGTACATGTTCAAGTGGTTTGAGGGAGATCAACTTCCATGCTTCGTTGGTGATTTTATCCAGGATATTCCAGGTAATTTTATTATGATGAATGTTATTTTAAATTCTCTTGGTTCAGTCAATACATTGAAGCTTCATTGTTGCGGAGAAGGATTCAGCAGATAATGACCAAGATAATGAGGAAGAAGAGGAGTCATACGAAACTAGAGATGATTCCGAAGATGAAGCTGACGATTAATGACAGATAGAAATGTGATGAAAAAAAAATGATCAATACAAGCCCTAATTATATTTTCAATATCATCAATTATCAGTATGTTGTTATAATTATTCTTCGAATAGCCTATCTTCCTTATCCATTATTATGGAGTAGTGATTATCACTTATTTGTATGAATTGTATAGTATATCCATTTGCATACAGAAATTATAGGAGGAAAACTTATTAGAGCAGGTACATATACTCGCACCATGAGTAATATTTTGCCGTCTCACAGAGAGGTATTCAATCGCAAAAATTGGCCAAAAGTCGAAATCGCAACGCTAATTTCGAATTTTGGACCAAGGATTCCTTTTAAGCACGCTAAAAAAACCCCACACCCCAAATTGAATGGAAATCGAAGGAATTTTCGAATTTTCATTCGCCATATTAAATCCGCCATTTGGAATTTCGTGAAAAGGACTTCAAATTCGTATGCAGCGTCTCAAAGAACTCCCATGTACCGAATTTCATGAGTATCGGAGAAATTTTCAAATTTTTGTTCGCCATATTGGATCCGCCATTTCGAATTTTGGAAAACGGACCCCGGATTCGTGATCAGCGACCTCGAAAACCCCTGAGTACCAAATTTGAAATAAACGGCTTGACATCTTATATTTTGTCCAGCTTTTGAGGCTGAATACCCCACTGTGCGTCTGCCGGGATATTGCAACCGGGCAAAACGTCTGCCATTTTGAAAATAAGCTCTCAATATTATTGCAAATAACATACATAAAAATCAGATTTGGTAAAATCCTTTTGAAATTTTTTTTTTTTCAAATTTTTAAAAACGTCTGCCATAAGGTTGCAACCGGCCAAACCGTCTGCCATTGCATTTTTGAGTAGGAATAGTAGTATTGTTTAATGTGTCCAAACGGCAGCTTTGGTAAAATACTTTCGAACTTGGCCTGATTTTTGTACCTATCTTACCTGAGTGACGCCATAGCAACCTTCGCTGGGCTTAGTGACCTTCCATCTCATGAATGGCAGGTATAGGAGAGTCATTCACGAAAATTTCAACTTTCGTAAAATACTGACAGTCTGCCGTCCACTGGCTCTTAGACTATGAGAAATTGAAATAGAATGAAGAATATCTACACATGTTTTGAATTGTTGGAAATATATTTGAGAAGTTTATTTGAATGTAACCTAATGTTAATTTCTTATGTGCTGTTATTTTGAATTTGCCCGCTCATGTATGCGAAGCTATACGCCTTAGTTTGTTCTCTTATCGTATCGTTACGGTGGCGCTATTGTATAGCATAGTTTTTCTTTTTGTAACGTCGTCGAGAGCGGATGCTCCCGAGTTTGTGAGCAAGGTAGTCTGTCATATCCTTTCATTCGCGTTAATCGCTTTTGTGCGTTTTTTTTCATTCTAATGTTTTAACACGTAATGTTTATTATAATAAA
The DNA here is from genome assembly GCA_018340375.1 of Gonatopus flavifemur. Classification (NCBI taxonomy): domain Eukaryota; kingdom Metazoa; phylum Arthropoda; class Insecta; order Hymenoptera; family Dryinidae; genus Gonatopus; species Gonatopus flavifemur. The sequence goes on along the minus strand of JAFFJZ010000083.1, from coordinate 425,399 downwards.
TTAATATCTTAAAAGATACTTTTGTGTCCTTCTGATTCACGCCTAACAGGTTATGAGCCCAGCAAGTTACCACTGTGCCGTTCGAGTCGGAAACGTGGTGTTGTGTTGAGTATCGGTTGGTTCGATTCAGTTTGTTGTTGGCGGGTTTCTTTTTCTTGACATTACAGTGTTTGTGAAAATGGCAGAAAGAGGAATATTCAACTTGACAAAATTTGATGGAACAAATTTCGTCTTATGGAAATACGGTGTATCGTTCTTGCTTGATGCGCAAGGATTAACGGATTTTGTACAAGGAACAGACGCAGAACCAGTGAAAGCGACGAATTTGAAGGAATGGACGGAGTGGAAAAAAAATCAGTCAAAAACTGCAGTCATTCTGTTGAATTCGGTTGAACAATCATTGCATGTGAATTTGATTAATTGTGATAAACCGAAAGATATTTGGGATAAATTGCATACGCTATACGGTGATACAAGTGATGACGCCAAGGAACGTTATTGGCAGAAATTCTACGATTTTCGAATCATAGATGGCGAGCCTGTGTCGACACAAATCGAAAAATTTGAAACGATTTGCAAGAAACTGACTGATGCAGAAGACAAACCGTCTGACGTAGCAGTAATATCAAAGCTACTTAGTAGTTTACCTCCAAGATTTTCGACTTTTATTATGGCATGGGAATGTACGCCCAAGAATGAACGAAAAAAGGAAAATCTCATCACAAGAATAATACGTGAAGATAAACGATTAAAGGAATGTGTTGAAGAATCATCGTCGTTGGCTTTGCAAGTGAAAGCACTACAATCAAAAGTTGATGAGAAATCAAAATTCAATAATGCCGGTCGAAATAAAGGAAAGAAAATCGAATCGAAAAAAGTTAAAGATTTGAAGAAAATTCATCCGTGTAACTACTGTCATGAAATGGGACACTGGGTTCGCGAGTGTCCAAAACGAATTGCTGATGAAAAATCTAAACGAAAAAATACGTCTGGTGAATGTTCGGGAACAGCGTATTTATGTGACATTTCAGTATTTTATTCAGGTACATCGGATGATGATAAATTAGTGTGGATCGCGGATTCAGGTGCAAGTATGCACATGACATTTCAAAGTGAATTTTTTAAAGAAATCGGTCCGGTACAAGATGTTACGTTTGTAAAAGTCGCGAATGATAAAATTTTACCAGTGACAGGTGAATCGTGGATGTGCGGGCCCTTGTGAATGGAAAATGGGTTGACCGAAAGCTAACAAATGTATTGTTGGTGCCCGATTTGAGAAGAAATTTATTTTCTGTGGGTGCGATAAATGATAAGGGTTTTTCATTTCATAGTTATCTCGATAGATGTGAGGTGCGTGAAAAATCGGGTGTTTTGTCATCGGAAGGAGTTCGTCACGGTCGATCGTTTAAAATGCTGTTCAAAGTCGTGAAATCTGTCGAGTGTAATGTGGTTGAATCGAATTCTTTAAGGTTATGGCACTATAGACTGGGGCATGTCAACACGGCGACCATCAAGGAAATGGTTAAATCAAATGCGACAGATGGTATGAAGATTGTCGATAAAGAAGATTTCTTTTGTGAGCCTTGCGTTACCGGTAAACAAGTTCAAGTTTCGCATCCTACCCGGAAGAAAGATAGAGAGTACAAACCAGGGGAAATGGTACACTCTGATGTATGTGGCCCGGTTGATGTTGAATCACCAGGAGGATCAAAATATTTTGTTTTGTTCAAAGATGATTACAGTGGTTATCGTACAGTATACTTCATGGCTCATAAGTCAGAGGTATTCGTAAAATTCAAAGAATATGAAGCCATGGTGTCAAATCAAACCGGGAACAAAATAAAAGTGTTACGTAGTGACAATGGTTTGGAATATTTATCAAATGAATTTAAAAGTTTCTTGAAAATGAGAGGTATTATTCATGAATTGTCCACACCATATGTTCATCAACAAAACGGCAGTGCTGAACGCGAACTCCGAACAATTGTAGGCTGTGCTAGAACGATGCTTCTTACAAAAAATGTGTCAAAAGAAATGTGGGCAGAAGCAGTCAGTACGGCTGTATATGTATTAAATAGAACATCTTCCAAACAGACTAGTGGAAAGACATCATTCGAAAGATGGTTCAATTATAAACCTGATATAAAACATTTAAGAGTGTTTGGAAGTGATGCTTTTATGGGAATTCCTAAAGAAAAGAGGAAGAAACTAGATCCTAAAAGCCAAAAGATGATGTTTATCGGATATGATGGAAATTCCAAGAACTATCGTTTGTGGGATAAAAAATCTCGCAAAGTGCACATCAGTTGTAATGTGGTTTTTCATGAAGATATAAATGCTTCAATTATATCAACTGATGAATCTGTGGGAAAACAATGCACCTTGGAGTTAATACATGACGACACATTAAAAAAAGAAGATGTCGAAATTGACATCGATTTACAACCTGCGTTTGAAGAAGAAAATATCCAAGCTGATGTCGATTTACAACCTGCGTTTGAAGGAGAAAATATCGAAGCTGATGTCAATTTGCAACCTACGATAGAAGAAGATGTCCAAGTGAACGTCGATTTGCAACCTACAATTGAAGAAAGAGAAAGAGGAGAAGAGGTCGTGGAATTACGCTCACTGCGAAATAGAAGTGTTTTAAAAAAACCATCTCGATATGATGAGTTTGTATGTAATGTAGAATCTGTGCCTTTTTCGTATAAAGATGCATTGTGTTCGTGTGATGCCAACAATTGGCTTAGTGCTATGCGTGAAGAAATGAATGCTCTTCAAGAAAACAAAACATGGGAGCTTCAAGAACTGCCTGAAGGTAAACGTGCAATGGGATGTAGATGGGTTTTTTCAATTAAAAAAAACTCTGATGGAAGTACTCGCCGTAAGGCTAGATTAGTAGCCAAAGGTTTCTCTCAGAGAAAAGGAATAGATTTTTTCGAAACTTATGCTCCTGTAGTGCGCTATGAATCTATTCGCATCCTATTGTCCGTTGCTGCAGCAAAAGATTTTGAAATAGCTCAATTTGATGTTAAAACAGCTTTTTTATATGGACAGTTGAGAGAAGAAATATTTTTAGAACAGCCACATGGGTTTGTTGATAAAAACCAGCCAAAAGCTGTATGTAAACTGACTAAAAGTTTGTATGGGCTTAAACAAGCACCTCGGTGCTGGAATGAAAGATTTTGTAATTTCTTAGAGATTTTTGATTTTCAGGCAACTGAAAGCGATCATTGCGTGTTCAGGGGCAAGGTTAACACAGCCACTGTTTATTTGCTTTTGTACGTTGATGATGGGCTATTGATGTCAAATTCTCAGGCTGCCATTGATAAAATTCTTGTAGAATTACAGAAAACCTTTAAAATCACGATAAATGATGGGAGTTATTTTGTAGGTCTTGAATTGAAGCGGGATAGAGCAAAGCGGACTATTAAAATCAGTCAAACAGATTATATTACTAGAATTCTTGAGAAATTCAAAATGTATGATGCTAATCCTATAGGCATACCAGCTGAACCGAGTTTACATTTGAGTACCCTGAAAAATTCGGCTGTGGGGGATAATTTACAAATTCCTTATCGTGAAGCTATAGGATCATTGCTTTTTGCCGCTAGAGTTTCCAGGCCTGATATTGAATACGCCGTTAATCAAGCTAGTCAATATGTAAATAGTTATGGTAAAGATCATTGGCAAGCTGTAAAAAAGATTTTCCGTTACTTGAAAGGTACACTTAATTATGGAATTATATATGGAAAAAGTGGGAGTAAAAGAGAGGTGTGTGGCTATACCGATTCAGATTATGCTGGCTGTGTAAACTCGCGAAAATCAGTCAGTGGTTTTGTATTTTTGTTGAATGGAGGCCCTATCACCTGGTCAAGTAAGCGTCAAAGTGTTGTTGCACTTTCGACTACTGAGGCCGAATATATTGCCTTAGCAACCGGAACAAAAGATGCTCTGTGGATGAAAAGTTTCTTAAATGAATTGAATTTTCCATGTGACACAGTTCCTATGTTTGTAGACAACCAATCCGCTATAAGATTAACAAATAATCCAGAGCATCACAATCGTACCAAACATATAGATGTTCGGTTTCATTTTGTTAGAGATGTTTGTAAGCGAGGTGATATTTCAGTACAATACATAGAATCTAAAGAGCAATTAGCCGACTTGTTCACAAAGCCACTGCCGAAAGTACAATTTTGTTATTTACGAAGCAAGATCGGCATTTTAGAAACTTTGAAATAAGTGGGAGTGTTGGAAATATATTTGAAAAGTTTATTTGAATGTAACCTAATGTTAATTTCTTATGTGCTGTTATTTTGAATTTGCCCGCTCATGTATGCGAAGCTATACGCCTTAGTTTGTTCTCTTATCGTATCGTTACGGTGGCGCTATTGTATAGCATAGTTTTTCTTTTTGTAACGTCGTCGAGAGCGGATGCTCCCGAGTTTGTGAGCAAGGTAGTCTGTCATATCCTTCCATTCGCGTTAATCGCTTTTGTGCGTTTTTTTTCATTCTAATGTTTTAACACGTAATGTTTATTATAATAAATTAATATCTTAAAAGATACTTTTGTGTCCTTCTGATTCACGCCTAACATGAATAATAGTTTCCTTTTTAAAATGATTTTTCTCACTTTTTCTATAAGATGTTTCCGTTGAAATACGAAACTTCAAAGATTTAGCTTTTTTCGACTAGTGATTCTGAACTTTTGGCCAGCAGTGTATAGAGATATTCCAAACATACTCATATAAATAGTTATTGTAAATGGTTCCTCATTACACATGAAGATTCTTTGAAAATAAAATTACTGATCCTCACCTTAGAAAGTACTCTTGAAATATAAATAAATAATCTCTGTGACTCATGTATTGTGGAAATGTATATGATCAATAAAAAAGAGAATTCGAAGTTCTTCAGTGTAAAATACTTGTTTTTTGAATGATTCATTGAAAAAATATACACGCAGAGGAATTTAATATTTGTAACAAAGGAACAGAATAAACCTACAATGAAATTGACCATAACAAGACAATAGAAGCATGTACAACTTCACATCGTTTTACAGTAAATTGCATTGGGAAGTCACTCAATTCCTCGGCCGTAATAATCTCATAAAAAAATTCAACTACAAAGTTCTCTCCGTGTATTGTATGAAACATCAAGGTTAAATGTTCTCATAATAATTCAATATAAAGTTCAAGAATCATTGAAAAAGTTGACATGAACGCAGAGTCATAACTTTACAATTTATCATTTATTGAGTTGAAATGAATTGAAATTCACACTCATGATATCTTTATAATCTTTCACTAGAAAGGATTATTTCTTCCCATCCTAACACTGAAATTTAAAATAACTGTAGACAACCTGTTGGACTTATACTTTTTATTCCTCTTCACAAGAAATCATGCATCGAATGTGAGAAAAAGTATGTGTTTTTAATATTTATCCTGTATTAAACCTGCGAATAACACTACATGCCTGAGAAGCGTACAAATCTGGAACATGTGTGTCTGTATCTCTGATGCGTATGGTGTTAACGCAGGGTTAACTAAAGTGATGTATCAATTCGTTAATAAATATTCATTTCTCTATCAATTTCTCTATCTATTTCTGTACAGTAAAACAAATTGACAGTGTTACGAATTTCAAAAAGTTCATTATTGACTAATACAAATTTATCAAATGAAATCTTTACACTTACCATATCAAGATTTGAATTAACCGGTTATGTTTTCCTTTCAAGAGTCATTAGATTAATACAAGTCACAGCTACTTTCACGGCTTACAGATTTGTTTTTGGAACATATTTTTGTATAATTTTGAAACTTTTTAAATTTTTAACAGTGCAAATGTTATTCACTGCAAAGAAATTAATGAATCGATAAAGGAAGAATATTTATTAGTCAATTAGATTCTTTTCTGAAAAGTATTTCAATTCAATTAAAACATATTTCAAAATATCCAACACTGCAAATTGTATCCCCTGCATAGAAGTTAGAGTCAATAGAGAAATGAATATTTATCAGCGAATTGATACACCACTTTTGTTAACCCTGCGATTAACATCATACTCATCAGAGATACAGACATACACGTTGCAGATTTGTACGCCTCTCAGGCATATAGTGTTATTCGCAGGTTTAATACAGGGTCAATATTGAAAACACATACTCTTTCTCACATTCGATGCATGATTTCTTGTGAAGAAGAATGAAAAGGATAAGTTCAACAGGTTGTCTACAGTTATTTAAAATTTCTGTGTTAGGATGGGAAGGAATAATCCTTTCTAGTGGAAGATTATAAAGATATCATGAGTGTGAATTCAAATTTATTTCAACTCAATAAATGATAAATTGCAAAGTTATGACTCTGCATTCATGTCAACTTTTTCAATGATTCTTGAACTATTTATATTAAATTATTATGAGAACATTTAACCTTGATGTTTTATGCGATATATATTGTTGAAAAATCATTCAAAAAACTTTTCTTCACAAAACATCGTACACTGAAATCTTCTAATCCCCATTTTTATTCAACATAAAAAATTCTCACAACACATAACTCAAATAGGTTAGGTTAAATAGAATCGCAAGAGATTTCAAGATGAAAATCAGTACGGTTACTTTCAATACTCGAATACATCACATAGAATCCGTATTTAAAAACTTACTTGTTTTCAAGATGAATTTTTCCAGCGGTTTATATTATTTTCCGATTCAACGCACCACGTTGCAACACGTGTCACTCATGGAAGCCAGTAAAAGAAAGGAGAAGACAAAAGATGGCCGCAACCTGGTGGTACTCAAAGATGAATACTGAGTTCAGCGTGACCAGTAAAGCCTGCTAGATGATAATGATTGGTTGATTCTTGTAGAGTCCCCCAATCCGATTACCATCTTCATAAGAATTGATCCATCAGCGGAATCTCGCGGGATTTTGTTGGTCACGCTGACTACGTTGTTCAAAACTATAAAAATGGATTATGGAATTTTTTGATAATATTACTGAATGTATATCAATAAGGTGGCAAAAATCATGAAATCTTGATTTTTCAATTCCTCATCATATTTCTAAAATGGTAAAACATCTCATTAAAATCGATTTTCAATGTGAGTTTGAAATCAGTTTCAGGGTATTGTACAAAAATGTTCCTAAAACCTATTCCGCGGTACGTTTTAAAAACGTTCCAAGGACATACCAAAATATATAAAAACGATGTTATCAAAACAATCCTGAATGGCGCACAAAGGAAGGTTTTAAAAACCTCCATAGTACATTCCCTTGGGAATCAAATTCTGCGAGACTATGAACACATTTTTTGAACGTTCCAAGGACTTTCGGTGCTGTGTGGGTTATGTGATATATTCCCTAAAAGGCCACGTTGCATTCGAAAGGTGACGTTCTTACGAAGATTTTGAGCTATCATGGACTTCATTTGGGTGCGTTCCATTTTGGGCAGGAGGGGTGTCCTGTTCACGTGAAATGCCCCATACATATATATATTCGATTGAGAATAAAAAAAAAGAGATAAAAAAATATAAGAATGTACCGCGCATGTTACACGGTGAACCATACATAATTGTGACAGATTTCCGTTGGGCGCTTATGAATCGCTGTATTTCTCAAACTAATGGTCCGATCGATCTGAAGTTCTCCATGAAGTTAGTCCATCCAATAGCGAACGATTTTGTCGATAGAAGTTTTTTGTAGCTCATACTCCTTTTCAATGCAAAGCATGGCAAACGTGATTTTCACTCTGAATTAAAAATTTGTTGATATTTGAATAACTTTCAAAAACTTATGTGACATTATGATCTTTGGGGGAGTTTTACGAATTGAAATCCACAGGATTCGTTCCGATCCATTCGAAAATGGATGAGATCGAACGAATTCAGTATTGGAAAACATTGATTTTTGGTACCAAAAAATGTGCACTTCGTATTTTTTCCCCTCAAAACTATACATCCTAGAAAAAATGGTAAAAGAACACTGGCATTGATTCTTCGAGTCCCATCACCCAGTATATTTTAATTTCCGAAATTCCGACTTCTTTTTTCGACCCTCGCCCTGACGATTTGGACGATACTTCTACGGCTTTTCGAGCACTACGCGAGTTATTGTTTTCGGCACCTCAATCTTGCTTCGGATCATCCGGATTTCCAATACTCGAAAATAATCGGTATTCGGAGAATTCTCAATCCGGACCATCTCTGACCTCTGCAACACGGTGGTCCGGAAGTTCAAGTCGTGTATAGAAACAAAACGAGATCCCGAATCTACGAAACCTGATGGATGATCGTTCTTTAGCTTCTCAAATCAACTCCTCCAAATCGAAAACATTGCTAAACAAAGTACCGCAAAATTTTTGGTCTTGTGTAGTGGAATATTCGTTATTCGATGACCAATTTGTTTCGATAAACGATCAAAACTTCAGCAACATTGCAATACATGTGAACGAAGAGGGCACATACAGGGTAGACCATTTCAAGTGATATAGTCAAATATCTCCGAAACTAGTAGAGATGGAAAAAATTGTTACGGACAAAAAGTTCAGGGTTACAGGGGGGAGTATGGTAGTGACCTTGGAAAATTCCTTAGAGGTCATTGTGAGGTCAAGATGGTTTTCTTGAACCAGACCCCCATTTTTTCACCATGGCATTTGTGAGCTGGTTTCGAACCCTTCACGAAACACTGCTCATGGACCTCATTCCGCTCATTGGGGTGCAAGTTATGGACCGTCGAAGTCTTTGATGACAGCGCGCGCGGACTGGGGGTACCGAGAGCGTGAGTGCGTGGATAGGCGTGATGATTCCAGTAGAGAGACAAATATTAGTGATTACCCTTATCCTTCGGTGAATTATCTGAGAGCCCGAAGGATTTTTGTGTCTGTTCGAATGCGCATCTCAATCAACGTTATGTGGTATGGTAAATACTTTCAATGCTTCCAACAACCCTTCAACAATTTTCGAGAGTTGATATTCATTCACAACCCATTGAATCGGATGGAATGATCCAACGAATTTCAAATGGAATAGTGAATCGTGATGAACCGAAAACATAACTGCCACTCATGATAAGCGCAGAATCGATGTTCCCGTTTGTTCATGTTCATGTTGTTCTTCAGAATGAATCACTTCTCATCTCCATCGTAATCGATCACAATCCTTATCGGAGAGCGAAGAAGAAAAATCCATAAATAAATGGAAAAATCGAATCTTGAATATTCTAATGAATCTGTGTCATAACTGTTTGTTGGATTGCTGAGAGGAAAGTTTAGGATTCGAGTTGTCTTATGGAGAAAAGTACAGAAAATCTCAAAAAAATCGACATGGTCTGGTATCCCTATGGAGAGATCAATTGCACCAAGTTCCATCAAAATCGGTGATTTTGGCTGTCAAAACCATTTTTCCCTGCTTGGTTTGATATGGAATGATCCAGTTATTTTGTAAGGTTCCTTGAGCATTAGGGCCATGGGTTGTAATCGTACGGGAACTGCTTGTTGCGTAACTCCTAATGATTCCGCGAGCTCCTGTTGCGTTTGACTTGGATCTTCGTCGAGTACAGCCTCCAATTCCTCGTTTTCAAATTTTTGTGGTTGTCCTGAGCGAGGCTTGTCTTCGACTCTGGAATCGCCATTCTTAAAACGTCGACACCGTTCCCTACATGATTTATCAGTTGGAGCATTATCACCATAAACTTCCAGAAGCATTCGATGGGCTTCAGCTGCAATTTTTTTCCTACTTGAAACAGAAGACTAGCACCTGACGCAAATGCTGCTGAGTTAAAACAAAATTTGACATACTTCACTGAGTAAAAATCGGAATTCTAGAAGGAACTCGGAGTGATATCAACTGAATGTTATTCACAGGTGTCTTATCTTTCTGAAACAATTGGAATCGGTTGTGACTATGAAAAATTCATGAGAGCGAGAGTCATCTTTTCAATCCGAACCGAGATGATTTGTACTCCCAATAGATTATTTCTGTGATATGAATAACCACTTGGGCTCTCTTTACTAATTCAGCTTGGATGTGACAACGGGAGAGATTGTTGTCCATTGGGTTACTGTAGGTCCTCATTTGATGACCTCTCAATATGCTCAATATTGATGAGAATAAATGTTCATGTACATCAATAAAATATCAATGAAATAACTTTTTATCCCCAAACTAAACTTCAAAACTTTGATATCTCGAATCCCATCAAAATCCGTCCGTAATTATATTATTCTGGCCGCCATCTTGGATCCGCCATTTTGAATTTCGATTTTTTAGCATGAGATTCGTTATCAGTGACCTTCAAAACTTCGAGATCTCGAGTTTCATCATAATTCGCTGGTAATTATATTATTCTGACTACCATCTTGGATTTGCCATTCTGAATTTCGATTTTTGACCATGAGGTTCGTTATCAGCGACCTTCAAAACTTCGAGATCTCGAGTTTCATCATAATTCGCTGGTAATTATATTATTCTGACTACCATCTTGGATCCGCCATTCTGAATTTCGATTTTTTTACATGAGATTCGTTATCAGCGGCCTCCAAAACTTCGAGATCTCGAGTTTCATCATAATTCGCTGGTAATTGTATTATTCTGACCACCGTCTTGGATCCGCCATTTTGGATTTCGATTTTTCAACTTGCATTTCGTTATCAGCGACCTTCGAAACTTTGAGATCTCGAGTTTCATCAAGATTGAATGAGATTCCGAATTTTTCCGCTTTTGTATGCCTCTCGGCGCACTGTGCACAGGAGTCCCATTTGTACCTCCCTATAAGTGTACAAATATTGGAGTCCTTAGTGGAGATTTTTCCGGAGTGTTGAGGAGTGGTTTAAAATTTTTCGAAGAAAGTAGACAGGAGACTGAATTTTTAAGGAATTCGAGGTTCAACATCACCTCGGTTTCTTCGTTGGAGTAGGAAACATCTTTGGTGGTGGAAGGAATAGGGTTTGGCTAGAAATCTGTGGACTTCATGATGGAAAAAGTGAAGCCTTCAGGGTGGCCCTTGGATTATATCGATTACCCTAGTAAAAATGAATCATATAAGAACATACATCAAGCTTATAGAAACCATACATGGTCATATGTATGACCATATATAATTCATACGCAATCCATATTGAATCCGTATATGATCATATATGGCCCATACAGAATCCATATACGACCTTTCGATGCAAGACTTTCCCATACATGTGGAAAAATTCTGTCACATATGAAATATTTTTCGTATATGGATTTTATATGGATTATATATGAGTCATATATGATCATATATGGGTCACATATGGATTAAATATGGATTGTACACGATTCTATGCATTTTCATATATGAATTTTATATGTATCATGTATGGATTATGTATGGGTCATATATGTTCGTTCTTCACTAGGGTAGGATTTGTAGATCATTGGGGAAAGCGGTTTGTCCTTAGCAAAATCCTCCATTCTCTTCCTGATTGGCAACACCCTCTTTCCCTTCTCCAATCATTCTATTACTTCTTTGTCCTACATGCTCTCTTCCTCTTCCTACAAGTGCATGCTATTTCCGCTAGGGGGTTTCCTATGATGAGAAAATGTGATAATTTTCAACATGGTTTTATAATCAATTGGTATTTGATGTTTACATGTCTCTATTGGATTCAACAAGTGGGCATGTTTTCATAATTTCAATTGTAAGACTTATTAATCCTATTATAATTCACTTGAATTCTCAATCAATGCATGTCTTGAATTGATGGTCAAATGGTTGATCAGATAATATACAAGTATTTGTCTAATTCTCTCTCATCTGTCAAGTATGAATTTGTTATTAACGCAAAGGTTTTTATAGGAGAAATAGGGAGAAGAGAAAGGTGAGAGAAGAAAGAAAGGAAGTTATAGTTTGATGGATATTCACTGATTGAATCATTTATCAATGATCAATCAAGGTATGAAAAGTGATTGTTGTCATATGACCGATGTCAACGATCAATCAACCGATTGCCAACGGTGGGTCGATCGTGACCCGATCTCCAAAAGAATAAAGGTGGAATAGGAGTATGAATATCTTTCACGCAATCGATGCTGGATGGCAATTGATCAGTTGCCAATCTTTTGTCAACTATGAACCAACGGTGGGCCGCATCAAATATATGTTGAGATAAGAACAATGAGCGATTGAATAAGATTATTTTCATTCGTGACATATATCTGAGAATAATGATCTGTGAATATCAGAATATATGAAAATGAAGATATTTAATATTCATAATATTCGAGAATCGAATCATTTGAAAACAAATATAATTAAAGATCAAAATAAAAGTTTGTAAGAAAGGGAATGTAATCCAGTTTGAATGGGACATCTGGAGAGATAGAACCTCTGAAGAAAACATTTAGAATGAATTGTATCTCCAGTCATATCAGTCAGGTTGACCTACAGTTATTCTACAGTGATTGCTATAACCAGAATACTTATGTATTTGCTCAATTTTCGTCGAGTTGATCCCAAACAGTCTGCTCAATCATACGTCAATTGGTCAGTCAAGTGCATTCGATGCAGAAATTTGTGTTATAATACCCACAGCGCTCCTATCTTTTCTTCATTTTCTTTCAACGCTACCTAATGATCATGATGGTAAGTGACATACAGCCCTCGTGGAAATCCCAATTTTGAGAGTCTTTGAGATATTCTCAGGAATTTTCAGAGAAATATTCCCACCAGGGAGATGTATAGTACATCCGCGACCTTCTTGCTTTTTTTCCATCTACCGGTGATTGTATTGGGAGAATCTGATGATAGTATACTCGACGCAAGGAACTGTTGTATATCCTCTGCGGTTCTGCCTGTTTTTTCTTCCTCACAACGCTACCTATTGATATTGATCCTGCTGGTACTCAATATATATATGTATGATATATCTGCATCCTGCCTGTTCCTCCTGCATCCACCTGTAATCGGAGAATCTAGGGGATTCATCATCAATTGAATCCACTTTGTGATCTGTAATGCAAATTGATAGTGGCCATAGCAAACTCACGGATCTATGGTATATTCGCTTCAGTTTGTTTCTTCCTTATCCCCCTGAAAAACTACGCAAAGAATCTCATACCAGCATCGGATAGATCTGTGATGTATCCACTGCACTCCTGCCTTTCCTTCGTTCGACCATGAGGCCACCGAATGAGATTGATAGTGACGATAGCTAGCATACAACTTTGTGATACGTGATTCGTGACTTCTGCTTCGTCTTCAGCCACCTATGATTCTACTCCGAAGGACTGATGAGCCCAGCATGTTGTAAGAATCTGTGACATATCTACTGTGTTTTTCTCCTTGGAGAGATCGTTTTGAAATGCTTCAATGTGACTGGAGGAACTGGAGACCGACTTCAACTTCCACCGTTAGTCAAAATATCCAGATCTCTTCGAGGTTTTGTTATGAACTTCACTTCCTTGAAACATTGTATACTGCATTGGGGTTTTTCGATGAATTTTTGTTTCTGATTATGGATGATGATTCAGTTATTGATTCATTACATAACCTTTGATCATCCATTTCATGCCATTCATTATCAATAGGATCCACTTCGTGATCTGCAATTCATCCATTCAATATAAAATTCTCACAAGACCGACAATATGGAATTGATAGTGGTGGCTCCCCGCACTCACCGTATCTGCAATTTTCTTGAACAAATTCCCTCGTGCACGTTCCGGTTACACGAGAAGTGACGGGTAAGTTGGCCCATTCCTTCTTCTTCACCGACGGGTGAGTTCGTAAAGTGACAACCGAACCCCGTCGGTGACCTTCCGTTAGAGCTCACCTCTTGAGCTTGTTTTATTGGTTTTGACGGTGGTGCCTCCGAATGAACGTTGAGTGAGTGTGGGTGTATGTGGGACGGGGGTTCTCCGGGGTTAGAGGTTCTGTCCTTTCCCAATCCTTTGATTTCTTCTGTACGAGAGGGACGGAAAGTGTCGGTGTCCGTGTCGTCTCTCTCGTCCCTTTCTTCTTCTCTCTTAGGGGCATAATGAGTGGCCAGGCGGCACATGTGGCTTGCTTCTTTCTCCTAGTTCGGCAGCCTAGGCAAGGGCGACAGAGGGCGTTCCTTCTTCCTTCGTTGGTCGGCCTGGGATGAGAGGAGGTGGACTCCTGTGGTTGGTGGATCGTCCTTCGGTGGTAAGGAACGGCCGTGTCACCTTGTCGCAGATGGCGTTGCCTCCTCGGGGTGGGAAACCTCGTCGAATCATAGAAGGGCAGGGATTAGGGGAGGACAGGAATGGTGGAGAAGAGGAGATGTGTTTCCGATTCTCGTGTAAGCGAGCGACAGCTGGGTTCTCTCATGTGAACCAATATTCCCTCTAGTTACAAGATCACTTCTCATAGGGGTTGTCCGCGGTGCCATCCCGCGACTCTTTCGTAATGATGTATCACGTCACAACTGCTCCCACTCTCAGCACTCACCATGCCAATGTGCAAGTACCAACACGCACCCGTTCGGGCCATCTGTGTCCCGTAATTCTCAAAATCATTTTTCCTGTCGCCTCACGCAACCTCCTCGGGAACATGTCTCCCTCTCATCTGAGCTCCAACAGTCTATGGAACCATATACCGCGATACACCCGAGGCTACAAAAAAAATATAAAAAAAGATTTCCTACAAATTTGGCGTAAAGCACACGCAGTGAGGACATATGGGTAACGGGTTTACGGGGCATGTCAGGTGAAGGGAGGGAGTGATTCGACGCCAGGGGGGAGGAGAAATCTGGAGGGACATAAGAGGTGGTATGAGGTGAGGACTCCAAAATATATGGTGCCAATGCAGGAGATAATAATCGGAGGTGAAATCGAGTTATCGAGCCGCAGCCGTTGCTGTTGGGATCATGCTGTAGAAGAGAGACGGAGAGGACGGTAGAGGCGCACAACAGGAGGCCCTGTCATCTGACGCTTGCACTCACCGTGGGGCCCAGTGCTGAGTGAATCGCAGTCGACATTCCAACGCATTCCAAATTCTAACTGGACTATATTCAGAAGCACTAATATCGTTCACCAACATGAACTCCCCAAACCTCAACCTAGTCAAATTATTACCATTCGTCAGACGGGCGACTGAGATCAGCAGCCCGCACCTCCTACCACTGGTTGCGTAGGGAATTAAGAAGAACAATTTTCTCCAAACTAGAACAACTTGGACCAATTTGTCTTAAGGAATCAAACGACCCATTCGCCCGTGCAGCGAGGCAACGAAAACCAAACCAACTCACTGATGAACCTGAGTTTCCCAGGGGATGAAACCAGAGCTTACAGAAATGAACTCTTTCACCTCCCTATGGTGAAGTCACGCGGACACCGGATCCTTCTCTTCCTATTCTCCGCCCCTTCCTGGTCTGCTGTATGCTCCTGACCGTGAACAATCTCCCACGGAGAAGAGAGGGTGAAATCTAGGGAAAAGCGAGTCTCCCTGGGGAGTCTTCCAGTTTTCGGGATCTTAGGGTCATGGGGTGGGTTCTTTTCAGGGTGTCCGGAAAGGAGTTGTCCGGGACTTTCGGGGCTCGTGCTTGAGGAGGGGTCCCACTAGATGGGTAGTAGGGTTTGAAATCTACTATCAAAAATCGACTAGCTACTTGTCTTTGTTTGTCAGCTAACTCGTATACACCAGGGGAGCAGACATTGGTTATCGTATAGTGGCCCATATATTCCTTGGCCAACTCCGCAGCAAAATGTCGTGAAGCAGCCGATAGGACAAAGTTCCGTTTCATAACCTTGTTCCCTATCCGATAGACCACGTCCCTTCTCCCACTGTTGTATAGCGAGACTGACGTTCAAAAGCTTCGTCTGAGTGTGGGCCGACAATGTACCGGAGGATGGAAATTCTGGAAATGTGGTCTTTTCATGTCCTCAGGTCAGAACGGGTGGGCAGGTCTACAGGGGCATTCTGGAGGCCTGCCACGACTCGACGGTAGGACTGGGAAGGGTGGGGTGTTGAACCATAATCAAGGAGGGCAGGACTTACGTGAGTGGAAGAGTGAACTGCAGTATTGTGCGCCATACGGGATTCTGGGAGATGCTTGTCCCATTCCCGATGGTCTCAATCCAGGTAAGCTCTGAACATGGTTTCCCATACTCAGTCCACCCACGGGATTAGCTTGCGGGTGATATACAGAGGTGAGGGACTGCCGAATGGCATCATATGCCAGATACTGAGTAACATCTCGGTTGGCTAATTCGGTTCCATTATCGGGGATGAGGACTCCCGGCGCACCGTGACGATTCACGACCATGTCGTTGAATCTCACTAAGATCACTTTCGCAGTAGTTCGCATTGCCAAGCTCGCTCATGGGCAGAGGGCCCGTGCTTTTCGCTGCTTCCACACTCCACGCTCGCGTGATCTTCCGGAAGCCCATCATACCAAGTGGTGTTCGTTGCAAGACTTCTGCGTCTGGCAGATCTCGCAACTTCGGACATACCGCTCAATGTCCCCTCACATACCTGGCCAAAAGTATTCCTGGGCCATCCGTTTGTACGTCTTCTCGACGCTGAAGTGGCCTGCATCTGGGATATCGTGGCACTTGTGTATTACAGAGTCCTTGAAAGCATCGAGCACGACCAGTTTCCTTTCATTCAAGTCTTCCATAACTTGACTGACAAGTAAGACGCATGATGTAGTTCCGGCCATCCACGATCCTCCAGTTGGAATAATATCTAGTGTGTGACTGCAAGACGTTATATCTCCTAGTGTACCAATCCACGAGCGTATCATTTTCGGGCGGGATACTTCGTGAGTCAGGGGCTTGGGAAGTGGAGGGTTTCAATGCAGATGCGTTGGGCGAATCTTCTCCGTACATCCATGACAGGGCATCAGGGACATGATGGAGGGCACCTTCTCTGTGGGCTATATCAGAATCATACTCTAGGAGTTCCAGAGCTCATCGGGCTAGTTTCTCTGTTGGGTCATGGAGTTGATATAGCCACTTCAGACTTGCGTGGTCCGCTATCACTGTGGAGTGATAGCCTCGCAAATATTCTCGGAACTTCTTCATGGTCCTGATAACGGCCAGGCATTCTTGCTCCCTCACGGAGCGAGTTTTCTCAGCGCTTTTTGGAGTTCCACTTGTGGAAGCGATAACTCTCTCCTTCCTCCCTGAAGGCTGGGTGAGGACAGCGCTGAGACCAGTGTTGCCTGCATCTGTTTGGAGGGCAGAGGGCTACGAAAAATCGGGGCAAACCAGGACAGGGGATGAAGCTATTGACTTCTTGAGAGATTCAAAGGCCTCTTGTTCCGCGTTTTCCCACTTCCACGTTGAACCTTATAATGGGGTGACGAAGAGGAGGATCTCATAGAAGGTGGGGTGAGTGGAGAGAAACAGAGAAAATGCGATATACGTTGGAATAAATGTATATGTGTATATATTCAAAGATTTCTAGAGGTGTAATTTACAATAATTATAGCTTACTACTAAGAAGTGTGCTGTTTGAAAGAGTGTGTCGTACGTCTCGTCTCTCGGCCGGCCTTTTTTCCTCGTATCTGGAATTGGGGCGTCCCTCGGTGGAGGTCTTCGTAGAGGATGGAGATTGCGGGTTGGATCCGGGGTGTCCGGTTCCGGAAAAGCTTGGAGTCGAACTCACTTATCGGAATTACCTGAGGTAATTCGTGATCGCCACTTGTGGCACGGTTTGATTACTCAAGGACTAGAGCACGTATCGAGTACTAACAGGAGACTGGCCCTCATCGCCGCCTTGGCTCATTTCGAGTGTCGCCGCTTCTTCCACCTCTACCTCCTCGTTGGCGTCCCCTCCTCCTCCCTCTATGTTCTTGTAACGCTTACATTACAACCTGTCTTGGTCAACTTGTGGAGTGGGGCGGCAATCGTGGCGACATGTTCGATGAAACGTCGGTACCACGACGCCATGCCGAAGAATCTTTGAAGTCACTTCAGATTGGTGGGTGGAGGATAATTCAGTACGGGCTCGATTTTACTAGGATCCATCTGAAGCCCATTTCGACTGACTAGAAAGCCGAAGTACTTCACCTCCGACTTACACCATTCGCATTTCTCTGGATTGAAGGTCAACCCAGCTTCCCTAGTCTCTCTTCAGACTCTCAAGACTCTCTTCAGCCAGATTAGATGATCCTCAAATGTTCACATGACGATAATGATATTGTCGGAATATGCAAATGCTTGGGACTCTAGGGGGGAGGGGCAATTAGTTTGTCCATGACTCGCTGGAAGGTGGCAGGGGCATCAGTCAAGCTATAGGGCATAAGGGTGAATCGAAATGAACCACGACCGGGCACCGTAAAAGCCGTGATTTCTCCCGAGCGAGGGTCGATGGGAATGTGGTGGTAGGCTTGACTGAGATCGATGGAGGAGAAATACCGAGCAGAACGTAATTTGCCCAGAATACTACTCATGTGGGAGGAATTATGTGGGAAATTCCTGGGGGAACTCTGAGTTGCATAGCCAGAAGGTACGAGAATGGTCATTGATGGTTGTGGCTTGATGGTGGACGGCAATGGTGGAGTCTGATTGGTGTGCGCGAATCGTCTGGGGTTGAATGGAGGGAATGAAGGTAGGGCAGCTTTTGCTGCATATGTAGGTTGTGGGGTAGGAATCTTGGGAGGCGGTGGGTTGGTTGCTCGTTTTTTCGTGGGGTCCTTTCGTTTCGGGGAATTGGGGATTTCTTGTGGTATTGATGGAGTAGGGGAAGTCTGCAGGGAAGCTAGAGCTTGGGGATTCTCCTGTTGGGTTCTCTTTGGCTTATAGGCCAATTCCGGGAGGGTGAGCTGGGACGTGGTGAGTTGGATGGCGACTTCCTGGGGCCTGAGTGACTGCTCGACTTCGACAGCTCGCATTTCCATTTGTTCATACGTGTGGAATGACTCCCGTACCATCTGGCAGCGGTACTCTAGACGCATTCGATCTAGTGCCAGAGATAGCTGTTCATCTAGAGGATAAGAGTTGCGCATGTTCGACGATAAGAGCTGAACGCAATTTATGTAATTGGCGGGAGGTTCATCCGGCTCTTGGAATCGAGTGAGCACTTGTAACCGCAATTTCCCTTCACAATCTGCCGAGCTGAACCTATACCGGCAGGAGCTATGGAAAGAATCTAGGGAAGTGAAGGGAGTCCTCTTGATGTTGAACCATTGGGGAGCAATGTCCTTAAGTACCGTGGGTATCAAATTGAGGACTCCCAGGTCTGACAGATTCGTCATGGCTCGGCATTCATTCAATCTCGGAAGGAATTCCTCGGGATCACCGTCTAGTCCTAAGGAGGACGGCCGACAATCCCGGGGAATAGCAGCTAGGTTACTGCGATGGACTCCAGCCGGAACGTATGAGGTCAGGTGGGATGGGGGCTGGGTACTGAGCCACGTGTTGATACTAGTGAGCTGGTGATGGGGAAGCGGAGAATGAGAGAGTTGGGTCATGGCATACTAGGAGGCAATCAAGGGTTGCGAATAGGCTTGTTGGTGCCAATGAGGGATGGCATGTAGGTTTCTCGGGCTTGGGACGACGTTATAGTTGAAAAGTCTGCTGGCGATTGGGAATACAGGGGCTGGGTGGGGATCGACGCTACCATCACAGGGGTCGGGGCATGAGAATATAGGTGCTGGGTCACGGGTACCAGATCCCTGGGGTTGTTCGAACAACAATAGAGTTGGGCCAGTTGGGTGCCGGGAGTACGATGAATTCCATAGTAGGAACAGTCATGGGGATTGTCGGGGCAATATGGCTCACTCTCGTGGCCATCGGTTGAGAGGTCGAGGGAGTTGGCTCGATCTGCGCCAAGAAACGGCTCCCCGAGTCGTACTGAGTGGTCAGTGGGGCAGGCGGGGGATAATCGCCGAGATTCGCGGTGTGATTAGGGAGAGTAGTCGGAAAATATTGTGGATGGGTGACTGGGGGTGAGCTTTGAACGGTAGCTGACGTGGAGTCACTGATATTGGCGGGAATAATTTGCCTCTGAGCAACAGAAGTGATTGGGTTAGTTAAAGGGGCGCGGGTGTGGACATTCATGATGGTTATCGTCGTGGTGAATGTGGTGGACGATATCGCATAGGACGTGGGAATATACTGGGAATTTTAGGCCAACTCGATGTGAGTGGAATCGTAGGTGTGTCTCAATGATAGCTCAAAAGGAGAATTGGTATTCCCGAAGGGTGTCTCTAACGGGTTTGGGGGTGCGGGGTTTGATGAGGATTCGGGCTCAGAAGGTCTGAGTTCCGGGGACAAATCATCCATCGTCCAGTGGATGATTCTGTCCCATTGTGCCCGTCGGTAGTAACGATGGTTCCAATCTCGCTTCTCCTCCATAGTTCCCGCACAGTTTGGGGAATGGCCCACAAGGAGAGCTATCAATTTTCACGGGGCAAGGGTGTTGATCCATGAATGATCATTGGGATCTTCCGCATAAGATGAGCCGCGGGATGGGGGTCGGTTACCAAGGGGGTCATTGGGATCTTTGAAGAGTCCCAAAATTCTGAGTAAGGTGTCTAAAAGGGTGGATTGTGTAGTGGCTGGAAGGTGAATAATGGGATTCGCTTGAGCTTGTAAACGCTCACGCAATTCTCTCTCTCCCCCTTCCGTGGGAAGGCCGAAACCACGAAGTCGATCTACGACTTCTTTTAGGGGAATTCCAGCAATGGTGCCAGATGTGTTCATTTTGATCTCAAAGGGGTCTCGGTTAAGGGGAATCGTCCACTAGTAACTCAACTCCAACTGAACTCAGTCCGTAACGGAGTCACGATTGGGGATGGAAGATGAAAGAAACAATAGGAAATCGCGTTTCCACAATTCGGGATTACCAAATGTATATCTCGAAACGGGAGAGAAGACAGATCAAGAGAGAGCACTCCAAAATACATCCGGGATACGGGGTAAGGGGAGTAGAATTCCGGATTCTCGAGACGAAGGAAACAAACACACGCCACGATATTGATTCAAATTTTCGAAATACGTTACACGAAGAATCAGAGGGAATTTGTGGTAGCTCTGTTCCGACTTCCCAAAATGGATGAAAATACCCAAATCCAATGGAAATATCCAACCCATTGAAAATACCGGAGTCCGATTCTTGACACTCGTATCTGGGATCAGTTTTCGAATGTCACTCAAGGGAATTGTCTCCCATTACAACTGGAACAGAACTTTGCTGTTTTCTTTCCAAACAGAATTCGATTATTCCGCAAAATTACTGACTACCGGAAAAATTCCCGAAACTTTGCTTCCAAAATGAAATTTTGCCTCTTGTACGTTGATCGCTCCCTTTCGGACCGAGCTGATAAATGAAGTCGGAGGGGGTCAATTTGACCACCAAACAAAACCGGAAATATTAATATTATTACTAACTCCAACGTGGAGTTCCTATGCGGGACGAAATCTTGAAATTTATAAAAAAGATCCAACGTTCATTCTCAAAACAGTTCGGAATTTTTCACTAAATCTGTAAAGATTCCCCTCGGGAGAAGAATTTCTCTGAACGTTCATGAATATCTCCGAAAACTGTGACTACCTCGGAAATAGATCGCTCGCAAGCAAAGAATGTATTAGTCCCACCAATTACATATTCATATATACATATATATTTATATATATATACATATAGCACATTTCTATCAGATACAGTAAGTAGGAAATTAACAAACGATTGTAATTGGAGATTATTCCAGTTCCATTTAATTTTTCAATATTTCACCAGAAAAAATGTATGGTCGATGATCAATGTGTATAATATGTGAGAATGGAAATTCAATAACGGAATGAATAAACAAATTCAATACAGATACACGCGACCATTTATGCATCATTCAAAGGCATGAGCGTCGAGAATTAAATGCTTTAAGCGTACTGATAAAATTTTGTCTTAGGTATGAAACGATTTTTATTATATCCTTGAATAGTTACATCATCGATTAGGCAAGTGAGGAAGAAGAATTGATTTCTCAAAATTATTACACTAGGATAAAGCCTTAAGCACGTTTATCTCAAAACTGAATTTTACAATTCGGTGGGAGATCTGGCTCCACCAATTTTCAATCAATCGGCTTGATTGTTTTTGGTATTGTATCTTTGATATGTCCATTCAGTGTAATACTTCCAATTCCTGCAAAATATTGATATTTGCGTTCTTAATTCAACATTAAGTGACGAAATTCAGAGTGAGAAAAATATATTTTCCTCTAAATCCATATTTTTCAAAATGCTCACGCATTTCACTAGCGTTTGGACTACAGAAACCAATTATTCCTGTTATATTTCTGTGGGTCAATCCTGGACTGAGTGATCGTCCCCACCGCACGACCATGAATTTTCGCGGTGCTTTGGTTAACCGCTTGTCGAGCTGCCATTCTCGCAAACAAAATTATTGTGTACTCCAATTTGAATGGCAACCTCCCAATTTTCCCGAACAAGAATTCCAAGATGCGTGATTTTTGGATAGTGTAAAGTGATAGTACTCCTTAGAAATTGATGGAGATGAAAAAGGATCTAATTATAAATCTATGTTACAAATTGTTTTATATCCTCGAAGTAATCATTTATCAATTCTCTTACTAAATTCAATTTTGAGTCGTCTCAAGTACATGCATTATTTGATCAATCAGTTTCCCTCCAGAAGAAGAAAATAATACTAGCATTCAATACTAATACTTTGGATGTATTATTATTGGTCAATAGTCACGTTAATCAGCCAACTATCTAGTTGACTACCTATTTCTCAATACATTCTTGATCCTGATATAAACGAATCAAAGAGTCAAACTGCTTTATCATCTTTCTAAATGAAACAAGGATTTCAGGGTCCATGACAGTATTACATACAAATTACTATTATATTGATGACGGCATCCAATTTGATATAATACTGTGGAATAATAATAATGATGAGAATATTTCCATTTCTCATTTTCAGTTCCTCCGAATACACGAGTCATCCGTGGCTGTGGTTGGGATGAGTCAAACTACAAGGGCAGGTGTTATCAGCGCGGTGGCTTTGGAGGTCGTCAAGAAGTTTGTTCCTGTTTAACGGACTTCTGCAACGCTGCCATTTCAACTTCTAGTACCTCGATGTCTTTAGTTCTATCGTGTGTTTTGGGTAGCATCGTTTTCTTTAGTATCCGTCGCATCTAAGTTATATTTCATTCTGTGAAACTTTTATTATTTCTTGCATCTGTTTGATCTTGGAAATAGATAAATTCGAACAGAGGTTTAAAGTAAAAATCGAAGCGAGATCGAGCGCACACTATTAGCAGGAGAGATTGTACCAAAAACATTATGATTTGGCAAATAAATAAAATTAAAAATACATAAGTATCATGAAACGTGTGGAATTGTTAATGTGTTCACATTCCAGTTCTTATTGGAATTCAATGGCATTAAAATATTGATGGAGAGGCACATTTGTTACTGTCTATTGAGAATTTATAAGTCATAAATATAAGTATTCACTTGTACAAGATATAATTCAAAAGGCGAACACTTCATTCCGGCATTATTCATGAAATCAATATTATAAATGGTTCATCAGGTTTATGTATCCGCAATTACTCGATACTGAGACATCCAATTGATAATATCAAATATTTGTGTCATAGTACTAATGAGATCACTGAAAAATACGACTAAATATGCTCCACAAGCACGACTGAAGGCATTCCAAAGGACCGGTAATGGCTATTCGCTGGCATTGCAGGGCTATCAGCGACCTTTTGGAAAGCCAGTAATCATTTTTGGTACGTTGGCTTCATTTCACTTGGAAAATTGACTGGAATTCAGTTTTTCCCATTGTGTGGGTATTCGTTTCTTTCAGATAAGACGGCAAGTTTTTAATGCATCTTAGAATAAGTTTATATTAAGAATGAGGGCAAATTTCACTTTGATCATGGATTGTTTGTGATTCATGGAATAGAGAATGAGTTTGTAAATTTTACGTGAGCATTCAATTGTTTGTGGAATTTTCTTCTTTTCATGAGATTTCACACATTTCTTCCCATTATCTTCATGATATGAATTTCTCAGTCAATCGATGATGGTGATAATGATGACTGTAAATTTTTTGATCATATTTTCTGCTCACAATCAGGCGAGAATAATTCAGGTCCAATATCCAACACTTGGAAACCTCATCGCTCGTTCTGATGATATTTGAAGATTTTCAGTTTCTTCATTCGTTTCAAAATTTCACTGACATGATTTCAATTCATTTTATGAGTCAAAGTTATATTAAGATAATATCATATATCCAACAACTCATATATAAACACACGTTGAGAATGTTCAATCACTAGACTGTTGAAAATTTCTTCGTGGATTTACAAAGAGAATTTTGAAGTGTTTTACACAAACATTTTCTTTGGTGGATTCCTCAACACGATTTGAAAAACATGAGAAGTTTCCATCAATTCAAAAAAATGTTCAATTTCCTCCAAATTTTGTCGAGGAATCATAAAATCATCCTGAAAAAAGAAATTCCAGTACCGAACGTATCATTAAGAATGTTTCCGGAAGATAAGATCATACATAAATACGTAAGCAATTGTGATAATAAATTGTTAATGGATTATTCACATTTCAAACAATCCATAAGATTTCAACGGACAACAACTGGTGAGTAATTGATACTTAGTATTTTATAGATTATCAATTACTCATCAGTTCAATAATTGATAATATATAGGTGCCCAATTACTCGCTATTTGGGTGTTGATAATATGTTCTTTGGAAATTGCCAATTATTTCATTATTTGGTAATATAGTTTGAGGGGATTATCATATATTCAAGCAAGTGAGTAATGGAAAATGTAAATTTTTCTTCCACCGATCCCTGCTGATGACATAAGGACCGACTAGTTCAATTTCTGCATGAGTTTTAATTGCATGTTATTTCGTACGATCAAAAAGGAAATGGATACGGGATCACTGATTTGTGGGTGTGAATAGAATTTGTAAATGCTTCATCATTCAATTCTTTTCAATTCTCCTCTTATGAATTCCAAACGGAATTTTTCAACCTCATCATTCTGAGCTTACACAACATATCACTCCTACATCAATTCATACGAAAGGAAGGAAACTGTTATCGTATCCACACGGTAATTGAGTTCATTCTGATCATGAGGTTATCTCGTTGTTTATGACCAGTGAAACGAATCACAATCCGGCCCGTGAATGAATGCCAAACCTGTCATTAATTCATTGGTTAGAATACCGTTGTCCTTCCGGTCTGTGAAATCAATGACAAGATTCTTAGATGAAATTTATAATAAGTATTCTCATATTAAAATTAATGTCAATGTACAGAATTCGAACATCATTTCATTATCATGAGAGAGTGACAAAATATGGATGACAAGATTTTCACTTTGATGATGATGAAGTTTGAAACATAGATTGTGAAAAATTACTAAAAGAAATCATGATGATTATCTTCATCATAATTGCTACTATTTTCATTGTTATTATTAATCTCATTATCATCATCATAATTAAATTCATTCTTGTATTCCTTTGAATAGAAAGAAAGGAGTGTATTTTGACAGTATGGCCCATGATTTCATAAGTTATGTCATGAACGGGAGCGTAACTACATTGGATACCAAACAAAAGTTGAGCGTGCTTGTAATATCAGTATTATCAGCACACTGATTCTAATTATGGATGATAGACACATCCTAGATTCACTATTCAGAATTGAACCACACGAATCTATCTCTTGGAATATCACATGTATCTATGATGATTATCTTCCAGCGAATAAAATATGTACTCTTGTTGATTCAACATTGTGAATAGCCTGCCCAAACCGCGATGACAATCATTCCATTGAAAAATATATACAAGGTGGATCATTTTGAGTGATATAGTCAAATTTCTCGGAAACTACACGGAAAGAAGAAAACAGCAGTGCTTACTGTCCATAACAGCAATTAGTTGAAAAACAAATGAAAACGCGCTTGGATGATGGAGGTTAGCGTGATCACAGTGATGTGTACTGCAGTGAAATTCGTCAATGCTGCTTGGACATTAACGGTTACTGGGAGACGCAGTAATGAACGGCGTGAATTTGATTTTTCATTATTTTTCAATGAATTACTGCGATTCACAGTGACCGTTGCTGTTTTCTTTTTTCCGTGTAGTGGAGGTAGTGAAAAATGTTTCCAATGAAAAGTTTGGGGTTACAGGGGAGGAGTATGGTGCTAAATCTTTCAGAGGTGGTTTTGAAGGTCATTTAAGGGTCGAGATGGTTTTTTTAAACCAGACTTCCATTTTTTTACCATGGCATGTGAAAGCTGGTTTCAAACACTTTGCGAGGGTAACCGTTTTTGAATCCATGAGCTCAATGCTTATGTGGCAGGAATTTTTTGATCCAAATCTGAATGATGGAAATCGAAATCAGTTCCTATTGAGATGCTATTGTGGTTTGCAATGGAAATCTACCATGTCGTTCATAAAACACAATTCATTAATTTTCAAAGATTCAATTATAAATAACATGATGAAATCCAAACATGAAATTGAAATATCAAGTTTGAAAGACGACAATTTCAGTATCCTTCAAATAAATAGTATCACAAACCAACAGTTTGAATCAAGTTAAAGCGTTCAAATTATTAGTATGAATGAATAACATTACAGAATATGCATGCTTAATGCATGATTTGGATTACATTGAGGGGACATTCCAATGTGAACGTCGAAAAAAAAGCAAATTTTCAAGATTTTTTCCTCGGGAACTATTGAATATAATCGACTTTTTTTCCCTCGAAGGTATAATCAAAGAGAGTTGAGAAAAATTCTTGTTGGTCATAGAAAACATTTTTTCGTGTACTTATAATATAATATAAGAGAAATTTCTGCCTGCGGGGATGATTCCGGCTCTCCTAATGATCTGAAACTCTAATGATCATGAATCCGAGAAGCACTGATCCCAGGGAAGTTGGTGCGGACCGAAAAATCATCCCCTCCACTCCTAAAACAATAAAAATTCGTGTGCGTGTGATTCGGAACCGCTCGGGCCGTTTCGACCACGTTCGGATGGACCAAAGTTCTCACACAATGAAAGTTCATATGCGTGTGACTCGGAACCGCTCGGGCCGTTTCGACCACGTTCGGGTAATGTTATCGTTTTGTGAGAGAAATATGATTCGTCTGTCGCGCGACTTATACATACTCGTCGCTTAGCAACGACGTTGACCAGCACGCGCGAATTTTACAATGAATAAGCATCTTATTTATGATATAAGGAGAAACTTATGTGAAATTCAACCGTATATCGTCAGGTATATTTTAACCTATGATGTATTGTGTGAGTTTTTGAAATTTCTAAATTTTTTACAACAGTATTTCAAGTATACTAGAAGTGGTCTCTGAATTCATGCCGTTGTTGTGAAAAATTACAGAATTGGGAAGAATTATATGATACATAATTGGTTGAAACATACTTATTGTGTGATATCACAAAAAATGTTCGTCAAATGCATAATATGGATGTTATTAATGAAGAGATGTTTGGAGTGATACATACATATTGAACAGGGTGATCCATTTGAAGTAATATATTCAAATATCTCGGAGACTAGTGGAGATGGAAAAAAATCTCCCAGATAAAAAGTTTAGGGTTCCAAGGAGGGAGTATGATGCTGACCTTGAAAAATCCCTCAGAGGTCATTTTGGAGGTCATTTAGGGGTCAAGATGGTTTTTTTAAATTGGACCCCCATTTTTTTATCATGGCATGAAAAAGCTGGTTTCAAATCCTTTACGAAACATTGGTCATGGTCCCCTCTCCGCCCATTAGGGTGCAAGGTATGGACCGTCGAAGTTATTGATGAACTACTCTGAGCGCTACCCAGGAACAACGACGTGGACGTGGTAGTTCTCTGTTCCCTCCGGAGTGCTTGATTATCGTGAGTTCCCTTGCCTCTCACATGAAGGGTGCTTGATGCTGTTACAATAATTGCTCGAAGTTACCCCCTTATATCTGGATACATAATCCTGGTATGTTAGCACAAACAGTGCGGATGAGATCGATCATGTCCTCCCTCATTCACAAGAAAACTTCCGAATTTTTTTGGTAAATCTACAAAGAAGTTTTTTACAGTGTGACTCTCTGTGGTGAATTCTCTGGAAGCTCGAAGGATTTTTGTATCCGTTCGAATGTGCATCCTAATCGACGTTACGTGGTATGGTAAATACTCCCAATGTTTCCAGCAACCTTTCAAGAATTTTTGAGAGTCGATACTCATTTATAACCCTCATTGAATCAAATGGAATAATTTATTCGATTTGATACGTAATAATCGTAATAAATCGCACACATCACTGCCAACCATAATAAGCAGAGACTCTGTGTTCCCGTTTGTTTATGTTTACGTTTTTTTTTCCAATGAAATTCACTCTAATCTGCATTGCAATCAGTCCCAATCTTCGGAGAGAAGCGATGAACAAGAATACATAAACAAACAGAAACATCGAATTTCTGTTTATTATGGTTGGTTATGTGGATGATTACGGGAATACGTGATCATTTGAACACGGGTTCTAAACTGAGTCCATCACAATCGTTCTTCTCCTTTGCATATTCAATCATCTACATTCATCAATTCATTCCATTCGATCCAATCGAAGAAATGAATCACTATCCACCCTCTGAAATTATTGATATGATGCTTGTGCTTGGCTCATGTCACAATAATTACAACGAAGCCGCGAAAGTTCACCGAGATCGGTATCCCGATCGCCGCATCGCACACCCCACGACCATCCATCGACTCGAATTGAGGGCTCGACGAGGAGTATTGCAGCGAGATCTAAGACATCACCGGTACGATGAGAATGATATCCGTGCACTCACCATATTGAAACTTATCCACTTGGACCCTCATGTTAGTAGCAGATTGTTGGCACGAATAACTGGTATACCCCGGACTACTGTTTTGAGAATCTTGAAGCATGTCAAATATCGACCATACCACATTACGCCAACTCGAGCTCTCACTCCAAACGACATGAGACTTCGAATTAGATTCTGCAACTGGGCACGAGCAAGGCTGGTTGAGGATCCTCAATTCTTCGACTATGTAATGTTCTCCGACGAAGCATCTTTTCAGAGCACTGGGCATTTGAATAGACACAACTCTCATTACTGGTCGGATATTAAACCGCATCGGTATCGAGCAATCGATAACCAACATCGTTGGAGTGTAAATGTGTGGTGCGGGATCGTCAATGCCTGTTCAGTCGGTCCACATTTGTCCAACGGCACTTTGAACCGCCCCATGTTCCTGGAATTTCTGACGGATCATTTACCAGGCTTGCTTGAGGATCTGGATTTACAAAAAAGGCAGAGGATGTGGGTCCAACTAGATGGAACGCCACCCCATTACGCATTGATCGTGAGAGAGTTCCTTGATCATCATTTCCTGGGAAGGTGGATTGGACGAGGTGGGCCAGTTGCGTGGCCTCCACGCTCACCCGACTTGACATCTTCCGACTGTTTCTTGTGGGGATTTCTGAAAGACGAAGTATTCAAGGCCCAACCAACAACGAGGGAGGACATGATCGATCGCATCCGCACTGTTTGTGCCAACATACCGCGATCAGTGTTTCTGAAAACGGTTACAAATTTTCGGTGGAGACTGGGATTGTGTATCCAGGCAGAGGGGGGTAACTTCGAGCGATTATTGTAACAGCATCAAGCACCCCTCGTGTGAGAGGCAGGGAGACTCACAATAATCAAGCACCCCACATGTAAGAGGCAAGGGGACTCACAATAATCAAGCACTCCGGAGGGAACAGAGAACTACCACGTCCACGTCGTTGTTCCTGGGTAGCACTAAGAGTAGTTCATCAATAACTTCGACAGTCCATACCTTGCACCCCGGAATGGGCGGAAAGGGGTCCATGACCAGTGTTTCATGAAGGGTTTGAAACCAGCTTTCCCATGCCATGATAAAAAAATAGGGGTCCCATTTAAAAAAACCATCTTGACCCCTGAATGACCTCCAAAATGACCTCTGAGGGATTTTTCAAGGTCAGCATCATACTCCTCCCTTGGAACCCTAAACTTTTTAGCTGGAACATTTTTTTCCATATCCACTAGTTTCCAAGATATTTGACGTTTGCATAAATCCCTCAGATTCTCAGGAGGCATGGTATCTAACCCTGGGAGAATGTCCATGATAATTGATAAAAGCCTGGTGCTCTCATGCAAGATCTTGGAGTTCGCAATAGAGTATAACTCATAAAAAAAGAATGAAATTGTAGTGAATCTCTGTTCATGATTCGTTATGAAACTCCGTGGAATATAATCAACCGTCTTACTATGGATAATCATGGAAAATTATGGTGGGAATAGATTCTATGATTTAATATGAGAATTCATAATAAGTTCTCATGTTTATAAAAGAAAATATTCTCCGGAACGGGAATTGATCATGGGTTCTTTCAATCACTATCACATCGACTCACAATTCAACATGCGAGGAAAATTGCTTACGTCGCTCGTACACGATGTTTTCAATGAAATTCGGTTTCTGCATTCATCCATTACAGCAACGCGATAAAAATGATTCGCACGACGATTATAAAAACCTCTTCCCCAACGCGTAGTGTCCCAACGGTCGATGGCTCAGTGGGGGGTCATTGGTATAGTGAGTGAAGGTACCTATGTCCAATTCCGGCTGCGAATACCATTTTTTTTTCTCAACATAAGAATTTATTCTGAATTTTCATATCAAATCATGAATCAAATCAGCATTCATTATTCATGGTGTTTCCCGGAGGAATTTTTTACAGTGTGATGAAAATATTCTATAATAATGAAGCACACTCGCAGATTTCACCAACTGCTGGAATGAATTGGAGAAAAAGTCCCCAAAATTTGTCTCCGTAGGGTGTAGACCAATCGATTCAGGATTCTTCAAAATGAAGAATGAACATCACTTCAGAGACACTTTTTTGAAAACTCCACTCGCAAATTTTACCAAGTGCTGGAGCAAATTGTAAAAAAAAATTCAAAAATTTGTCTCCGTAGGGTGCAAACCAACCGATTCAGAATTCTTCGGAATGAAAAATGAACATCAATTCAGAGACACTTTTTTTAGAAAGTCCACCCGCAAATTCCACCGAGTGCTGGAGCTATTTCATGCAAAATTTCGAAAAATTTGATTTCGTGAGATGTGGCCCAATTAATTAACATTGTTCTGGAACAAAACATAAGTGGTCAGAGGAGAGATGTTTCTCTCCACCTGTTCATTGTAAATTGTACGAAGTGTTGGAACCTCGGAAAAACAGTTCTCGTCAGAATTGGGGTCAATGTCTGCTGAAACATTGACATGAGGAATAGAAAATTTTTTTAGACGTCAAGGTTCGAAAATAATCATAGTAATCTGCTCCTAAGTCCCCTAAATATTCACATGATGCTCAAAAGACACATGTGGGTGCACACATGACTTTGGAAGATATCTGACTGATTATATTCGAAAGATGACGATTGCAAGGTGTTTGTAATGTAACAGTTACGTTTCAATTGTTATGCACATAAAATATAAGGTGTTAATGTTTTGAGGAGGTAACTGCAAGGAGTTGTGCTATCAGGGCTATGATAGCCTATAAATCCATTTCCATCCTTCTGCTGCCAAAATTCTCATCCCTCACGACACTACGTACCTTTGTCCGAATCACCTAAGAAGTCAAGTATGAACAGATGCGTTTTCTCAACGTGGTGTCCCCAGTAGGTCTATTTCTCCTGGTAAACATGGGAGCGCTGAGGGAAACCCCTGATAGGACATGAAGAATTCTCTTTCGAGGGGCGTTTTCGAACTGATGAGTTGAAACAGAAGCCAGCTCCAGAACAGTTCAGTGTTTGGGACAGTTGGATAGCTCTAGGAGAGTTCAGTGTTTGGGACATCAACGAGCTTTGTCAGAGTACCCGGGAGAGAATAATTCATATATGGTCGTATATGACCGTATATGAATCATATATGAATCATATATGAACATATATGAAATACATATGAACATATATAAACGTATATGAGATCATATATGAGCATATATGGATTTTGGCCATATATGATCATGTATGAATGAGACTGTATATGGCCATATGTGATCATATTCAATCATACATTATCATATACATCTATATATGGACAAGAAATCTCACAATTTTACATGGAATGTGATGAAAAACCAAAGGAGAGAGAAGTGATATCAATGCTGATAGATTCCCCACTTTCATATATGACCATATATGAACATATATGGTCAAAATCCATATATGCTCATATATGAATGCATATATGAATCCATATATGGGTCCATGTATGGAATTTTTTTCCCGGGACTGAAACAATACTCTCAGTATCCACACAGTACTCTGACAGAACTCGTCGGGGTCCCAAATACTCGACTCCTGTACAGCTGTTTTCCAATTCATTGGTTCGGAAAGAGTTCTTGAAGAATTCTATTCATTGGTTTCGAAGAAGAATTCATCGTGTGTCATCTGGGAAGTAAACGAAGCGTACACTGGATCATTATAGAAACGTTGTTGAGAAGTCTACGAAGCTTGAATGGAAATTGAACAAAAACTATGTGAAGTGCGACCCCTGACAGGGAAATTCTTCATGATTTTCCATACGTTTCAATACTTTCTCATGTATTCCTCAATTTCTCAAGAAATTAGAACATTCACTATGAACAATATTTTTTGATAATGAATCACCATCTCTCATGTATCAAATCATATTGCATATATTTCTATTCCATACAAATCACA
Organism: Gonatopus flavifemur; assembly: GCA_018340375.1. NCBI lineage: Eukaryota > Metazoa > Arthropoda > Insecta > Hymenoptera > Dryinidae > Gonatopus > Gonatopus flavifemur. Next base: position 392,626 of record JAFFJZ010000083.1, on the reverse strand, counting down.
TGAAATCTTTCATCAATGTGATAAGATTCGGTTTCTCATGAGAACTTCAGTATTTATGACCAGAAAAATTAGGACGTCCTCATGAATAACAGTATATCATGATACAAGTTTTCTCATTACTCAAAAAATATCAGGTACACTCCAATTCCTAAAAAAAATCCCATGAAATTTCGTGTCGAATCCGTAACGACAAAAAGACAAAGTAGAAGCGTCACTCCTTCAGAAATTATTGGAATTTTATACAGAAATCATGAGAGAATGTGAACAGATTGTTTATCATACTCATGTGTGAATGTTTGGAAGAATTATAGGATTTTATGAAGCAAACATGAGAAAATTATAGGGAACTGTGAGAGAATCATATCCCATATTCACCGTAGTTGAATTATTTCCCTCAGAATCCATGAGAATCTCTGGAAAACTCCCAAATTTTGAACATTTTCTGTAAATCTCTATGAACTTCCAGAGTAATTCTGAAAATCTGTTAAAGTATTCTGGAAATTTCTGGACAACTCTCAAAAACGGAATTCCCACTTGAAGATGTTTGAAATCCTTCAGAAATCATAGGATTTTATGGGAAAATTCAGAGGACAAATAATTAAAGAACTATGATAAATTATGAGAAACTTCTGCGCTATGGAATTACAACAAAGAAGACGTATGAAATTCAAGAAAATTCATAAAAAAAAAAACAGTTGAGGGGTTTTATCTCCTGAGCCATGGATTGTTCCATGTATAGACCACTCGAAAATATTATTTGAACACAGAACAGATAATATTAGCATCCGCTTGATGTACTTTACTATTATACAGATTTCGCGCAGAAATTGATACAAGTTGAGAATTGCGAAAAAATTAATTTTCCTGTCCCAACAGATCAGAAAAACAATACTTAAAATTAAATTTTCTGAGTTTTTCCGAAGACTGCATATGCCTATACATACTTTGATAATTCGGCGATTTCAGATATTGCTAGTCAAAGACTGTATAGCAAAGATTATGAGAAAATTGGGAGAGTTTGTGATTGAAATTATTAGAATATATGACTGTTAATGAAAAAAATTCCTCTTGTGAAAGAATAAGGAAATTCAATTATTATGCAAAAATATGAAATTTTGTAATCAAAATCATGAGAATGCATGACTTTCCATGGGAAGGAATTCATCCGTGAAACATTGAGAAAATTCAAATATTATGCGAGAGTATGAAATTTTGTAACGTTTTCCTCCGTGTGAGGAAATATATTCCCTAATGACAGTCTCAATTCCTGAAGGAATTATGGAACTCCAAGAGATTTTATGAGATTTAATATACAATTATGATATTTTTGTGTAAATGTGAAGAATTATAAAAAATTTTGAGAAATTGTTTGGCCAGGGAATGGTCTATAACGTTCCGCGAATGACGATAAGAGGATAAAACCTATTGAATAATCGATTCAAATTAGTCCAAGAAGACTAGCAGTCGTTAGGAAATATTTTAAACATAAAGTTAGTTAGTTGATTGACTTTATTGTCTGATCTTTTTTGAATGGGTGATTCGTTTTTGTTAATCTAATATGGCTACTCACCTAGATTCTCTTTTGTTTTTTCATGCCACAGGGTACGTCTATTGGACAACGCTTGTTCAGTGTACAGTGTGTTGAAAAAATACATTTCCATCATCAGAATATATATTGTTACGGTTGTACGGAACATAGTAACGCTTCTCTTGAAAGTTGTACATTATTATTCGACATATCAACATATATAGACATATTTTTGGGTATGGGAATAAGTTTCCGCCCTCTTGAAGGAGTGTTGCTGCTGATACTATTTTTAAGTCCATTCAAGTGCTATACTTGTGATTTGGAAGTGTATATGGGCATTCCCACGAAAAGCGTCATTTTTCCTTCCCTCTCCATTCATAACCAATTTTGTAAATGGAATCCAATTTTGTGTGCTTGAAAATATCAATTCGGACTTCCTAATGTGAGAAAAATAACTCAAGATGATCGCAGTAGGTCTTTAGAACGGCTCTAACTTATAGTGATTGAACAAAGTACGAAAAACATGAGTTTTGATTTGTCCCTGGGTACAAATTAACTACTTCGCTTGCTCACAACATTTCTGCGCGTTACTGGAACGTTTTAACAAAAATCAGCCGAACACTTTACACCTCAAGCTACTCAAATCACATGAGTATGACACTGTGCTAACAATCCGATATCTGTCAAAAAAACCACGTATTTGTGTCCCGATTTTGAAGTTACCAATGTCCCCTCCGACACTTTTAGAAGTAGGAATCGCGCGCATCTACTTAGAATCAATTTCCTTGGATTTTCTATTATTTTCAGGCTATGGGAAGACACTCCGTGAGGCACAACGACGTGCTCCAGAAATTGTTGGAGTATTCAACTTCGAAAAATCGAAAATCATGATTTCGTAAAAAAAAATGTCCCCTCCATTATATCACTTCATTGTAAGAGTTCCCAAAGCACATCTTCTTATGTCTCATCAAATTGAATAGTACGTTGGGGTGAGGCAGTACATCAAAATTTGTTTCAAAATTGCGTTGCACGCAGGAGTTATTTCAGATTCAGAGCCAAAATGTCCCCTCCGATCTCCCAGTGAAAATGTCCCCTCCAATACTCAGAGAGGTAGAAATCGCGCGCATCAACTTGGGGTCGATTCCCTTACATTTTCGATTAGTTTTAGGCTTTGGACAAATACTCTATGGAGGATAATTATGTGCTTCAAAAATTGTTCAAGTATTCGACTCCCAAACATCGACAGTCATGGTTCCACAAATAACACCCACTTGAAGATTATAACTTCCAGGAAAATGAGTTTTCCATCGAATCTTTGTACATAAATGACATTATAAAGAAACCGATACGCGATTCCATCAAAGTGAACTCGTACAAAATCACCATAGAAATTTTGCACTGATTATTTATATCGAAATTTTCAACCGAAAAAGGTATTTTTTTGAAATTTTTCATATTTTATGTCTTCTTGATGAAACAATATCAACTGAACAAATCGACCATCATATTACAAATTTGTCTTCAATTATACTTCATTCTATGGTATCGTTGGCTTCATCTTACAGAACAAACAAGAAACACTCACATGAAAATTTGCATGCGATTCGCTTATAATACTGATTGTAACAGGTTTTCATAAAAAAAAATTCGTTTATAATAGTACTCATGAAAATTGGTCATGAAGAATGTTACAAATACCTGTTATTTGCAAACACATAGTTATAAACAATCATCTCCACAAATTACATAAAAAACCTTATTCTTTTGATTCTGTTCATTTTTCAAATTCAAGACAACAAACTTTCAGGAAACTTTTTTTCAGAACATTTGAGGTTTTAAAAATATTTTTCGAAGTATTTTAGGGAATTTGATCGCGTGATCCAAAAATACTTGAAATCAGCACCTTCTGTCGTCACCATCGAATGAACGGGGAGTCAATACAAATTCATTCATTCCAAAGGTAGTCAGCAACCCCAAGAACCCCTATATGGTGGTTTCGAATGGAATGCGGTGATATTTCAAATTTTGGACCGTCATATTGGATCCACCATTCTGAATTTCTGAAATCTGAGTTCGGATTTGTAGTCAGCGACCCCAAAAACCCCTATGTGGTGATTCTTATCGTAATCGGGTGACATCTCAAGTTTTTGACCGCCATATTGGATCCGCCATTTTGAATTTTCAAAATCTGAGGTCAGATTCGTAACCAGTGACCCAAAAAACCTCCGTATACCAATTTCTACGGAAATCCGTCCATTTAGAACACGTGTGTCGCAAAGGGTTGAATAAGATTTAAAAATTTAACTAAAATAATTTGTCAAAACCGAGCGCAAGCTGGGAGCTCAGCACCACACTGGAAAATCGACTTCAATGTTTGTATATAACATAAGGAAAAAGTTTTAATGGTGTGCCTCAACATTTTTTTGATCGTGTTTTTTTAACGAAATATGACACTTTCCGTGGAAATGCCGATATGTGAGGTGTCGATTGCGGTAGTCGACATTTGTTACTAGCGTAAACATAATTTTTTATCTGGTGTCAAAAATGACAACGTTTGTCCCGACTAAACAGCATTCGCGAGAAGTTATGCTCCATTATTTGATTCCGAAGAAAAGTGCCGCTGTAACGTATAGTGTACTGTGCAATATTTACGGTGATCACACCCCGTCTGATACAACTTGTAGAGAGTGGTTTCGATGATTCCAAAGTGGCAATTTTGGTGTGAGTGATAAAGAACGCGGAGGGGCACCTAAAACATTCCAAGATGTTAAACTGAAACAATTATTGAATTAATATGCATGTCGAACCCTATATGAGTTGTCTGAAGAGTTGAGTGTTGACAGGTCAACCGTCGGTCAACGCTTGCACAAGATGGAAATGGTCCAAAAAGCAGGTAATTAGGTGCCGCATCAACTAAAGGAGAGAGATATCGAGAGATGTTTGGTAAGGTGCGAGATGCTCCTTGAACAGCAGGAAAGAAAGAGTTTTCTGCATCATATGGTCACTGGCGATGGAAAAAGGATGTATTACAATATTCCTGAGCGTCGGAAAAGTTGGGGGCTGCCAGGTGTACCATGTCCATCGACACCGAAGACAAATATCCACGCTTCAAAGATTATGTTGTGCATCTGGTGGGAGCAGAAAGGTGTCATTTATTATGAACTTCTTGAACCATCGGAAACAATCACTGGCGATCGTTACAGACTACAGCTAATACGTTCGAATCGAGCCCTAAAAGAAAAACGACCGGAATGGGACACGATAAACTCATCTTGCTGCATGATAATGCTAGGTCACGTGTTGCTCAAGATTTTAAAAAATATTTGGAAGGAGTGAATTGGGAAATCTTGCTCCACCCACCGTATTCCCCAGACATTGCGCCTTCGAATTATCATCTATTTCGATCTATGCAATCAGCCCTCACTGGAGAGTGGTTCACTCCTTACGGAAGTGTCGAAAAATGGCTCAATGAATGGATCTAGTCAAGAGAACCTGCTTTTTTCTCCGAGGAATCCGTATGCTGCCTGGAAGATGGGCAAAAGTGGTCGCTTCCGATGGTGCATTCTTTGAATGGCATTATGTAATAATCCATTGTTTGAATAAAAATCAACTTTGCTTGAAAAAGAGCGGAAACTTATTCCCATACCCAATAAGTGCAACAGTGATATTTTCATCTTGACTTCTCCTCCGTGAGTGGTGTGGTGTACTGGTGCCATTATCAAATTTTTGTCGCACGTGAATATCTATCCTTTTGCGAATTGGATTGCGGGGCGATTTAGGATGGGGAATCAAGACCTCAGTGTTCCGGTGAAAAAGTTGTTCGGAAGAAACGTTCTCAGGAAGATTGGTTTCAACAGTTCCCTGGATGGAAAAAATGGGTGCATTCGGTTTCATCTGATGATTCTAAATTTTATCGCTCTTTTTGTGAAGCTATTTTGCATGTGGGATTTCTCAAATCAAACGGCATGCAGCAAGAAGACTTCATTCAGAAAATAGAACACGCAAATTGGGTGACACTTTAGAAACTACAAATTTTTCCTCTTCGGTAGGATATCAGGATGCCCATTCCTCTAAGGAATTTGATGCTCACTCTTCAAATTATTCCACATCGACTGCACATCCACTCAATAGTTCATCTGCACGTAATAAGACATTATTCGATTGCCAGAACCTTCTTTTCGATTCGTATATTGCGTCCTCTTCGAAATCTGAATCGGTCACAAATGTGCAAAATGAAAACTCGACATGTCAATCCGAAATAATGGATACGGTCTCTCCATTCAATTATGAATCAATCACAGACTCACAGAATCCAGATTCTAATTTGAAATGTGACAGTGGTTCCTCTCCTCCCTATGGAGAGCTGGTTGAGTTGAAACCTCACAGTTCAACAGATGAATTTGATCCCATGGATACGAATATTCCATCCACCTCTGAATCACCCGTGGATGTCAAAATTACCAAGTCCGTTGATGAGTCTCCGGATTTGAAAGAAGATATTCAAATTGCCGGATTTCGTTTCGCCACGTTTTTAGCGGAAAAAATATTCCTTTTGTCCACGCGAAAAACTTACTATCTTCAATGAAAGATATAGGTCAAGATGGTTCTCTTCAGGGCATGGTCATTGGTCGGACAAAATGCACGAATTTAGTAAATAGGGTCGTAGCCCCGTACGAAAAAGAGCGACTGTCAGAGACGTTGCGAGGAAGCAATTTTGCAGTTTACGTTGACGAAACCTCTGACATCACAAACGGCAAATGGTTCGCAACAATGGTTCTCTTCATTGAACCTAATACATTGGAAATTAGGAGCAAACTATTACAAATAATCAAGCTAGATGCTGTCAACTGCATCGCTGGAAAACTCTTCGATGCCTTTACAAGCGTGTTAACAACGGATCAAATCCCAATCACCAATGTTGTCGCTTTGGCTAACGATAATGCAGCTGTGATGGCTGGTTGTAATTCCTCATTTGAAACAAAGTTATTAGAGAAGAATCCGCATGTCATCACCTCCCCATGTGTTTGCCACTCTTCGGCTCCAGCAGCAAGCGCTGTGTGTAGTACTGTTCCTGCAGAATGTGAAGAATTAATTAGAGATGTGGCTTCCTTCATCAATTCTAGTCCTAAGAAGAATGCAATATTCCGAGGATTCCGAAATACTTCCGCAGAAACTAAGGTGTAACTTCTCAGATTTGCTGAGACCCGGTGGTCACCCCGCCATTCATGTATTTTTAGAATTTTGAAAGATTGGGATGTCTTGATACATTCTTTACATGAGCAGATTGTATTCGAGGGCTCTGAACGTGCGAAAGGTTTATTTGATTTGTCGAATAATCCTTCCATCGAAGCTCATTTTTTTTTCTCAGAGTATGCATTGGATGAATTCAACAAGTTCAATGCAAATTTTCGAAGAGAGCAAACCATGATTCATCTCCTACAGGCACGTTCGGAAGATCTGTTGAAATCCTTCCTCAAAAAGTTCCTAAAACCTGCTTTATTATCGCATTTTGATTTCATCAGACAGGTCAACTTATATTTGCCCCAAAATCAACTTTTTCTGCAGGACATATACTTGGGGTTTGGTTGTGAGGAACATTTGAACAAAATAATTGAAGACGGGTTTTCCGACGAAGTCAACAAAGTGCGTGTCAATTGCTTGAAGTTTCTCGTGACCGCTAATGAAGAAATTTTGGAACGCCATCCTCCCGATGACACTTTTTTACGCCCACTCACCGTTTTTTTTTAGTAGAAACTGCTTTATTAGACTCCAATCGGGATACCTCGTTGAGGGAGGTACTAAGTGTATGTATGTATGTAATTATTTATTCATATTCTACCGGCGCCCTTTTACATCCGTTCAAGGACGCCGCCTCCGCCTCTCACAATCCACAAACAGAAGAAAAGAAGACACAAGAAATGAACCACATATCATTTCTTCCGAAAAAAAACATGAACATAATACCCTTTCTTTCTCTCCTCACATACTTGAAAACAATATACCATAAACTCCGCATATCTCGTCACTCCCACCCTCAACTTTTTCATTAATTAAACTCCCTCTCCTCACTTCCCCTCCCTCACTTCCACTCTCACTTCTTCTCCGCTTGTTGTCTTCTTCCCTTCCTATGCTCCCGTCCTCTTCTTCCTTACTCTCCTTTCCACCGTTCCTCCTCCTATGTGCTGTCCCTTCTCTCCTCTCCTCTTTTCCATCTATATCTTTCCTCTCTCACCAGGTCTCTATGTATATAGATCCCGGACCACCTCAGCACGTCTTTTCTATCCCAAATCACCTCGAATTTTCATCGAAACGAGATTTTTCATATCATACTGCAAACTCCTCGTTTTGTAACACAATACCCAAATAGCAAGAGAGTTTGAGAAGAGTTCTTGATGAATACATGATATTCATTATGAGTTCTTTCAGAACTTTGGTGCTGTCAGAGTAATGTTCATCTCAAACCCCATACAATTCTATAGGAGTGGATTCAACAGATTCGTTGAACCGGCCTCAGCACTGTATTATATCATTGAGAGCAAATGGTAGTTCATTCCGATCTCATTACAGTCATAATTACAGTGAAAGGATCCCGATCGTATTCATACTTGCACTATTTGCGGCCGCTGTGAGAGAGATATAGTGTGAAGGAGGATACGAGATTGTTTTAGAATTGTTCGTATTTCTGCTTTCGCTATTTTCTGCAATACCCACCAAAATACACTGAGGTGGAGTTTTTTCAAAAACATGAGATATTTGATCACTGTAGAAGAATACTCACCATCCATGATTTCAGAAAATCTAATATCCTTTTTCGATTCTCTTTTTGAAAGTGATGCTCCTTGAACTTTTTCACAAATTCCGTTCAACTTGGCGTCATCTGAAGTGGAAACATCAGTAGTGTCTTTTTCTACAGCTCTACCCACACTGAGAGAGTTGAAAATCCCAAAATTTTATGATACTTATATTTAGACCATCCATCTCTCGGAGGCATTTTATTCTCAATAGCTCCACTCTTGTTTATCCCTGGTGTTGAAAATACACAAGTTTCGTCTTCTGAATTCATCCATATATCCGGTATTGCCGAAGACCACTTTTCGCAAAAAACCATATAGAACATCTGAAATAATATAATCCCATCATCACAGATTGAATGCAAGTGTGAAATTTGGAATTATAGGAATTCTGATCAATTGAAACGTGTTATATTGAACATCTGGGAAGCTTTCGAAGCAAACGAATGCATAGAAAAAAGTTACTGAATGTAGAAGAACTTGAGGAATGTAGGAATAACCAAATGACCCACGAATTGGTCATTTGGCCAATTGGTTTGGTAACCAATTTGTTACCAAATGTAGAACATGATAAAGTATTTGAGATGGTGGGAGAGAAAAGGAATTTTTTGGAACATGTCATTAGAAGAAGAAGCAATCTGATAAAACAAACGTTGAGGCATGGTAATTTATTGAAAATAATATGCGAAGGAAAAATGAATGGTGAAACTTGTGAAGGTAGACCTAGATTACGTTATATGAGGCAAATTATACAAGATAAGGGCTGTCGTAGATATGTAGAAATTAAGCGTCTAGCGGATAATAGAGAGGGTTCGAGAATCCCATCAAACCAGTCATAAGGCTGATTACTTCATGATGATGAGGACCAAATGTAGAATGGGTGTTCAATATGGTAGAATGAAGGTTTCGAAAAACCTTTCAGCAAGATCAAAACAAATATTTCTACTGAAAATGTCTCATAGGAACTGATAGAACATGGTCTCTACGGGTTTGTATGTAGTTTCTGAATCGTGAATTGCCGTACACAGAGGAAAATGTTACTTTATAAATCACTATATTACTTTTACGTATAGGACAGACTTGCTCCATATCATTGAGTTAGATACTTGGTAGAAAATTACTATATCTCATAATACAATATGAAAGAATTTTTCTACATTATAGATATTATCAAATATGGTAATTTTGTGGAAAGTATCTGACGAAATCATACATCAAGTCCGTTTCATACGTACTAGCAATATAGTAATTTATAATGTCATGTTTCTCTCCGTATAGTTCCACAGTTATTCACGATGAAAAGGAACTGCACTGTTGTTTATAAGGGTTGTATCGTAGTTATTGACGGAATCAATGAAAATTTAATATTCTATATACTTCTACATTATTTTGTATAGTGTTCTATATGAAATTTTTAGCAGGGATAAACAGCAAATTGAGAGAAAATAGGATTTTCCTATTATTTTCAATTCTTTTCTATTCGAGATGTTTCAGTGAACTGTTTGAATCAATCAGATTCTACGAGATCAATGAGGCATAACACTTTGAGTATTCAAAAGATTTATAATGAGTCAAGGTGATGGCAGTCAGGGTATTTTTAGGATATTGAAGATTTTAAGAAGTAATGGGCATCTCAATTCAACATGTATGGTGAACCTGGCGTTGCGTTCAGTGTTGTCAACAGAAAGTCAGATTTTTCAGTCCACATTGAACTGTTCCACTTATACATCGATAATTGCATGTTTGGAATAGTTGGATATAGGATAAACGAGCTCCCTCTAACTCACTGCATGGTTGCCACAATCTGAAAATTCTAACGGAATTGATCAACCACAAATTCTCGTTGAATAGAATGACCAATGAGATGCACCGAACTTCCGGGCTGTGGCAACCCTTTTATTGGCACCACTGATTTCATCACATCCAATAATCTTTGACAATTGTTGAGACTGTATTTTCTACATAAACCCTCAACCACTAAACTGCGTCTGACAGACCCGGTTCTGCTCTTCCCGTTCCTGTGACTACGTGTTTGAAGGCAGGGAAGGGTCTTGGGGTGGGGGAGAAAAAAAACTCAAGGATCCCATATACTCATGCGTGCCACCATTAGACTCAGTTCTGCCTCAGCTACTGAGCAGGCATCGCTTGAACTTAGTCCACCGGGTCCAGTAGACCCAGTCTAGCATTTACGTTAGAAAGACTGCAGTGTGCTGGAAATTGAATTCAGGTAAATATTACTTATTATAGTACTCAAAATATTTTATACATGTTTGGAATGTAAATAAGTAATGACACTACGTGTTATTAGGTTATTTTTCCACATTATGTCGTTTTTGTACTTTTATGTACATCATATTTACGGGTGATTTCTTCTTATATTTCACAGAAATATGGAGACTCGATCTCGTGTGCGCAAAGCACAAGAAATCAACGCAATATACAAAGAGAGAAAATCAGAGATTGACAATACCCACTCCCAGGACGTCTCTCAGATTTATTATAGACAGTTTTATTGCCTATGAAGAGCAACCTGAAGAGCAAGATCCCAGAGATCAAGCTGCAAGCAATGTTCTGGAGAGAAAAAGACGTTGCTCATTTTGTCCCACTTCCATTGATAGGAAAACACGTTTTTTTGCTTAACTTGTAAAAAAAACCAATGTGTGCTGATCACACTTCGAAAACTTGCATTGAGTGCGCTTCGCATCAATAAGAGAGTAAAAATGAAATGAATGAAAAGTCACTGTACGTATATTTTTGTATTTTGTATTTTGTAATAAATTTTTGAATTCCTGCGAATATGTTTGTCTTTCTCATTTCACTCCTAACCAAAAATAATTAAAATATGGTGTCGAAACATTAGGTTTCGTCGAAATAATGATATTTTGAAGAATGTATATATATTTTTATGCTTATAAAGCTAAAAACGGCTTTTTTTACAAGTAGTCAAATTCACTCATTTTCATTTGTAAAAAGAAAATATGTTTTTCTCAACCAATCGCGAAATGATCTACACGGCCTTAAAGTACATTTCTTTAGCTTCAAAAAGACCCCCTATTGAGTTCATTTATCTACATTTTTATTAGGGTTGCAGTAAGTTGAGAAAAATTTGATTCTTTCGAAAAGTACTTTCGTATTTCTGTAAATATTTGAAAATCCATCAAACTTACATAAATTTGAGTTACATATTCTTTTTCTGCAGGTTCTGGCATCGAATTAAAAAAAAAACATTCCTATATCTCAATTTGGCTTCGAGATATTAGCGTTTGAAAATCGCAAGGGTCTCACAGACCCAGTCTAGTAGTTACGTTAAATTCTGATAGTCTAGGAGTTGAGGGTTGATTTCGCCTTCTCAAAATATCGACAAATGACTACGATGGAATTTTGAAGCAAATATCATATAATTGGAGTCAATCATTGAAATTGTCGATAATATTTTGATAACTCACTCCAATTCCATGTGTGTATAATGGGAAATATACAATGGTTCTGTTTGTACGGGAGTCTAATCGCCTTCACGGTGACACTGGTAGCTTTGACCTGCCGAAAGGTTGCCCATACACCACCCACAAGAATTCCCATTTCTTTTGATTCACAAGGATACAGGGGGTAATTTCATGAATCTAACAGGAGCTCACCAAAGACATCTGGTTCCCCGTCTATGATACCTATATTTTTGATGCGTACAATTTCTCCGTTGTTCATGTCACAATATTTGTCTGCCTCTTTTGTACAAGATGAAACAAAGTTTTCGAAGTGTATTTCCTCGTACATACTTGAACAATTCAATGTGAAATTTCGAATAGATTTCTTCGATACAGGATAATTTTCATGTTCGTATTTAGGTGTAACAATCATTCCAGATTCCTCCATCATTTACATGACCAACTATTGTAAAGGGTGAGATGTTTTTCGGATCATCCTCTTCAATTGTTGCATATAGTTTCCGAAAGGGAAAGCACTGTACGTGTCTAAGCATTTATATCTTTTAACATTTTCGTAAACATGGATAAGATTATGTGTATTGTATGTGACATGCATTTCACCATACAATACTTTAAACGTTTGTACGAAGTATAACATCAAAGTATTCGCGTATTCCCCATTTCGTTGACAATCAATTGGATTACAAGAGATGGATACAGCACAATGCAATGCATGAAAATTCTTCAAATAATCCTGAGGTAAATAATTACATGCAGTCACGATCCCCGTATACAGAAGGAAACATCTTAGTTCTATGGCTTTCCATCGGTCGACTTCATTCAAACCCCTAGGTTCCCTGGCGAATTCAATAGGGATGTGACCTTTCAACGATTCCAAATCTCAGGAAAATGCGTTTATATCGGAGGCTCGTGATTTTACATTCATGCATTCTGTTGTCCACAGTTCCAGCAACTTTTCCGTGATGTCTAAGCAAATCAAATGCATGTAATCAAGGGGGAATTGGGTTACCATGTTCAAACCTGAATGCTCAAATGTAGAATCCTTGGTATGATGATCTTCATCTGTACGTACTCTGAATTTGTCGTCAGTTCGCAATGGAGCATTTCCTTCCAGAAATAACATTCTATTGTTTACCCAGTCCCTTTCTACTTCACATTTGTCGCATCCAGTACAACCAGTATGGTTTGTTATGCCTTTTACAAATGCTTTGGCTGATGCATGACATATGACAGCATTGATGATGACTTTATATGTCATTCCTTGGTATCGAGAGGCTCCGTCTTTGAGTTGATTGTATTCTATTATGAATTTTTCCGAAAGTTCATCCGGATGAGATGGTTTTCCATATCCATGAAACGCTCCTATCAGAAACGGTTCTCCACAAGAATTTTTTCAAACAATTTGACCTAAATACGGCCAGAATTGACTCTTTGTGTTTTTTGATAACGGTATCCCATCGATACCTATGTTTATTTTTATAAGGTTTCCAATCTTTGTAACATATTGCATGCTTTTGAAATGACCTTCACTAAGAGAAGAGTATTGTTACAGCGAATAAATTCCTTTATTTGATGATTTTTCAATATATTTTCTAACTGTTAATATATTCCGTAATAATTGAGAAACATTAGCGTTGTCTATAGGAAACCTGAAAATAAGTCACTTAACCATAAACAAAACATTGATCTATAATAGCATGATCTAAATCACCCATAAATAAATACATCTCCAATCAACTAAAATAATATTGAATGCACAATTCTTCCTTCCATCGCAAAAAAAAATAATCAGTATGTAAACATTATATCTCTTCACATGGAATATAGTTTCATTACCAGTTAATAAATGTTGATTGAGATAAATAGTTTCCCGTTGGATACATTTCTGTCTACTTATTACGTTTGGTTATGTCAAATTCGAATTCATTAACAGTTGATAAATCTAATTTGGAACGAATTACACGTTGTTCAACACAAATATTCCCTTTTATTCACATCGGAATATTAGTATCGAGCTTGCGCAATACAGGGGAAGCGTTACTTCACACCAGTTGGGCCGTTAGATCGCTACCAGTTTGAACAGACCCAAGTTCGACTTTCAACGTTCTTATAATTACCGGTGATAGAAAATACTTTTGAGTTCATGGGGTTACTTTCAATAAATGTTTAACGAGCAAGCGCTGTGAATTCTCGGTTACAATGAATTATAACAGTAAGTTATTACTCTATTGATAGACTTATAATTGAGGGGGTGAAGGAGCGTAAAATGACTAGACACGTGTCTCGTAATTGATTCCAAGTTTACTTCACACGTCTTTACTGGACAAGATCTTGGGCGGAACTCCCACTCAATGTCAGATACAACATATATGTCATTTCATACTTACACATATAAGTTACAACGATCGTGTGGTAACTACGAGACAGTTGTCACGTAGTCCCTTTTGCCCCAACTACCGGCTATTACGAAATTATGGCAACTCGCAAAGGTGAGTAAATAGAGGTGTGATAGGCGTATCAGACTCACGAAGCTTGAGACAAGCTTCGACTTCAACATTCCACCCACCTCATTTTTCAAACGAAAAAAATGATCAGTGAGCTTCAGTAGGGATTCCGATGGCGGCGCAAAAAAAAAACAGCAGACAGATTCAAACTTAATTCTAAACTAGAGAAGTAGTGATGGGAATCGAATCGTGAAGCTAGGTACTATCATCACTCGCAGGAAGCACAATAAGCTTGTGCACGGGTTGTTCCAATTCGGAGTTTGCCGTGCGTAACTTCACTACGCGAATCAGTCCGTCAGAACCCGGATACGTGTCAATCACCTTAGCCAAAGGCCATTTTGCTGGGCAAGAACTCTCATCGGACTAGGACCAAGTCTCCAGGTTTGAGATTGGGTTGGGCAGTAGTCCACTTGTAGCGGGCCTGTAGAGATTGCAAATATTCTCTAGACCAGCTTCTCCACCAGTCCTGCATCATTTGTTGGAGGAGCTTCCAACGTCTGATTGGGGATAGCTTTTCATTCAAGTAACAGGGCTCTGGCACTAAGTACGACCCAGACCCGATAAGCAAGTTGCAAGGGGTCAAAAACGAAGTATCGGCAGGATCGGTAGAAAGTGGCAAAAGTGGCCTGGAATTCAAGCAGGCTTCCACCTGCGTAAGCAGAGTGTGAAACTCCTCGAACGTCAATGTGCTCAATCCGACAACTCGGCGGAGGTGATGTTTGTTGGACTCAACAGCCGCTCCCCAGATTCCCCCGAAATGCGGAGCCCCGGGAGGGTTGTAATGCCACGCAGTTCCTTGATTGGATGAGTAATTCCCTAACTCCAGCGAATGGTTTGAAGCTTCCTGGTACATTTGCCTAAGCTCAGTGTCAGCCCCTACAAATGTTGTCCCCTGGTCGCTGTAGAAAGGGCTAGACACCATGCCATACGTGACTGTCTGAAGGCGCCAAATCCTCACTCTATCAGTCGGATTGCTACGCCACAAGATAAGTTGGAAGTCTTGATCATCAGGATGGATCTTGATTTGCCGGAACATTTGTTTAATGTCCGTGACAAATACGAAACGGTATTGGCGCCGACGCCAGATAACTTCTGGGAGGTCTGGCAGCAAATTGGGCCCACAATGGAGCACGTCATTAATAGACACTCCATTGGCAGCTTTGGCAGAACCGTTGAAGACAGTGCGGATTTCATTGTCAGCGTCGGAGCTTCGCATGACTCCATGATGAGGGAGGCAATATTTACAATCGGTAATTTCCAAGTCTTCAACTAGGGCCATATGGCCTGAATTGGCATAATCCAACATAAACTCCTTGTAGAGTTTGGCAAAATTGTCATCCGAAGTGAAGCGTCGTTCCATACGTCCCAGCATTCTTCGCGCGACGTCGAAAGACCCAGGAAATTCGGGTTTGGTCTTGAGGATCCTTGAAGGGTAGTCAAACTACGTAACGACCCGACTCGTCTCTGGTCGTAGTTCTTTCGAAAAAACTATCAACAAATCCCTCGTCCTTAGTAGGAACTCTAGCATTCGGTTGTGAGATTTGTTCTTGATCGCGAAATCGTTGGAACATCTCCTCGAGACTCATTCCCTCAGATATGTACAAAACAGAAATCCTGCTATTCGATTTGAATGACTGAGCGGGACCTGATATCAGCCAACCGAGTTTTGAATTCATGGCTTTGGGCTCTTCTATTCTTCCTCCCAGCGAACTCCCATCCATGATAGCAGCGTGGACGGTGGCACCCAACAGGATCTCAATTTGACCCCGACCAGCGTAATTGGGGTCAGCCAAAACTATATCTTTGAGATGGTGAAGATCTCCCACCTCTCTAGAGACAGCTGGAGCATAGGAGGTGATCTTAGGTAGCACATAAGCGTGTACAGAGTGCTCAAAATCGGATGAAAATCGAGGTGTCACAGTAAACATAACCAATTTGCGACATGTAAAATGATTCTTGCCAGCCACTCCAGAAATAGGCACACTTATGGGTCGATATTTTAGTTTGAGGCGCTGGCATAGAGAGTCGGAGATGAATGAGGATTGCGATCCTTGATCAATTAAGGCTCTGACTAGAAAACTATCACCCTTCTCCGAGCGAACTCTAACTACGGCAGTCGATAGTAAAACAGCAGTAGGCTTCAGGCCGGAATTAACGGGGGTATGAATGGCCTTGGATTCACTGAACTCAGCGTGCTGCGATGGGCTGGTTTCAGGCTCCACGCTAGGGGAAACAACAGAGCATTCAGCAGTATCAATGTGTAAACCAGAATGGTGCATTCCACCACAGTGTTGACACCTCTTTTTTTACCTACACTCTTTCAATGAATGGTTGGCCAAGCAATTGTAGCATCGTCGATAGCCAGAAATCAATTCCTTTCTTTGGGCAGGGCTCTTGGACTTATACGCTTCACAGAACAAGAAGAAATGTCCCTTAGTGCAAAGTAAACATTTTTCATGACTGGCACCGGCATGAGAATGGGTCTTGCCACGAGTTTCTATATGATGGACCTCATTAGGGAGGATAGCAGAGTTCCTAGTCTCATTGGGTTCATTATAAGAGAATTGGCCTGACTTTGAAGGCCGGGATGATTTATTATTGGGATCTTCGATCACCTCCAATGTTGAAATCTGGTTCCCAAGGAATTCCAATAAAGCTTCAAGGTGGGGAGGCTCCTCTTTCCGTTCGGGACTAGACAGTGAGAGTTCCCAACGTTTGCGAGTATCAACGTTGAGCAATGTCAACAAATGATAGACGAGAAGATCATCCCAATGTTGGGTAGGGCGTTTTAAAGGAGTTAGAGCAGCGAAAGGTGTTTTAAATCCGACTAACAATCTTTTGATTTCAGCGGGGGATTCGTTCCTCATTGATTCGATAGCGTGGATAGCGGATACATGAGAAGAAACTAGAAGGCTTTGATTTTCATAACTGTCTTTGAGACATTCCCAGGCCAAGGCATAGTTATCGTCGGTCACAGTGGAAGAGCTAATTATTTGTGCCACTTCTCCTTCCAAGCAAGACTTGAGATGATGGAGTTTGGTAACATTGGGAATATTGGCCTTCTTGTCGACCAATGTGGTGAATGAATCTCTAAATGATTCACACTCCCGATAATCACCCTTGAACTTGGGAAGAGGAATGCGAGGCAAACGCTCAGCCTCCTCAACACCGATAGATTGCGGAGGAGCCGGCATAGACCCAGGCGGCGCAGGTGGTAATGGAACAAGTGAATCTAAGAAGGTCTGAAATTCCCCACACCTATCAAGGTGAAGTTGCTCCGTCGATTCGAACACATTATCGGCGAAGTAAGGTTTGGATTTGAGCGATGCAGCACTGGGGAGAAGCTCATAATGGTTGGTTTCGAATTTCTCCCAAAGCTGGGTAAGGTTAGCCAACCTGGTGAAACATCTACTTTTGGTCATGCGCGCCGAGCCATCTTTCTTAGAATTCGAAAAAGAATTATCAATCCGTTTGATTATAGAGTATTGTCGCTCTAATAAAGCCTCCATATTGAATTGTGGAAGTAAATTTGAAATAGCAAGGTACGCAAAAATCAGCAAACGGCGAAGTCCGAGAGAATCAAGCAAAAAAACCCTCACAAAATAGTGGGATTCGCGGTAGCAAAATGAGCAGAAGCCAGCAAAATGACCCGCAGTAGGGTAGCAAATCAATTGCAATTATAATCAAAATCGAGGCGATGTGACACTGAAAAACGCGAATTGAATAATGCAATGTATCTAGGCAATGATGGAGAGATTTTACAAATTCAAATTCGATTCAGCAAACTTGAGTTAATCAACCGTATCAAAGGGCAGTTGCGAGACTCAAAATATTGTATAAAGGGCTTTATACAGTGGCTCGATCAGCTTGGTGGAAATCATATTTCATTGAAAAACAGTTCGTTTCACATCAATTCCACGTCAACGGTATGACGAACCGTATCAGAACGTTCATTAGCTAATAGGAATATGCGACACGCGCGCTTCAAATCGTTGCGAATGCCAGATAAAATTTTCTCCCCATAATTTCTCCTACACGATTCTAAAGCTGAAGAACCCAGCTTTCAGATGAGCTAGCTTAAAAAATTTTTTAAATTGTCGAAATTGAAAAAAAAATGCGAAAATAACTTTAAACTCGCTGAATTTGTTGGAAAAAATTTTTTCTCACAAAAACAGATCACGCCATTGTGAAGAACAGCAAAAAAGCTACGGAAAACAATATGGAGAATAATTTTATAAAAAAATGTAATTAAAGAAACTATCTCTTCAAAAGAGCTGATTAAACGAAATCTGTGAATTTTGGACCCCCGTAGTTTGATAACCAGAGGTACTAGAGCAAAATCCTTCATAGGATTGGAAGTCACTAACTAGTACTACATTTCAGTGAAATTTCCGAAAGATTGAGGAGGTAAACATCTTTGAGCTGGTACGCTTGGGAAATTTTGCCCCATAATAGATGTAATTCCATGGAGGTAAACGTGTGGTAAACGACCGTATTGGAATGATTAAACATTCGATATGTATTGATACACGATGTCAATTTTGATTCGAATAAAAATATCTTCATAACCGATATCAGTTGCAAGAGAAGCGAGCAAATCAATAACTTGTGAAGCAAATTCCAATTCTTCACACTCTTAGAATGAATATAAATAGCAGTAATATTCCTTAGGTTAAGCGGAACGAATTAAGATAATGAGTAACATTGAAGTTTATTCGAGTCGTAAACGAACGTTTTTTTTATCTCGGATTGATCAATCTTGATTTAGTGAACGATAACAAATTGTATTAAAATGTCGAAGCAAACGACTTGGCAACAGAAATCAAATCTATGTACCGATTTCATCCAAATCCAAGCAACAACATATGATTCATATCTCGACTCTAAGCGTTAATTCTAATCACAAAGGATTCTACTTATGAAAGAAATATCCTTTGAAATATCGGTGTTGATCAATGCAAATTCGATCAAACGTCGCAACAAAACGAAAATCAGAAATTTTTTTTTTTAGCACAGGTTACTTGCATTATGTTGTGGACAGCAAACCAGAGTAGATGTCCAGCCAAGAAGAATGCTGCATCCAAAGAAGGCAGACAAGTTGGTCGGCAGATAGAAGCAGCGAACAGCAAGTTCAGCGGCAGCACAGCAAATTCGTCGTCCGTCGGACGAAATCGATCTCGTAGATATTTCCCAGCAAATGGAAATATCTCTCGTACACGAAGCAGTATAGCAATATCCAAAGCAGCAGACAGCATCAAGCAGCAAACGATGTTTTAATTTACTTCATAATCCATGGGACAGCATCGACCAATCAGCAAGAGCTCATACCATGAGCAAGAAGAGCAATATAGCAATGTGGCTACTCTTTGTATTAGCACAACAGCAGCTAGCAGATAGCAAATGATCTAAGCATAAATGAAGAGAAACGATTTTCTCCGTTCCTCTTCATGCTAAGTTGTCCGCCCGTAACATGATTAGTTACGATCATTATAATGTCCAAAATCCTTCACTAAACACCACTTGTTTGCTGTTATATTTCCTCAACAGCGATCGACACTTTGTAACTCGTCGATACTTTCGATTGACTAGCACTTGTAACCACGCGCACTTGCAAACCACGCTCTGTTACCAAATGTTTAACGAGCAAGCGCTGTGAATTCTCGGTTACAATAAATTATAACAGTGAGGTATTACTTTATTGATAGACTCATAATTGAGGGAGTGGAGGAGCGTAAAATGACTAGACACGTGTCTCGTTATTAATTCTCAGTTTACTCTACACGTCTTTACTGGACAAGATCTTGGGCGGAACTCCCGCTCAATGTCAGATACAACATACATCTCATTTCATACTCACCCATATAAGTTACAACGATCGTGTGGTAACTACGAGACAGTTGTCACGTAGTCCCTTTTGTCCTAACTAACTGTTATTACGGAATTATGGCAATTCGCGAAGGTGAGTAAATAGAGGTGTGATAGGCGCATCAGACTCAGGCTGCAACTTCATTGGAAATACGGTTGCCATGGTTTTCGTTCAAATCATTGAACTCTATATACATACTGGAGTGAACGCAGCAATGTAAAAGCGATTGACGCCGAAAGAGATAGAACACCATACAAAGAAAGAAGATAGATTCACCACCGTTTGATTTTCTCTCTCCTGTTATGCGTTGAATAAATGAAGATAGAATTGCCACCGTTGAATGGGGGCCAAATCAACAAAAAGACAAATCAACGAAATCAGTGTTTGAAAAAAGAGAGTGTGACGTATCTCTCTTTTCAACCAACTTTTCGTTGATTTGGTTTTTCGTTCATTTGGCCCCCATCCCCACCCTTCGCACTTCTCTCTCATCAATCGCTTCTACATTGCCGCGCTCACTCCAGTATGTATATAGAGCTCAATGGTTCGAATCAAAGAGAATCAGATAGAGTGGAAACGGCCATAACACAACAGTACAATTTTCCGTGGCGAGTTTCAGCGCCTCCTCGTATTTCAGTGGCTAAGTATTTCGAAGAGATACACATGATGAATAGGAGCAGTTTGCCACCGAGACTGCAGATGGCCTACTTAGCCGAATATGCAGCTCTTCCACTCTATCTGATCCTCTTTGGTTCGAATCAACAATTCTTTACTGAGAGGGCGCAATGGTCGCACAAGTTCCGTCGAATGAAAATCATCATTGTACGATCATTTTCATTCGATGAAATTCACGCGACCATTGTGCCCTCTCACTAAAAAATTGTTGATTTGAACTGAATCCATGGCAACAGTATTTCCAATAGAGCTGTAGCCCCACGAATGTTGACTCGAATTGCGTCAACTAAAATTTGATAAGGTTCAACTGATGTTTTGAATACTCGTTGTTGGATTTTATAGGATATTTCAAATCAATTTTGAACAAATATACAGTTGAAAATAATGAGTATAAAAAATGTGTCGAAATCAATCCATTCAAGTTCTATGATGATTTAACCTCAAAGAACTGTAGTAACATTTGGATAATTTGGACTTGATCTGCGTAATTAGCTATTTTAGGAATCAGTTTGGATATAATTTCATGTCATTTTCACACATGATATCATGTAGACCATTTTCAGCACTTGCGGATACATTTTCTTCTCCAACTGTGTTGACTAATGGATATTCCTTCATATTTATTTTTCCACAATTTCATCTCTCCCTCACAGAAAATGGCATCCTTGATATTGGAAACTTGAATGAATACACGGGTCAACATTTGATCTATGCTGGAACACCAGAGCGGAGGGTGGTACCTATAAGTTTTGGAGGTCGCAGATCACGATACCTGGATCCATATGACCCCATCACGTCAGCATCAAGGTCAAATCAAGGTCAAAGATCTCAAATCGGAAGATATGATTTTTTTAACTTCGGATTCCGAACCAGCGGGAAATTTTACATTCTGATACATTCTGACATTTGGATAAAAGTGATATCTGCAGGTCATATAAAGGTCGTAAATAGGTAAAATCCTCTTTTTGAATCTTTTTTTTTATATTCGGCTAAGCACGCTCTTGGATCAGTTGACTTTTACGTTTTGAGGGTCGCAGATCACGATTCTGGGGTCTATATGACCCCATCACTTCAGAATTGAGGTCAAATCAAAGTCGAACATCTCAAATCAAAAGATATCATTTTTTTGACCCCGGATTCCGAACCTGCGAAAAATTTCACATCCAAATATACTTTTACGTTTGAATTAAAGTGATATCTGCAGGTCATACAAAGGTCATATGTAGGTAAAATCCTGTTTCTGAATCTTTTTTTTTATATTAGGCTAAGCAGGCTCTTGAATTAGCTGACTTCTGGGGCACCTCCCCGTGGTGACGTCAGGCAACGGAGTTGTCCCGGGTTCCGGCTAAGTCCCTGAGTTACGGCTTCCATGGCGTTATGGGAACCACACGGGTTAATGTTACGGGACAGGGTTTCGGAGACCCAGAACCGGCGGCTGGTCAGGGTGGGAAAGCGGGCTCACAGGCGTCGTCATCATGCGACCGCAGCTCTACATTGGTGGGAAACTTGGCCTTTGTAGAGTCGAATGCGACAAGTCAATCCTCGTCTTGCATGAACAGGGTGGACAATTTCTGTGTCCTGTGTGGGGAGTATATTCCCCAATCGGAGAAATTCATGTTTTCGGATTTGATGAAAATAAAATATAACGAGTCCTTCGATATCAATAGCTACACATTCGACAAGATTTGTACGCCTCAATCTATATGTTCTAGATGCCGCAGTGCCCTTAATAAATCTGATAAACGAATATTTTCGAGGCCAATGATATGGAGAAAACCAACAGATCATACTTCTGATTGTTACTTTTGTTTGACAAACGTGAAAGGCTTCAATTTTGTCAATAGACACGCCATTTCCTATGCGTGCGTGACATCGGTCAGTCCGCCTGTGTATATCAGCGCCAAAATCGATGGAAACGACAGTAAAGATGTATATGATGAAGTCAACATTGATGAAATTCCCGCAGATAATATCACTACCGATGCAGAGACGCCAGATCAAAGTTTGAATACTTCAGAAAATGAAGAAAGTGATAGTTTCATTGAAAAAGAATCAGACATCGAGGACAATAAATTGAATCGAGAAAAGATGAACCAAGATGAACTCAGTGACTTGTGCCGAGACTCAGGACTCTCAAAAGATAAATCTGAACTATTAGCATCCAGACTGAAAGAGAAACAATTTTTGACTCCAGGAACGCGTGTAACACACTATCGTTCAAGAGAACGGCCGTTTAGAAAGTTTTCCTCGAAGTTGCCAAATTTAGTTTATTGCAATAATATCGGAGGTTCGGTCGAAGAATACAGCATAGAGTGTACAGCTAGGGATTGGTGTCTGTTCATAGCTTCTTCAGAAAGAAGCTCAAAAGCTATTTTGCTTCACAACGGAAATGTCTACGCTCTTCTACCAGTTGCTCATTCTGTCATACTAGATGAAAAGTACCATAACTTGGAATTATTATTGCAAAAACCAAAGTATGAGATTCATAACTGGCAAGTTTGTGGAGACTTGAAGATATTCACAATTTCGCTTGGGCAACAATCAGGATTCACATCATATCCATGCTCCATCTGTGAATGGAATCGTCGGGCTAGAGATGAACATTATGTTCGAAAAAATTGGCCGTTAAGAGACGAATTGATTCCTGGTGAAAAAAATATCAAAAGTCTGAGTCTGATATCAAGAGAAAAAGTTCTCTTACCACCGTTACATATTAAATTAGGGCTAGCGACGCAATTTGTCAAAGAATTGAGAAAAAATGAAAGTTCTACTTTTATGTACATTTTTCAAGTATTACCTCATTTTTCCGGAGCGAAAATAAAAGAGGGCGTATTCACAGGACCCGGAATAAGGACACTCTCAAAAAATGAGGAATTCGAGAAGCGAATGAATGATAAAGGAAAAACAGCATGGTGCAGCTTCAGGGAGGTTACAGAAAAATTTTTAGGGAACCATAAAGACCCCGAGTATAAAAATACTGTGGCGAAAATGGTGAATGATTACGAAGAAGTAGGATGTTTGATGAATCTCAAGCTTCACTTTCTTGATTTTCACCTTGACTTCTTTCCAGAAAATCTCCGAGCATTCAGTGAAGAACATGGTGAAAGAATGCATCAAGACTTCAGTGAGTTTGAGAAGAGATTTCAAGGTATTTGGGGGAAGAATATGTTGGCAGACCATTGCTGGTGTTTAAAAAGAGACACAACCGTGTCACATGAGAGGAGAGGTGTTGAGAGATCATTTTTGGAAAGTAAACGTGAGCATCCCAAGCGGTGACACCACATTGTACTTTTAAAAAAATTGAATAAATTTTTCTTGGCTTGAAATACTCTTTATAGATTTGGGAATGATAGGCCATGATCTACAAATCGAGATCTAAAGTGGAAAGACAATTTTTGAAACGTGGAAATAGAGGCATGCACGAGTGCGTTGACGTTCTAGCATGGTGACTTTCGGGAACCAAATCTCTGGCTCATCACCTGCCTATTTTAACCTGTCAGAAGGAAGTGAATATCGATCCCATAGATGTTGGAAAGATGCAATGTGGGCCCAGTGAAGGAAATTGGAGGTGATTTCTATCCAAGTCATCTTGATTCACAACAAACCGTTATGAACACTTTCAACGTTTATCTGAGAACTGTATCTTGAGAATCGATGGGAGCGTTAGCTCTGCCAACTTTCAATCAATTGCCTCGGTTCTCCTTTTAATTGTATCCGTAATATAGTCATCCAATGAGATACATACGTGGGTGACGAAATATTAATATTTACGTTCCTCTTAAATCACAAATTTTGGGGTGAAAATGTTACGTTTTTCTTCAAATCAATGTCATTTCTTAAAAAAGCATATTTTTCAGAAGCGATACGTATTTCACTACATTTTGGGTAAAAAAACGAATTATTTTTGGTGCATTGTTTTGGTTCAATGTTGGACTGGGTTATTTCTCCCATCAAACGACCATAAATTTCCGCAGCGCACCAATCAATCGCCTGTCAGGCCGCCATATTTGCAGAAAGAAATTGAACAAAGATGTTCTCCTGAACTTCAATGGTAGCCTAACACCTTCCTGCATTTCAATTTGAATGGCACCTCCCTAATTATTCACAAACAAAAATCTTGAAAATTGGCGTTTTTGGAGGGATCACTTTAGCCTTGTCCTTTAGAGCTGACTCTTATGACGAGCAAGAGTGAATCGTGTATATTGAGGTTGAACAGATTTTGAAAGACAGAAAATTCGGAAAAAAACATTCGACCTGCAGATGACCTCTATATGACCTGCATATATCAGCTTGATCGGATTATAAGAATTTATCCAGATTTGGAATTTCCCGGCCGTTCAGGATCCAGGATTAAGAAGAATTATATTCTTCGATGTGAAGATGTTTCTCCTCAATTTGACCTTGATTCCGACGTGATGGGGGCATATAGTCCCCGAAATCGTGATCTGCAACCGCAAAAACATAGAAGTCAACTAATCTAACTAAGACCCTGCCTAGCCAATATCAGAGAAGACATTCAAAAAAAGGATTTTACCTGCATATGACCTTCATATGACCTGCAGATATACCTCTAATTTGGATGTAAAAATGTATTTGGATGTAACATTTCCCGCTGGTTCGGAATCCGGGGTAAAAAAATTATATCTTTCGATTTGAGATGTTTGACCTTGATTTGACCTTGATCCTGACGTGATGGGGTCATATAGACCTAGGAATCTCACTCTGCGACCCCGAAAACGTGAAAGTCAACTCATCCGAGAGCCTGTTTAGCCTGATATCAGAGAAAGGATTTGAAAAAAGGATCTTACCTACATATGACCTCAATATGACTTGCAAATACCACTTTTATTCGGATGTAAAAGTGTATTTGGATGTGAAATTTCTCGCTGGCTCAGAATTTGGGGCCAAAAAAATTATATCTTTCGATTTGAGCGGTTTGACCTTGATTTGACCTTGACCCTGAAGTGATAGGGTCATATGGACCCAGGAATCGTGATCTCCGACTCCCAAAACGTAACAGTCAACTGATACAAGAGCCTGTTCAGCCTAATATCGAGAAAAAGTTCCAGAAACAGGATTTTACCTACATATGACCTGAATATGACCTGCAAACACCACTTTTATTCAAATGTAAAAGTGTGTTTCGATGTAAAATTCCCCGCTGGTTCGGAATCCGGGCTCAAAAAAATTATATCTTCTGAT
Organism: Gonatopus flavifemur; assembly: GCA_018340375.1. Classification (NCBI taxonomy): domain Eukaryota; kingdom Metazoa; phylum Arthropoda; class Insecta; order Hymenoptera; family Dryinidae; genus Gonatopus; species Gonatopus flavifemur. The sequence goes on along the minus strand of JAFFJZ010000083.1, from coordinate 366,620 downwards.
TTGAGATGTTTGACCTCGAGTTGACCTTGATCCTGACGTGATGGGGTCATATGGACCCAGGAATCGTAATCTCCGACCCCCCAAACTCATAGGTACCCACCTCTGTTCTGGTGTTCCAGCGTAGATCAAATGTTGACCTGTGTCATTAAATTCTCCGAATTTGATTCCAAAAAATTCTTTTCTCACCTGGGTACTCAATTATCGTTAAGAAAAAAAACCAGAGAACATGTACGTTCATCATTATTTCTCATTTGTCCCTGCAATTTCTCATTTTCACTTCATGATTTCATTTGTGTTTCTTCAATGAATCGTGAATAATTCATCACATATTCCAGATTGAGCTTCAAAAACTTGTCAGTGTATCTGACTTATTAGATGAACTCCTGACGATTGAAATAGAAGGTGTATCGAATTCTATCCCAAACAGCACCTGAAGTTCTCAAAACGTTTCAAAAACGTGTCCAAAGTCCTACAGATGTTGGTTTCCAACAGCACATTCTCCAAACATCTTAGGAACATTCATTCAATGTGTTGGGGGAGCACGGGTCGGGAACATTGTTTGCACATGTTATGGTACGTTTCCAGAACCTTTTCGAGACGTTATATGAAAACCAAGTATTTTATCTCTAACCTCTACAAATGTATATTTATAGTTTTACTAGGGAAAAGAGTACCAAACAATCATAAAAATATGTTTTGTATTGAATACTTGGGAAGATTCCTCTCCAGAAGTTCAAAACTATTGACAGAATGTAAGTTATCAAGAATGAGGTCAATATATTAAGATTCACATAACCTCAAAATTGACGCGAAAAAAAATTTACTATCTGCAATATATGAAAGAGATGCAAATGTAATTCATCAAATCTATCGATACAGGCTCCACCGAAGTTCATTTGCATCTCCTTGGAATGGAGAATATTAAAAGATTTGGCATAAGTTTGATCTTTAACAAATTCTCATTTAACATGTTTCATAAACGTTCCATAGAAACCTAAATAAGACTTACCGGACATTTGTACATCCCTGGAAAGTCTATGCGACATTTTTAAAACGTTCTGGACATTTTTTGAACGTTCTTCTTGTGACCAAGTACGTTTTCTGAACGTCCGAAGAACGTCTCAGTGCTGTTTGGGATGGACACAACTGTGTCCACGAATATTCATGTTGTTGAGGATGCAAACAAGAAGCCTGAGGGAGATGTTATAAACACAAAGAATATTGAAAATGTTCAGAATGTTGAAGCGACAGTGACAGAACCGCTACTCAAGAAACAAAAGTATTCGAAAAGCATCGATTTTGATTTGAAATCAGTGTTGGAAGATCATCCATCAGGACCTGCAATTTTTAATATTTATAAACAGAAGCGAGAACTTTATTCTACATTCCAATCATATTCATGTGAAATTATTGTTTTATATTCACTTGAACACCATGCAATGTGAGGACTCCTATCAACAATAATACATCAATATTATAATAATATGAATAGTTCAACGAATGCGATACTTTACTTCAATGATTTAGGGGATTGAATAATAACTTTTTCGAACAAATTGCGAAAAAAATTGTCGAACTGTTTCCAAACGAATGTGCAGAAGTGTATTATGTACCTCCTGTGAAAAAGAAAGAATCAAAAAACAACAAATCAGGAATAGCGGAGGGAAAATTGATACATAAATATCGCAATAAATGCACATTCATTCGTACAGCCCTCAATGACACAAAACAAATTCAATTGCATCAATCGGCAGATACTGGAGGTGAGGTGTTCATATTGTAATATAATTTTTCGCATTGAAAAGGGACTTATACATTTTATGATGAATTTCATTTCATGAACAGCTCCTCTCCCACACAATTCCCAATCTTCTTTATGAATGTTCATTTTCTTACTAAAAAAATAATAACTGATAGAAAGCATTTTGATCTAACTCATGGAATTGTCTTTTTCATCGTTTCGATTCAATAACTTCATTCATTTTTTTTTAACATCCAATGTTTCGGAAACTGCACTCCCAAAAAATAGCAACAACTGGTTGAAACATAATAGGGAAGCAGCTGAAATTCCAATACATTGGAATAACAGGTATTCTCTGCGTACAGGTTGGTTGAAAAGTTCCTGCGCTCACCGAGAGATAGCACTGCTAGCTCAAATTTTTTTTTTCTCAAGTTGGTATATCTGTCCTGAGAACACATGCGAAGTTACAAGTCATTCTGTCAATTCATTCTTTGTTTATAAGCTATTTGAAGTTGACGTGTCATTGATTTTTCTTAATATGGAAAAAAATTGAATATCGTGCAGTCATTAGATTCTTTGTTTTGAAGGGTTTAAAAGCAAAGGGAATTTATGAACAATTGTTAGAAGTGTGTAAGGAGTCCTCACCTTTAAAACGCACCGTTGAATTTTGGGCTGGTGAATTTAAACGTGGTCGTGAAGATCGTCTTGAAGACGATCCACGCGAAGGACGACCAAAAACTGCAACCACAGCAGAAATCATTGAGCATGTACATAATATGGTTAGTGAAGTTCCAAGTCTGACTAAGCGTGAAATTGCCAATGCCATAGGCATCTCAGACGAACGAGTACTCCATATTTTACATGAAGAATTACGTATGAAAAAACTGTTTGGGAAGTTAGTGCCGCACACGTTAACAATTCAACAAAAACTGGATTGAAAACAAATTTCTCAGCGTAATTTGGAGCGTTTTAAGCAGAATAAAACCGACTTCTTGCGTCGTTTTATAACTATGGATGAGACTTGGATCTACCACCATGATCCTAAATTGAAACAAGAACGTTTACAGTGGACTGAAGCTGATTGTTCAGCTCCAAAGCAGGTGAGATCACAACGATCAGCAAAGAAGGTTATCGCATCAGTTTTTTGGGATGCAAAAGGAATTTTGTTCATTGATTATCTTCAGAAAGGTAAAACAATCAACTCCGAATATTACTGCAGCCTTTTGGATCAGCTGCATGAAAAAATTCGTGAAAAACGACCTGGTTTAAAGAAGAAAAAAATCATTTCTCATCAAGATAATGCACCTGCTCACAAAAGTGTTTTGACGATGGCTAAATTCAAAGAACTCAAGTACGAACTGCTTGAACATCCACCGTATTCGCCAGATTTGGCTCCTAGCGACTACTATCTCTTCAGAAATCTCAAACAATTCCTTCGTGGAAAGCATTTTTCGTCGAATGAAGAGGCCATAGCAGCCGTAGACGGTTATTTTGCAGAGCTTCCGGAAAACCATCATAAGGATGGGATAAAATTATTGGAAGATCATTGGAACAAGTGTATTTAGCTTCTAGGAGATTATATTGAATAAAAAAATATATTTCGTAACAAAAACAGTATTCTTTGATTTCGAGCGCAGAAACTTTTCAACCAACCTGTATAGCTGAAATCACTGATAAGAAATATATAAAGATTATCGATATTTATACTGATTGACCAATTTTAAAAGAATCCTATGGATATACTCTGGTACTGCTCACAAAAAATATCTGGTATACATTTGTTATTGATTGCAATGTTATGTTGTGTTAATTATACAATGATTTCAGGTTGAAAAAGATTTTACCAAAGTTTACGCTCAATCACAGAACAATTTATTTTCAAAATGGGAGGGGACGTTCCCAAAAATTTTGAAACTCTACGAGAAAAATTTATCTGAACTAGAAAAACTTGATGTTACCTTATTACATGACGAAAGCAAAACCATCAGTGAAAGTAATATCAAACTTTGCCTAAACTATAAATTAATTATCTTACATATTTTTTCTGTTATTAATTCCATGATATTTCAGATTATCGTCATATAATACAATGTTATCTCTTGACCAGTTTGTTAGCTCCAAAGGCCAACAAGGTGAGGACAAAAAAACCGGAGAATGAAAAATCATTTTGGAAGCCAACTGCAATTGAATGTAGGGAAGGAATTGTTGTTCATGCAAAGGTGTGTATACAATTTTAATTTCTCTCCCAATCATCCCAGCAACTCCAATTTGATAATATTTTATACACTCCTGTAGATTCCAGGAGATATTGAACATATCTACCATAAGAAAGTGCAGAAACTATCAAGCCTCGGACTTCAACTTCAACCGTTTATTATTATAGTCGGTCAAGATCTTGATAAATGTGCAGGTATTTACGTACGAGTTGATGACGTACAATACAAAGTACCATCTTCTTTGAAAGCAATAGATGTACTCTTCAAAATCTTTATAACATTCAATGTTCAGTATCCGTTGGAAAGTGAAAATATTTGGTCCTTCATACAGTGAGGTATATATGATATTCATACTGAGTCAGATGTTCATATACCTTTCCTTTAAAATACTTCAAACAAATTGAAGATTCATAGCAAATGAATTGTGAACGTTTTCTACATAAGTAGTTGGAAAAAGACAAATTATCTCGATTATAAAATGAAGTGTGATTTCTGTAATAAGGTATTTCAAGATATTGATGTTTTTTTCCAACATATAAAGGTATTGCATCCTCTGCAACGTTCTTACAATTGTTTTCACGAGAATCGTTCAAGAACATACGTTAACATTCACATTTCGAAAAAACACATTTTAAGATTTCATTTAAGACCGGTTCATAAAAGCATTGTTGATAAAGACACGTCAATTCATACCGATTCAGATAACTCTGCAACGGTTTTCAATTTTGTTGCTTCTACAGAGCATAATCATAATAATCTTGGAATACATGATCACAGGAATGACTCAATTATACTTGAAAGCTCTACAAATGATAATGTTTCAGCATTCATCGGAAAACTGTATAGCAATACGGCCATTACTCAAATCTTCTGCTGAAGAAATTATCCATAATTCCACAGAACATACACAGAATATAATAATGCAACTTTCTTGGAAATTGAAATTGTCGATTCCTGAAGAATTCCATGAAACGATTGATGAACAGTTACAATTGAATGTACTCGAAAATTTTAATTCAGAATATGAGAGGTTGAGATTTTTAGAAGGATCACGTTTTTTGATGAAACCAGAATCATTTCGTATTGGTGGAATTCGAGATGATAAAAAAGTTGGTGATACTGTCATTTGTACTACCAGAAATTGTACTGGACAATTTATTCCAATGCGACATGTGCTGAAAACTATCATGGAATTATCCAATTTCTATGAGGAGATCACAAATTATATCAACCAAGAAGTTGATCCAAGTAGATCAAATGTATATTCTAGTTTATTCCAAGGCAAAGTCTGGAAAGAAGTATCCAAAAAATTTGGTAATAGAACTGTAATTCCTTTATACATCTATTATGACGATTTTGAGGTGAATGATCCTCTACCTACAGCAGCAGGAATCCATAAAATTGGAGGACTTTATTATTCAATTGCATCCACGCCTCCGAAATTCGCTTCAACATTAGAAAATGTATTCTTAGCGCAATTCATTTACACATCTGATCTTGAGGGGTTACGCTACCTTCAGACTTTCAAAAAACCGATTTTTTTTCATTTTTTTATTCAATAGTACAACATTTCAAGAACGTGTTCCCAAAACCCCAAGTCGATTCGACAAAAACTTTAGAAGATATCAAACGGAATCATTACAGAGCGTTGCGGTAAATATTCATTATCTGCGTCGGTATCGCTATATCGTCTACCTTTATGAAACTTTCTACGTTCTTATTGTTTGTTGCGCTTCTAGGACTCTTACAAAATATATATGTATTGATTCAAAAATTTTTTTCGAGATTAAACATTTGTACATCGTGTGTTTTTATTGTTTTTTGCGCGAAATGAATCCGCATAAAATCAGAAGGAGTGATCGAACGTCTAACGGGAGAAAAGATCGTCCAAAGAGAAGGAAACAATTTTATAATCCTAAAAAAGGAGAGATCGATGATGCCTCTTCTACGAGCACATCAGCGAAAAAATTAAAAAGCGGTGACATGAAACATGTCCCCGAAGACGCTAATGTTAGTTATGCGATAATAGATTTTGCTTTCGTGTTTACAACTCTCGCTCAGTTTGTAAAGTGTTCCAATATTGAAACTCTTAATGGAGAAGAAAAGATGTATGATGGGAGTCTGAAGTTCAAGCAATGTTCGAAAATTGGTCTCGGTTTCACAATTACAGTTGAATGTAAAAAGTGTAAACCTGTGTACATATATTCTTGCCAAAAAATCAATCGAAATTATTTTTGCCATGAGAGTTTTAGGCTTGGATTTAGCTGGCTGCAATAAATTCTGCGGTTTAATGGATTCGTGCTCTACATTTCTGAGCCATGCAGCATACAATTTTCATATGAATAAAATACATGCAAGCGTAAAGGAGGTTGAAGAGATTTATTTTTGTGCAGCTGCAAATGAAGAAAAAGAATTGACTCGCGATGACACTGGTGATGAAAACATGACAGACGTGAAAGTATCAGGCGATGGCACGTGGAAAAAAAGCGGCTTCTCGTCATTGTATGGTGTGGCTTCGTTGATTGGTTACTACTCAGGGAAAGTGGTGGATATATTCATAAAAAGTTCCTACTGTAAATCATGCGAGACTTGGAAGGAAAACACTCATACAATAGCTTATGGAGAATGGTATGGAAATCATATACAAAATGGAGAGTGTAGTGCAAATCATACAGGACCAGCCGAGAATATGGAAGTCTCATCAATAATAGCGATGTTTCAACGTTCTTTCGAAAAGTATGGCTTACGATACGTCGATCACGTGGGTGATGGTGACTCAAAGACGTATTCAGGAGTCATCAATGCAAAACCTTATGGAGATAATATACAAATACAGAGGAAGGAGTGCGTTGGTCATGTGCAAAAGCGAATACAAGTACAAGATCAAGGAATTCAGTAAGCAAAACTGTGGAAGAAAAGGCAGTAAAAGGTGGAGTGATAAGAAGAAAAACTCTTTCAGGAAGAGGCAAGCTCACAGGCGAGCTCATAGATAAATTAAATATTCATTATGGCCTTGCAATAAGGAGAAACTGTGATCCAGTAGACAAAATGAAGAACGCAATATGGGCAACTTTTTATCATTATAGTTTTAGTGATAAGAATCCACAACATGAAAAATCTCCTATTGGATCCGACTCTTGGTGCGCTTGGCAGCGTGCTCTGGCTGATGATTCTTTATCCTCATTCAAGCAAGACTACGACCCACTACCAAGCGATGTATTGACAGATATCAAACCAATTGATGAAGAGCTCAGCAAAGATATACTATTAGAACGTTGTGTTGGTGGATTCACACAAAACAACAATGAGAGTCTCAATCAATTGATTTGGAAAATAACACCAAAAATACTCCCTGCAGGTTCAAAAATAGTTGAAATAGCTGCCTACACTGCTGCTAGCATGTTCAATGGAGGGATGTCGGCTTTGTATCCGACATATCCTTTTTGTATGGTATGGATATTGAGCTAGGCCGAATTCGCCACGAACATGCGCGAAAAGAAGATGAACATCGGGTACTCATTGCCGACAAGAGAGCTGATGCTAGTACACGAGAAGTGAGGATACGTCTCAGGCAAGAGCAACAGGCCCTCTATGATGTTGTAGCTGCAGCAGGATCTTTACTTTATGGTGCAGGAATAGATGACTCTGTGTAAGTCACGAGAATTAATTTTCCTCTACGTTTTATATGCACTTCAAACGCGTTCTTCTCGAAATGACTCTTCTGAGGTCAGTGGTCACGATTTCTCAAAAACTAACTATCCGATCTCCTCCAAACTTTGCACAATTATTCTTAATACTATTAACTAGTGATTGAACGAAGGATTTTTGATTTGATGGTTTGCAATTTTTTTACAACATTTTCAGTAGCGAGATTTTTGCAAAAATTCGGAATTTTTTTTTCAAAACATCACCAAAAATTCAATTTCTAATTTTTTCCAAATTCCTTCGTTCAATCACGAGCTACGGTCATCTACTACAAGAAAAGTTTTGGTTTTTTGATTCCAGATAATCCTATCACGAGTTATCTTGACCACCGCAAAGACACTTCTTTTCAAGACGTCTTGGGAAATCAAGCAGCATCGGCTGGATTTTGAATATTTTCCTACCAAAATTCCACAAAGAAGAGTTCCAAACATATATATTCATATGCCAAAAAGATTTTATGATATAACAATTTATAGTAAGAGAAAAAAAATCGAGAAAATATGCTTCTTTTCTGCCTCTGAAGGTAGCGTAACCCCTTAAGGAATTCAAAAGTGGAAAATGTTTTAGAAAAGTCATTCCTGAAATAACATACTTGTTCACAGGAGGAATTAATATTACAATTGACGGCCAACCTAAACAAATTCATTTTATTCTTATGGAAATATTAGGAGACAATCTAGGTCTGAATACTCTTTTGGGATTTAATGGAAGTTTTGTGAGTGATTATTATTGACGATTTTGTCAAGTGTCAAAAAATGAAGCAAATACTATGTGTAAAGTGAAACATGAACTACTCCGTAACCTTGAAAATTGTGAAAATGATTCAAAAACGTTGACCCATGGTGTAAAAGGTCCTTGGATTTTCAATGATATACCTCAATTCCACAGTGCATTAAACTTAACATGTGACATAATGCACGATTTTTATCTTGGAATTCGTAGGTATGAAATGGCTCGCATTATTGATCAATGTTTGAAAAAGAAATATTTCACATTAGAACATTTGAATGATAGGTTGAAATTCTCCGATCATTCAGAAACAGATCGTGGAAATAGAGTGACATCAATTTCGGCAAAGCACATACGAGAAGGTTACATTATTATGACTGCAGCAGAAATGTCTGCTCTTGTTTCATATTTTGACCTAATTATTGGTGATCTTGTTCCTGAAGATGATGAAGCTTGGGAATTATATCTTTCTTTGTATGACATAATTGATTCAGTCACAAGTCCTGTAATAACTAAACGAGATATCATTCACTTACGTGAGTTGATTAAAATTCACGATAATCATTACATGGAATTATTTAGAGAAAACCTGAAACCCAAATTTCATATAATTATTCACTACCCAGATATAATTGAAACGATTGGAGCTCCAAGATATTTATCGTGTTTTAAATACGAATCATCTCATAAAAAATAGAAAAAAAATGCATATTTAGTAAGCAGCAGAATAAATATTTTACACACTTTAGCTGTTAAATCCAGTTAGAATTGAGCTACAGATTTATGAGTAACTCAGGGCCGAAAGATAAAATTATATACGGCCGTACGATTGAACTCACATAAAAAAATTCTGCATTTAATGATCTGTTGAAAAGTATTGGCAGTGGGATTTGTGAATTAGCTTCGATCAAAGTTAATGGTTCTGTTTATAAAAAAGATAATGTAATTAATTTATCTATCAATATTCGTGATGATCCAACATTTGGTATTATCAATCGTATATTGTGTAATGATAAGAATGAAATATTCTCCATGTGTACAGAGTGTGAAAATTTAGGTTTTAATAATCATTTGAAAGCTCACGAGATTTCAATACCACGCTGTATCGAAGAAAAATTGTTCATATTTGATTATAAGAAAGATTTTGTAAGACCTATGAAAATTCATAAAACGGCTGATGGCCGCAATGTTGTATCTCGTCGAGATTTGATTTGGAATCAAAATTTTTCTACGAATGTACATCTCTTCATCATTCTCATACATGTATGCATATTAAACATATATCTGTACTTATACAGGATTTCCCAAAATTTCTACAAAGAAAAATTATACTGTATGTCAGTTTCTTTGTTTTTTTTTCCTTCATAAGCCTGGAACATTAAAAGATTTTGACTATAATTATTCTCGATTCTAAATAATTTTAACCGTTGATGATGGTAAAAGTTGCAAGAAAGTAACTTTCTTACTATTGCTGATGGTGAGAATGATTATGAATTCAAAATACCTATGGTTCTAATCTTTTGATGCTTCTAGTTTACAAATAAAAGAAATAATTTATACAATAAAGTTGCATCAACTCAATAATCCTTCAAGGAATAACGACCTCAAATACTTGAGACAAATGTTGTCATAATAACACATGAATAAACATTTTCTTCATTTCACCCGAACATTCGTTTGGAATAAAGAATGATTCATCTATAACCAATTAACAATGACTTATGGTGGAAGGATGATTCATTAAATATCAATCAAGATTTATTTGACATAGAATACCATTCATTAACTGGTAATCAATCTATGTTTGAAAACACAGAATATTTATTTGCGAACCACAGAAGATGATTGACCGGCAGGAATGGTTCACTGATTCTTAATCAATATTTTGTCTGCACAAAATATGCCATATGGACAAATGGTTTGTTAACTGCGAATGAATATTTATTTCGCCGTATCCAACTCAAGAATTTATTACCAATGGATCAACTTTATCACATACAACAAAACTCTCCTCTCAGTGTACGATAGGAATAAAAGTTCGATATCCTCGCTAGTATCTCCTTAGAGATGGTCCATAAATTACGTGACGTTTTTATTCCTATCGTTCCTTCTCGCACCGAGAAAACAGAAATGTTCAAAATTTATGTTGATGTTCAGGGAGAGCTCTCAAGAAACATGAATGTCTCAAAGATAACTTTAAGGAATGAAATTAGGATGTCGGGTTTGAGATCGATACAAGATGTCTTGGGAACATTTTGAATTGAGGTATCTTCAGGATACACCTCAAAGATCTCTTTCAGGAATCTTGAAGTGATGAAATAAATAGTGCGTTCATAGTGAAAGGTGCAGAGAAGGGAACAGAAAGAAAATCTGCGTCTAGCATATATTGGAATACATAGGTAAAGTATGCACGTTACTTGAGCGGCCGAAGTTCATCGAAGTTACAGGCTGGTGTCCGAAAGAGACGATAGTAGCACACTTCTTTTGGCACATCTAGGTATATGAAATAACATATTGAATCAGACCTTGGAACAACACACACACGCAGGAGTAAACACATAGCACACAATATTGGTAAACATATGAGAAATAGCAATTATCGCTATCCCTATTAATGTATCAATATTGATGACCGTAGATCTTCATGCTTTCACCGATATGAACATATTTCCAATGATTTCTTGTGTGCTGTGAGTCATTCCTCTCTCCGTGTTGTAGACCATGGCGATCACACTGTGCGTATGACCACCTATACCAGGTGTGTGAGTATGAAACCGGAATTTGCCCATACGTGGCGCTAGATGTCGTTGCAGTTACCGACACATCACGTCAGCGGTGTCTTGTTATTGTATTGATATCCGACGAAGATTTCCAACGCACAATAACACGAGTTCCATTCAGTAGCATTAGTTTATTAGAGATCAACATGTCGAGTTTTATGCCAACAAATTACGATTTGCGGACAGCACTACTTTTCTGTTTTCATCTGAAGAAAACCGCAGTAGAATCGCATCGAATGCTTGTGGAGGCGTTTGGTGAGCATTCTCTCGGTAAAATACAGTGTTTCGAATGGTTCAAACGGTTCAAAAGTGGCGATTTTTGACGTCAGGAACGAAGAACGTGGAAGACCACCGAAAAAAGCTTGAAGACGCTGACCTGCAAGCCTTGTTGGACGAAGACGACGCTCAAACACAACAACAACTGACGAATCGGTTGAAGGTGACCCGAGAAGCCATCTCCCTTCGGTTGGAAGCCATGGGAAGGATACAAAAGGTGGGGAAATGGGTTCCACATGAACTCAACGAAAGACAGCAGGAAAACCGCAAAACATCATGCGAAATGCTGCTCGCCAGGTTCCAAAGGAAGTCATTTCTCCATCGAATTGTGACTGGCGATGAAAAGTGGATATATGTCGAGAATCCTGAGCGCAAAAAGTCATGGGTTACTCCGGGTGAACCATCAACATCGACGGCAAGACCAAACCGCTACGGACGAAAGACAATGCTGTGTGTTCGGTGGAATCGAAAGGGCGTAATCCACTACGAGCTGCTGAAACCTGGGAAAACTGTCAATACTCAACGCTACCGACAACAAATGATCGATTTGGGTCGAGTTTTGCGTGAAAAACGACCAGAATACCAACAAAGACAACACAAGGTGATTTCGCTGCATGACAATGCACCAGCACGCAAAGCAAAACAGGTCAAGGAAACGATAGAGTCGTTCCGTTGGGAGATTCTTCAGCACGCGCCTCACTCACCGGACCTTGCCCCATCCGATTACTACTTGTTTGCATCGATGGGACACGCACTTGCTGGGCAGCGCTTCACTCCTCACTGTTACGGTATGAGCGAGACTTTCAATTTCCCGTCGAGCTCACCGCAACCTTTACTTCTTTTTGACGATTTATGAGATGTTCGCTTTATATTATCAATGTTCAAAATGCATATAATGTTATTTTTGTGTGTTTTAATAATACAATTTCATCAATTCAATCAAGTTCGTTTATCTGAAAGTGATTTATTTTATATTATGATACAATTGGTTTGAAGTTGATTCTAATAGTTGATTCTAATGTAAATTGTCTATTATTTTCCTTAAGTGATTCGAGGGGAGGAAGGAAATTCGGAAAAGGGGGAAAGATAGAGACAGAGAAGCATAATCAAGGGTAAAAAAAAAACTCACCGGTGGTTGAAGGTCTTTTGACTGGTTAGCTGGTGAATTTCACAAAAATTGCCACTGTTGAAGTTCACGAGAGAAAAATCAACAATTCTGGCACACGTTACGCTACACGGTGGTTGAAGGTCTTTCGACTGGTTAGCTGGTGAATTGCACAGAAATTGCCACTGTTGAAGTTCACGAGAGAAAAATAAACAATTCTGGCACACGTTACGCTACACTAAACAACAACAGAGAGGAGAAACATTGGGAGGTTTCACGCGTGTCGCTAAGGAAACTCTGCTTCCTCAATCTCTCCAGAAAAAACCCCGGATACCATATGGACCCCAACACGCGAAAAAAAAATAAATATTTCGCGGGTCGCATCTATCTCGCAAGCGGAAGGGCCCAGAATTCTCATACAAGAGCAATTCATCCCTTCATGACTTGGGAAATAGCTGCGAGTACACATTTCTTGTTTATTTATACAGGGGGAAACATAGACCTCTGTTGAAATCTTTTTCTTCGGCGGTTGTGAACCGTTGGTCACCGTGGCCCCCTGAAGAGAGAGAAGGAGAGAGTTTTAACGCGGAAAACTTACATTTCGGAAAACACACACGGTGGAGAGTTGAGCGGAGACTGACTAACAGGGCGTTGTCGAACGACGATCTCGGGGCCTGGAGGGGGTGAAAAGAAATGATGGATTAAAGGTGGGAGGAATATTTTTCCCGGCGTAGTCAGCACTTCAACTCAACGTCGGAATTCGAAGAAATCCGGTGTTGGGTTTCGGTGCCGATGAGTCCCGCACGTGCCTTATCGCTGTCGAGGACAGATTTTTTTCTGCTGGCCTCAACACCGACAATGCACGTATGCGACCGGCCGAGAACAATATAGGATATTCATAAAAAAAAGGAATGAGGGAATATTATTTGAAATCAGGTATACTCACAGGGAATACTATGGGAAACTCTAAGGAGGTTTTCCGAGATCGCCTCTCGACAACCCTGTCAAAAAAAAAGGTGTTGAGAGAGAAGAGTAAGGGAGAGAACAATGACGGTATAGTACACCCGCAACGTATGCAACGCAGAGTCGCACGCATACACGGATAACCGTGTATGCATGAGACTCCAAGCAGCAATACGTGGGCGTGTACGGTCGGAGAAGGAAAATCTCTCTGCTTCGCACATATACAATGCACGGGCAGAGGGAGGAAGAAGAAATTTGAAGATAGCGAGGAGAAAAAACGTGTGGTTAGGGGAAAGGCGGGCAAAAGTCTCGCAATTCGCCTCAAAACAATACTCTGAAGGTACTGCTTTGAGGTCGAAAAATTGCGGGACGTGACATTACGAAGATGTACGAAAATGGCCCGATGACTGGTTTGCCTCAAAAGTGCAACAGTTCTTTTGGCGCGAAATCCACAAATTGCCAGAAAGATGGAAAAAATGTATAGATAGCGACGGACAATACTTTGAATAAGTTACTTTGTATTATATCATTACAATAGACGTATTTTTTCTGTTCAAAAATTCCGGCTTCATACTTACACACCTGGTATATTGATTGACGTGGAATGACCCGAATCCGTCAGCTCATTTGTCACTATCCGAGGCACCATTGCAAACATAATCTTTATTTATCATAAAAGCATTATTGAAGATTTTTTTTACAAGTATTATTGGAACGAGATTAGGGACATCAAGTAAAGCGGGAGCGCTACGGCATGTTACCCTCAGCCTGGCAACCCGGCAGCCCTCAGCAACCGTGCTATTATATAGTTCTAATTTCGGCCATCGACTTCTCAAATCATGAATTGAAAGTATTTATACCCTCACAATTTGAACTTTATCCAACATACGTAATGCCAAACTATGGTTTCCAAGAAGAATCCTGGCTAAGAGTCTTTTTAAGTTATTTCTATAAGACTCAAATATATCATAAATGACGATTTCAAAAGTCTTCAATTCAGCATCAAGTCTTTCAGACCTATGAAGTCAGCTGCTTTTGATATATGTGGGGCATCCTCTGTGAAATCGGCCACCCCCCCTGCACATCTCAATTTTGAAGATAGAGATTTCGGAGACCAATCGAAATTTTCGTTGAAGTGTCTACTTTTCATTGCTGTATGGTGTTTTTCGAACATGATGGCCATCTTGCCAATATGGCGGCTGAAACGAAGGGGAAACGTGTTGAGAATAATCAAAACCAGTCCTAGAAATATGATACGTGAGTGTTGGATAGTTCTGTGGACTGGAGCATGTAACTCGACCCTTCCGGATTGATTGCATGCAGTTGAAATACTGAAATTGCAGATGGCGGATCGAATATGGCGGCCGAAAATTCAAAATTGCTTCGAATTTTTTGGAACATGGGGGAAGGGGGTTTTTCGGGTCGCTGATGATGAATCCGAACTCAGATTCCCGGAATTACAAATGGCGGATGCAATATTTCGGTCGGAAAAAATATGAATCTCTTGGATTCGTGCGAACATTGTCATACTGAGGTTTTTGAGGTCGCGGAACAAGAATCCAAACCCAGATTTCCGGAAGTGCAAATGACGAATCCAATATGGCGGCCGGAAATTGAAATATTGCTTCGAATTCTCCGGAACATTGGGGAAGGGGGTTTTTTGTGTCGCTGATGACGAATCCAAACTCAGATTCCCGGAATCACGAATAGCGGATCCAATATGGCGCTCGGAAGAATTATAAATGGCTCAAATTCGCGGAAACATTGGCATACTGCAGTTTTTGGGGCCGCTGATCAAGAATCCGGACCCGAATCTCCGGAATAGCGAATGGCTCATCCAATATGGCGGTCGGAAGAATTATAAATCGCTCGAATCCGTGGGAACATTGTCATACTGAGGTTTTTGGGGTCGTTGATCAAGAATCCGGACTTGGAATCCCGAAATGGCGGATGGGTAATCCAATATGGCGGTCGGGAGAATTATCAATCTCTTGAGTTTGTGGAAACAAATTTGGGGTGGGATTTTTGGGGTCGCTGATAGACATTCGAATCCGGATTTTCGGAATTATGAATGGAAAATTCGATGAGACGGTCTGGATATGAGGAATCATCCGTCCTCCGACTCCAATCTTAGTTCCGAGAAAGTTCTGGTCGTTCATTATGAACTTGAGGTCAGATTCCGGACACCAGAACGAACGCACCACGTTCAATAATCCGCGAGCACATTTGATATGATGGAAACGAATATTATATTAATTTCAGGAATTATTTGGGGTCTTGTCATACGAATTCACAAACTTTCAATAGACTCCCTCCTAATGAAACTCCTTGCAAATCTTCCTCGAACCAAACCATGAATACTGCTGGTTTTTGACTTGTGAATTTGTGTATTCAGGCTCCAAGCTGTCGGCATTAGCACAACCCAATGTGCACCACGAGGAGGTTGCGCGATCAGACTTTGCACATCGAGTGGCCCTGAAAAGGGCCGTTGATTGTCACATGTCTCTCAATTAACAAGTTTGCAACTACGCGTACATTACCTCATGGTGGTCCCTTTGGCCATCATACTCTGTTTTGTTCATCGTTAAAGTACCTTTTGATGAGCACTCCATTATCGGATCCTATCAAAAACCCATGGTCTTCCAGGATCTCGGGTACAGGTTGGGCATTCTCGAATCGTTTGTTGAGTTTCCGTCTCATCTTTTCGTGGAATACTCTATCATAGGACATGATGCTCATGGTTTCAAAATAACTCTCTGCTCAGCTGTAGAGTTTTTGGGGCGTCAATATAGCATTTTGAGGTTTGGCAGTCAGACTCGCTCTGTATGCTTCTCTTTTGAAAGTAGCACCGATCCTGTCACAAGCACCTTTACCATGAGCAGTTGCACTGTAATGCCATTCAGCGTCAATATTGAAATCTTCTTTGTGATGAACTGAATTCGCGATTCGGAATTCATTTTTGAAGTACTGCTTTGCTCCGTCACTGGTATAAATAATCTTATTCACTTTTTTCACATTGCGTTGAATTTCAGGAATGAACAAGGTCTGGATGGCATATACAGCGGAATTGTCGTGTTTTCAACTCTCAGATAAGAATACATAACTCTCGTGTTTGATATCGCGGCCTTCCTTATGATAATAGATGGCAGGGAACACAGTGCATTGGTCGTTATTGGAATGAAATGCTTGTGGGGCATCCTAGCAAACATATGCGTAGTTCTCAGAGAGATCAAACGTAACCAGTACTTCGCCATCGCGAAGATTGTGTTCTCGTTCTTGGATGAAAAAAGTCTGTTGCTTAGAGATGAATGAATGAGGTTTGAGGATTGTCAGTTTTTTACACAATTCGAGTATAAAATCATCAATTTTCATTACTTCTATTTGTAGAGTTGAACGATCCGTTGCTGTCCAAACTGAATATTGAATATCTGTGATGAATGAATTCCCCAGTAGATTATGTAATTTCTCCGAGAACTGCGAAACTCCTGGACAGTCATCACATGCGTCTAGATAACAATCAGCACGAGGTCTCTGACAAAAAATTTCATTGAGGCAGTCTTTGTAATTAGTTAGTGGCTTTTGTGTATTCAACGTCAGCTTTTGAATATCAATTGCATCCAACATCAATTTCGGATTTTGATGTATTGTGCCCACACAAACTGAATGTGTTCCACCAGCCCCAGGGAGTATGCAAATTTTTGGTCTCAGTTCAGCGAACGCGCTGAAGCAGATAACATGCTCTGGGCGAGACTGTTCGGATACGGTATAAAGTTCTTCCAAACCCATCAGTAAGAGACGTTTCTGTTTCAGCGTTCGCTCTTCATCAATTTTCACAGAAACGACATCTTTCGATGCAGGTATTATCCTGCTATTCATGTCACTCGTATAAAATCCATGTCCTTTTTCTCAAGTTGTTTGAGAGAGTTTTCTCCCCTCCCTTGCAATACTATCGGGTAAAATGCCGGCTTTCATCTTCAATTCCTTTGATTTGTTGGCCAAATATCGCGTTGTAACAAATTCTTGGGCGATTTTCCTCGCACTCCAAGATGATGGGGCGATAGTTAAAATTTGTAATTTCAATGGATTGTTGGGTTCCAAAGTTGAAAATTTCTCCTTGAGCTCATCCAGCATTCCTTCCAGTTCAATTCCTCTTTTCGTGCGGATTTCATTGAGACCTTCGTGTGTCTCATTCTCCAATTGGACATCCATTCTCATAGAACTCTCAATACTACAAATATTTTCACCGCTATCATTTGATTCATGAACCACATCGTCATTTTGTAATTTGTCCGATGAACCCTTTTTTATACATGCAGCACGAATCCTCGAATTCGCGCATAAGTCAGGAAATTGCTGTAACATAACCTCCGATATCTTTCGTAAATTTCTACCAACGTGCCCGGCAGTTTTGAACGGATTTGCACATCGGTCCGTTCGAAGAATTCGCGGCATCGTGTATTAGATGATCAGATAAATCAGATGAAAATATGCGAACTCCTAGTACGATTTCATAAGTTAAAACACAGAAACTCTCAGGTTCAAACGTCGCGAACATTCATAAAGTAACAATGTAAAACGATCAATGACAGGAGACGAGAAAAACAATGGACGTTACAATGAAACCACATGAAATTAGGTGCAGACATTACTGAACAATACACTGTCAGTTGATGAGAATCGATTTCACGCATTTATTCGTTTATTTTCAGCTGATTTATTCGACATTCTAATATACGAAGCCGCGAATTCTTCAAAGAAGCCAATGATTCATTCACTCAAAACAGCCGCACACAATTGTAGAAATTCGCGAAAGATATGGGAGGTTGAGTTACAGGAATTTCCTGACTTATACGCGAATTCCAGAATTCAAGCTGCATGTATGGAAGGAGGTTCATCGTACAAATTACGAGATGACAAGGTGGTTGATGAATTGAATGAAAGAGGTGGAAATATTGAGAGTATTCAGATTTCGATTGTCCAGGAGTTTCGCAGTTCTCGGAGGAATTACATGATCTACTGGAGAATTCATTGATCACAGGTATTCAATATTCAGTTTGGACGGCAACGGATCGTTCAACTCTACAAACAGTAATGATGAAAATTCATAATTTTGGACAACAATTGTGCAATAGACTGACAGTACTCAAACCTCATTCATTTATGTCTGAGCGACAGAATCTTTTCATCCAGGAACGGAAACATAATCTTTACGATGGCGAAGCGCCGGTTACATTTGATTTTTTGAGAACTAAGTATATGTTAGCTAGGATGCCTCAAAAGCATTTGAATTTCGATACCGAACAATACACCGTGTTTCCTGATATTTATTGACACAAGGACGCGATATTGAGCACAAGAGTCACGTGTTCTGATCAGAAAGTCTAAAACACAACATCTTCGCTGTTGATGCTATCCAGACTTTGTTAATTTCTCAAATTCAACGGAATGTGAGGAGAATGAATGGGATTATCCGTACCAGAGACGGAGCGAAGCAGCACTTCGAAAATGAATTCCAGGATGAGTATGATCAGACCCCAAATAATTCTTGAAATCAATGAAATATTCGATCCCGTCATATTAAATCTGCTTGCGAATCATTGAACGTGGTGCGTTCGTTCTCGTTTCTGGAATACGACCTCAGGTTCATTATGAACGACCAGAACTCCCTCGGAACAAAGATTTCCGTCAGAGGATGGATGATTCCTCATACCCAGACCGTCATATCGAATCTTCCATTCATAATTCCGAGAATCCGAATTTGAATGTCCATCAGTGACCCCAAAAATCTCGGTATGACATTGTTTCCACAAATTCAAAAGATTGATAATTCTTCCGACCGCCATATTGGATTACCCATCCGCCATTCCGGAAATTCGAGTCCGGATTCTTGATCAGCGACCCCAAAAACTTCAGTATGCCAATGTTCCCGCAGATTTCAGCAATTTATAATTCTTCCGGCCGCCATATTGGATCTGCCATTTGCAATTTCGGTATTCCAACCGCATGCAATTGATCCGGAGGGCTTGAATCACATGCCCCAGTCCACAGAACTATCCAACACCCACGTATCATATTTCTAGGACTGGTTTTGATTATTCTCAATACGTTTCCCCTTTTTTCCAGCCGCCATATTGGCGAAATGGCCGCCATGTTCAAAAAACACCATACGGCAATGAAAAGTAGACACTCCAACGGAAATTTTGATTGGTCTCCGAGATCTCTATCTTCAAAATTGAGATGTGCAGGGGGAGTGGCCGATTTCACAAAGAATGCCCCATGTATATTACACATTACTCAAATCTCCATTGGAGTGGTAATTCCAAATGGACGCGAAAAGAAATATATGATATTGTAAGTATGATTGATATCATGAAATCTCATTGTTGGATGTCTTCATTTCAATAATCGTGATGTATTTGACAGTAAAATACAAAGTCATGTTATTAACCGGTATTAATCTAACCATTTGTCATGAAAAAAGGTTTTTTGTAATATGAAGGCATTGCATATCGTTCACAACATTGTTCAGAGCACTGATATCAATTGTGATTATTGAAGTGCAAAATAATGTTATTGAACAATGTTGAATAAACAATATGTTGTAAAACCCGAGTTTTCGAGATACGAAAGCGTTGCATATTGTGACTATGGTTTTTGATCTTGATCACTCAAATCTTGATTATTGAAGTGCAAAATGGTATTGTACAATTGATCGGATTAAGAAATTTGTTTTTTATGGCTAAATGGCTTTGAAAAGGCGTTTTTTGAACATCAGCTGTTCATGAATCAGTTGGAACATAAGAATAATCAGATTACCTGAGTAACTAACGTGAGAATTTATGTATATTCTAATGAATCTGTTCGATGCGGATTCCTAGTCGATTCGGATTAGATCGGGGATACCCAGAGAATAGAGCCTATCTTTATGGTACACTAACTTTAGAGTTGCGCGACTTCCAAATGATGAATGAATAATGAATGAGTTTTCATACTTGGCTCATTACAAAGCGACTAATCGATACCTCGATTTATTTCATTGAATCGATTGACGTCCGCGTACTGTTTCAAAGTCACCTAACCCCGATACTAACATTAACCGACTTTTTTCTCATTCGGGAGTGAATAGTTGTTCTGTGAGACATGTTCGAACGAATATATCATTATCCACGATAAATACGTTCGCGTTTGACCACGATCTTCCATTATACGTCCCACTTATCCACTTCAATATATGAGAAACAACGCGTTAACTACTACCTTGCCACCGCCAACGGCCTGTTCTACGATAAAACACAACACTTTCTGATATCGTCATTTCGACCTTATAAAATCGATTTAAGAAAAAGAAGTCACATTTTTCCCCACCTTAAACTCCACAATACACATGCAAATCAACAATGAACATTTATAGGAGCCTTCCGGAGTAGCTGACCTGATCATCTGGTGATGACTAGATCACCTTTAATTGGTTGAGGAGTGATCTGGTCATGACCAAAAGGTCAGGTCAGCGACTTCAGAAGGCTCCATAAGATAGCCCATTACTTGGTTTGATTAAAACTTTTTGAAATTTTTTTCAATACTCAAATGAAACATTTTCATGTTTACAGAGCCAATAACAATGCGAAGCGCTACGCGTTGTGAAATATGTATTCGCAAATGAGAATGCATACAATGTCCATATATTTATATTATATATATATATGTTTGTACAGACTTGGAGAAACAGGGAAAAAGCATGGGAAAATAGGGGAAGAACATGGAAGAATAGGAAAGAACCATGAAAAAATAGGGAAAGAACAGGGAAAATCGTGCAGAAAAATACCGAGATTTTCCTTGGGAAGAACAGGGAAAAAACAAGGGAAACTTTCCTACGGGTACATATATATATATATATATATATATATATGTAGGTACATGTATAGTCGGCAGGGTAGGGCTCAATAGGCCCGAAAAGCAGTCAGCCCGAAGGGCTGTAGACCTGAAAACAATGAGCCTGACCGAAGTTAAACCCGAAAAATCACCATGGGTTACTAGTCGTGCTCCAATTATTATAATAGTTACCAATTTTTTCGGGTTTGATTTCATTCGGGTTCATTTTTTTCGGGTTAAGATCCCTTCGGGCTAACTGCCCTCCGGGACTATTGAGCCTAACCGTTGGCAGCATATAGATATAAGAATAGAGGAGGTGAGTGGGCTGAAAACGTGTGAGACCGAGCAGGAAGAGAGAGAAATAGAGGAGTTTGCGACAACAACGCCCATTGATCCACGTCTATCGCTTTCTCTCTGGCTCTTTCTTTCATTCAATGTAACACTCCCACCTACAGATTCCGGCCAACTCCTCTTCTCTATTCTCATATCTCTATGGTCGGCAATATAGACTTCAACAGGTAGTATGTGAGAAGCCCGACTGGTAATGAGCCCGACTGCTTGTTATTGGCTGAAAACTGGAGATTTATAATAAAAACTGAACATTACTAGTGATCCACCAATGGGAGTGGAGTTGAGTCTATTACCAGTCGGGCATGTTGCATACTACCCTTCAACACAGTGACTGTGTTCCCACCGTACCGGAATGAAACGGGAGCAGAATGAGATTATCAAATCGCTATGGGATGATGACCAGCATGTGAGTAGTTTCCTGTTATAAGATTGGATCAGAGTTGTCAGATTCGAGGCATACGCAGTTCCTCCCCTCTCCATCGAGCCACTCTCCTCTCCCCCACCATGCGAATCAAGTCGGGCAAACGAGAGAGAGGATGACTTACTTTCTCCCTCGCTCGCCCGACTTGATTCGCATGGTGGGGGAATGGAGAGTGGCTCGATGGAGAGGGAAGGAACTGCGTATGCCTCGAATCTGACAACTCTGATCCAATCTTATAACAGAAAACTACTCACATGCTGGTCATCATCCCATAGCGATTTGATAATCTCATTTTGCTCCCGTTTCATTCCGGTACGGTGGGAACGCAGTCACTGTATTGAAGGGTAGTATTCAACATGCCCGACTGGTAATGGGCTCGACTCCACTACCATTGGTGGATCACTAGTAATGTTCAGTAATTTCACTATAATTCTCCAGTTTTCAACCAATAACAAGCAGTCAGGCTCATTACCAGTCGGGCTTCTCGCATACTACCTGTTGAAGTCTATGCTGCCGACCATAGAGGTATAAGAATAGAGGAGAGGAGTTGGCCGGAATCTGTAGGTGGGAGTGTTACATTGAATAAAAGAAAGAGCCAGAGAGAAAGCGATAGACGTGAACCAATGGGCGTAGTTGTCGCAAACTTCTCTATTTCTCCCTCTTCCCGCTCGGTCTCACACGTTCTCAGCCCACTCACCTCCTCTATTCTCATATCTCTATGCTGCCAACGGTGAGGCTCAATAGGCCCGGAGGGCAGTGAGCCCGAAGGGATCTTAACCCGAAAAACATGAACTCGAATGAAATCAAACCCGAAAAAATTGGTAACTATTGTAATAATTGGAGCACGACTAGTAACACATGTTGATTTTTCGGGTCTGACTTCGATCAGGCTTATTGTTTCCGAGTCTACAGCCCTTCGGGCTGACTGCCTTCCGGGCCTATTGAGCCCTACCCTGCCGACTATACATGTACCTGCATATATATATATATATATATGTACCCGTAGGAAAGGTTTCCTTGTTTTTTCCCTGTTCTTCCCAAGGAAAATCTCGATATTTTTTTGCACGATTTTCCCTGTTCTTTCCCTATTTTCTCATGGTTCTTTCCTATTCTTCCATGTTCTTCCCCTATTTTTCCATGTTGTGTCCCTGTTCCTCCATGTCTGTACAAACATATATATATATAATATAAATATATGGACATTGTATGCATTCTCATTTGCGAATACATATTTCACAACGCGTAGCGCTTCGCATTGTTATTGGCTCTGTAAACATGAAAATGTTTCATTTGAGTATTGAAAAAAATTTCAAAAAATTGTAATCAAACCAAGTAATGGGCTATCTTATGAAGCCTTCTGAAGTCGCTGACCTGATCTTTCGGTCATGACCAGATCACTCCTCAACCAATTGAAGGTGATCCAGTCATCACCAGATGATCAGGTCAGCTTCTCCGGAAGGCTCCTATAAATGTTCATTGTTGATTTGAATGTGTATTGTGGAGTTTAAGGTGGGGAAAAATATGACTTCCTTCTCTCAAATCAATTTCATAAGGTCGAAATGACGATATCAAAAAGTGTTGTGTTTTATCGTAGAACAGGCCGTTGGCGGTGGCAAGGTAGTAGTTAACGCGTTCTTTCTCATATATTGAAGTGGATAAGTGGGACGTATAATGGAAGATCGTGGTCAAACGCGAACGTATTTATCGTGGATAATGATAGATTCGTTCGAACATGTCTTACAGAACAACTATTCACTCCCGAATGAGAAAAAAGTCGGTTAACGTTAGTATCAGGGTTAGGTGACTTTGAAACAGTACGCGGGCGTCAATCGATTCAATGAAATGGATCGAGGTATCGATTAGTCGCTTTGTAATGAGCCAAGCATGAAAACTCATTCATCATTCATTCATCATTTGGAAGTCGCGCAACTTTAAAGTGAGTGTACCATACAGATAGGCTCTATTCCCTGGGTATTCCCGATCTAATCCGAATCGACTGGGAATCAGCATCGAACAGATTTATGAAAATATACATAAATTCTTACGTTACTTACTTAGATAATCTTATTATTCTTGAGTTCTAACTGATTTATGAACAGCTGATGTTCAAAAAACGCTTTTTCAAATCCATTTAGCCATAAAAAACAAATTTCTCATTTCAATTAATTGTACAATACCATTTTGCACTACAATAATCAAGATTTGAGTGACCGATATCAAAAACCATAGTCACAATATGCAACGCTTCCGTATACCGAAAACTCGGGTTTCACAACATATTGTTCATTCAACATTGTTTAATAACATTATTTTGCACTTCAATAATCAACATTGATATCAGTATGAACGATACGCAATGCCTTTATATTACAAAAAACTTTTTTTCATAACAAATGGTTAGATTAATACCGGTTAATAACATGACTTTGTTTTTTATTGTCAAATATATCACGATTATTGAAATGAAGAAATCCAACAATGAGATTCCATGATATCAATCATACTTACAATATCATATAATGTTTTCGCGTACATTTGAAATTACCACTCCAATGGAGATTCAGGTATTGTGTAAGATACATATATCGAAAGCCGCTGACTTCATAGGTCTGAAACATCCGATGCTGAATTGAAGACTTTTGAAATCGTCATTTATGATATATTTGAGTTTTATAAAAATAACTCAAAAAGACTCTTAACCAGGATTCTTTTTTGGGAACTATGATTTGGCATTACGTATGTCGAAGGAAGTTAAAATAGTGAGGGTATGAATACTTCCAATTTATGATTTGAGAAGTCGTTGGTCGAAATTAGAATTATATAATAGCACAGGTGCTGAGGGCTGCCGGGTTCCCAGGCTGAGGATCACATGCCGTAGCGCTCCCGCTCTACTTGATGTCCCTAATCTCGTTTCAATAATACTTGTCAAAAAAACTTTGATAATGCTCTTATGATGAATAAAGATTATGTTTGCAGTGGCGCCTCGGATAGTGACAAATGAGCTGACAGGTCCGGGTCAGTCCACGCCAATCAATATACAGGTGGTCATAAGCACAGTGTGATCCTCATGGTCTAAAACACGGAGAGAGGAATAACTCACAGCACACAAGAAATCATTGGAAATACGTTTATATCGGTGGAAGCATGAAGAATACCGGTCATCAATATTGATACATTAATAGAGATAGCGATAATTGCTATTACTCATATTTTTACCAATATTGTGTGCTATGTGTTGGCTCCTTCGTCTGTGTGTTGTTCCAAGGTCTGATTCAATATGTTATTTCATATGCCTAGATGTGCCGAAAGACATGTGCTACTATCGTCTCTTTCGGACACTAGCCTGTGACTTCGATGAACTTCGGTCGCTCGAGTAACCTGCATACTTCACCTATGTATTCCAATATATATGCTGGACGCGGATTTTTTTTCTGTTCCCTTTTCTGTACCTGTCACTATCAACGCATTGAAAGTTATCTTCTGCAAGATACCTAGGAGATGCAGCGGTTCCATATCTTCACAAAGACATATATGATCGAGTTGTTGAATCACAGGAATGATTAACAGAATTTAGTTGGATTCAGAATTGTTAGAAACTTGATTTGCAATTTGCATGAAGGACTATATTATTCCATAATAACACCGCTGTATCCTGATCAAGAGTCAATCAAGAGTTCAGCATGGGAGAACTTGAGTTGGAACTCGCACACTTCATCATGATATGTTACATATTTCAACATCTAAAATGCGCTGGTTTGGAATTCGATTTAACCTTGGTTGATACTTCCATATTCGAACTCTATCCAACATATCCCTGGGAATAAGCACATAGTGAACAGATGTTGATGCATCAAAATTTAAAAAATATCCAAGTATATCAGTGTTATGGGAATGGGTTGATTTTAAATTCGCGCCTGCATAAGGTGTTTCGGTCACGCTCTCTTAGGTGTGAAGTAAGTATGTGCACGTGAATGTTCGTTAGCTGTGAGTACTCGCTTGATCTGTTCCAAATTCGATCGATTCCGAATCAGTCGTTGCGACGCGTTCTCTCGAGCCTCTTGATTTGTATTCGTTGCGTTTCGGGCAGTGAGCTCTCTTCGTTTGCGCTCACGCGTGTGGTGGTGCGTTATAGTTCATGGTCAAATTGGTAACTCGCTTAAAATACTACTTTGTTGAGTTTGTTTGGGGTGCATGGTCCTATGCGTGTATAATCACGATTTGTGTAATGGTGTATGCGAGATTCGCGGCAACTCACTCCTCCGATTTGCTCGACGTGGAGCAACGGCTCAGCGTTAGTTATTATCTCTACGAGTTTGTAATTTCTCACTCGTGGAGTGCGACCTTTTGTGCTTACATGCACTTTTGTACATCAATTTTTATAACGAAGAACCGAGTCAAGAGTCGGCATTCTTTGATTTGGAATCGTTTTATTAGAGTTATTTGTTAATTGAACATTTCTTTGGATGAGCAATTTTTATACATTTCACCATCCAATTCCATTTCAATCAGAGAAATATTCCACGAAAAATTTGGCTAAATTTCCATTGCTAGTATCTCCTCAACATTCAACTCTTCTTGATATCCATCAAGAAGTGAAAAAATTATGCAGAGTTTTTACATAGATTATGCATAATGCTTATAGAAAGAAATAGGTTCACATAAATCATGTATATTTCACCCTCAATTATGTGTCAATCGTATGATTATTATACAGCAAGTATGCATAATCCATATGAGCACATTTCTTTGCACATTATTTGGAAATAATCGTTTCTTAGTCTTATATCATGTACTTATTGATCAGTTTTGGTTTAGGTGAAAAACAACCATCTGCCAAACACATTTTCGTACACGGAAAAAATGAGTGATCCAAATTTTCGTTGATTAGTATGTCACTTTTAGACAGAATACAAATTTGAAAAGAATTCGTACACCAGATTTTACTAATTGTTCTCGAAATTGTGTTTCGTTCCACCACGGTGAACACTTGATTGACTCTTGATCAGGACACAGTGGTGTTATTATAAAATAATATAGTCCTTCATGCAAATTGCAAATCACGTTTCTAACAATCCTAAATCCAAGTAAATTTTGTTAATCATTCCTGTGATTCAACAACTCAATCATATCGGATGCTGATAATCGGGCGCTCATATTAACTTCACACACATTTTATACAAAAATTAATGTATAATTTATGCATGTTCATTCCCTCACATGAACTATGCATGATTCATGCACCAATTATGCATAAAAACTTATGTATAAACTATGCATATTTTTTCACGTGGGAAGTTTATAATATATACCTACCAATGCTTTCGAATGTTCTGCTGTCGAACGATTCCTTATCGATGAATGCACATATTCCCAATATAAAAATAGACGTTGAAATTCTGCAGTTGATGCTGAATATTCAACAACTCCCATCCCCATTTTGATAAATGAGGCGTATGATTTTCGGCCGTCGACCAGAATACATGAGGATCTTTCAAGTTATAAGAAAAGAGTTTATTAAAACATCCCATCTTATTTTTATAAATTTCCAATTCTTTCAAACCTATATCCGTTACATGGTCGTTCGATGCAACTCCACGCTGATCAAAAGATAATTTTTCACCCGGGTGAATTAGAAGCAGATAATTAGCTGCACAGCAAATGAGCCTCGTTGCTTCTTGTATGCGAGCTTTTATGAATTTCTCATAATCGTAATTCATAACTGGAATTTCCAAACTGAGCCAATATTAAATAGAATCTGCAATATTGGAAGTTGATCAATCCACAAATCGGGTCAAAGATCAAAATATAATCTACCAATCTTGTTTAAATTCTGGATCTTGGAGTAATGCTCGATGAGCTTCATTGTGGAATTTTATCCCATGCTCATTTGCAATAGCTTTCATGGAATGTAAATTTTTCAAGGCACATTCAAACGAATCTCGATAGCTACACCAACGAGTAGCACAAGCTAATACAATTTTAGAACCACCTCCAATGTTCAGTTCTTGTTCTGAGTTAGGATTTTTGGATTCCTTCAGTGAATTATTACCCGTCGTTGCAAATCCACTCCCTACTAAAGATTCAGCAAGGAGATGAGCACTGTGGCTATTACAAGTTGTGTGCCATAGATGAATCGATTTTCTCATTGCAATCATCGAAGATACGTTGTCAGAAACAACAGAGTATATAGAAGTGCCATACGAATCCTGAGCTGATTTGATTGTCTCCTGAACTATTTCTCCTGAAGCTTTAACAGTTTCACTGACACCTGAGATATCATAGGATTCTATGGAAATTTGTTGTTTCTCACTAGCATTATGCAGAACACAAACAACGTTCTTCGTATTCGGAGCTGAATTCTTCCACCCATCAATTAGAAGGATAAACTCTGTATTTTTCAAACATTTCCTGTCGGCCATAATTTTCCGATGTGATTGATCTAAAATATTTGTTGATAAAGCTTTTCTCGTGGGGGATTTATAACTTGGCTTCAAAATACGAACGGAATTTCCAACTTGAATAGATTCTGCAACAGTGAATGGTATAATACAGCCAAAAAAAAAATTTTGCCAATGCTCCGTCGATATCATCATTCGTTACATCTGTAGGAGCAGAAGCGAGGAATTTATCTGTTGATTGGGTTGATTCAATATTTAATGACAGAATCTGTGAAAAAAACATGTGGATCAGGTCAATATTGTAGCAAGAAAATTGAGTTCCAGAATGAAATATTGAATTCGGAGAAGATGGAGGAGTTATAAATGATGCATAGAAGTTCTATCTATTCATAAGAACGAAAGAGAGATTTGAAATTCCAGAATCTGATTGATCATCGTTATTCATCTCCTTGTATCAGTTCCTTGTAAACAATGTTATTAATCAAAAACCCAATGGAGCCTACTCACATTGTCAGTGAAAGTTTCATCTTTTCTTTTTCGTTTCATTGAAGATTTATTGGGTATATGCGGATTTTCATTGTTTGATATTCCTCGATTACCGCAAAATTGAAGATTATTGCTGCAGTTTTTTCTGAAAATACAATGATTCAGGTTTTTCGGTCATACATGAAGGAATTGAAGTTTGATTCGTTCTAATTACCTATGTTCTTCTTAAGTTCCATCACCAAACTTGAGATGAGGTTTGCAAATCAAACACGACACTAACATAATTCCGTTGTTGCTGAAGAAATGATAACCAAAATATTCTTTCCTTGTACAAGAGGGTGGGCCGAGGGAGAATTTTTTCCTTCAATTCGAGGAGGAGGGGGTTCAAAAGAATCTTTGGGGTGATAGTAAGGTGCTGCAGAAATTTCAGATGTTTAAAAGAATATTCATCGACGATAAAGCTCGGAAAGTAAAAGAGCGTGTTCCCACGCTGATGAATGCCGGCGCACAAGATATTTGGGAACTATCAATATCACATTGGGTACATAACTGTCCAGACACCTCATTATAAACACATGTTCAACGAAATTCTGAAGAAATCTATAAGAATTATCCTAGAATAGGGAGAAAAAATGTTGAAAAGCGCATTTTTCAGTGAACGGCTCATATTCCACTGAATATAATTTGCCAATGAATATTCCAATTTACACTTGAGAGTTAATACGACATTTGTGCTTTGGAAAAATCCAGCACCGATTGGATTTTCTTCAGCTGAAGCTGATCATCATGCTGGAACGATTGATGTGATATTTGGACGATATTCTAAGATCCAATACGGAATCATCCGGAACCGCTTGGGAGTCCTTATTCGGGAGTTCTTCGGGGTCACTGACTATGGATCTTATGTTATGAATGGCAAATTCGAAATGGCGGATCTTATATGGCGGACTAGGATAGAAAAATCCACTAAAATCGGCTGGAACTTTGCACCAACATGTTGTTCAGGTCTCTGACTACAAATTTGATATTTGAATTGCGGACTTTGGAATGGGGGATCTGATATGACGTACTAGGGTTATATTCTGTTCAATTATCCAACCGCATTTATCGCGCTTTGCAGTTGATTGCGCCTTGAATCTGATATTCAATGTATTAAACATTCGGATACATTTTTTCTGATTTCATTTTGTTTCTCATTCTGTTCATTTAGATTTTCCCATCATCAATTGATTGCTCACTACAATTAGTGATTTACAGAATGACGCACTATGATATGCGAATGATGATTTGGAGCCGATTGTGGGGGTGAAATTAATTTTTCTTCTTACCTTATAAATTCACGCCAGTAGTCGACAATTGTCGGTAATTGGTCACCAGCATGGGATCAATAATTTTCAGTTATCAACGTTTATAGTTTCGAGTATTAATTTATGTATTCACAACTAAAAAATCGACTCAGACATGATTTCCATTCCGTTCAACAAAAAAATTTGCTTAACAAAATATTTGTCAAATTACTGTGTCGAGAGGAATGAGTGATGTGGCGAAAGGAACAAATGCTGTGCAGAGTAACCGTTACTGTATTTTTTCTCCGTGTACAATCGGCTCCAAATTATCCTTCACATATTATAGTGCGTAATTCTATAAGTCCCCAATTGGAGGCAGCAATCAATTGATGATGGGGGAATCTAAATAAAAGGGATGAGAATGATGAACAAAATGAAATCAGAAAGAATATATCCGAATGTTTAATACATTGAATATCAGATCCGAGTTGCAATCAACTGTAAAGCGCGACAAATGCCATAGGATGATCAAACAGAATATAACCCCGGTAGGTCGTATTGAATCCACAATTTCAAAGTCCTCAATTGAAATATCAAATTTGTAATCAGAGACCTGAGAAACATGCTGGTGCAAAGTTTCAGCCGATTTTAGTTGATTTTTCCATTCCAGTCCGCCATATTAGATCCGCCATTTTGAATTACCCATTCATGACATAAGATCTATAGTAAGTGTCCCCGAAGGACTCTCGAATAAGGACTTCCAAGCGGTTTCGGATGATTTCGTATTGGATCCTAGAATATCGTCCAAATATCACATCAATCGTTCCATAATACAGAATGATAATCAGCTTCAACTGGAAAAAATCCTATCGATGCTGGATTTTTCCGGAGTTATATCCAGTGGAATATGAGCCGTTCACTGAAAAATGGGCTTTTCAACATTTTTTTCTCTCTGTTTAGGATAATTCTCACAGATTTCTTCAGAATTTCGTTGGACATGTGTTTATAATTAGTCGTCTGGAAAGTGATGTACCCAATGTGATATTGACAGTTCCCAAATATCTTGTGCGTCGGCATTAATCAGCGTGGGAACACGCTCCTTTACTATTCGAGCTTTATCGTCGATGAGGGGACGATGAATATTTTTTCAAAAATCTGAAATTTCTGCAGTACCTTACTATCACCCCAGAGAAATTTCTGAACCTCCTCCTCCTAAAATTGGAAAAAAAATTTTTTTTCGGCCCATCCTTTTGTAC
This sequence comes from Gonatopus flavifemur, assembly GCA_018340375.1. Classification (NCBI taxonomy): domain Eukaryota; kingdom Metazoa; phylum Arthropoda; class Insecta; order Hymenoptera; family Dryinidae; genus Gonatopus; species Gonatopus flavifemur. The sequence goes on along the minus strand of JAFFJZ010000083.1, from coordinate 335,038 downwards.
AATCCTTTTTTTTGTGAATCAAAATTAATTGAAAGAATTCCCTGGTGAAAAAAATCTCTCTGAATCTCTCTGAAATCTCTCTGAATTTTTCTGAATCTCTCTATATATTTGCACAAATTTCAGAGAGAATCAGATTGATCCAGAGTGATTCAGAGGAAGTTAGAGACTTTTCCAATAGTGATACGTTCTGAATTCTTCAACTTCCTCTGAATCTCTCCGCACGTCACTGAATTCCTCAGAATTTGACACATCTAAATGTCGAAGCTCCCTCTGAATTTACCTGAATATCTCTCAATTTCTCTCAATCTCCCGAGATCTAATGTATTCAGATTTCAAAGCTTTCTCTGAATTCCCCTGAATCTCTCTGATTTTCTCTGAATCTCTCTGAATTCCTGAATATCCCGGAATTTGATGCATCCAGATTTCAAAGCTTCCTCTGAATTTCTCTGGATCACTCTGAATCCTTCTAAATTCCTCTGGATATTTCTAAGAAATTCCACGCACAGTTTTTCTCAATTTATCTCCCTCTGGAAGTCTCTGAGACTTCCAGAAAGCCTCTGGAATGCAGGACCAAGAATCGCACTGAATTCATCCTCTCTGAATTCCCCAGACACCCCCCCCCCCGATCTCTCTAAATTCCCCTGAATCTCTTTGAATTTTTCTGAAAAATCCCACGCACGATTTTTCCTCATTCATTCCTCATTTCCTGTCTCTGTGAGTCTGTGACACTCCCTGAATACCTCTGAAATCGTGAACCAAAAATTTCGCTGAATTAATTTCTCTCTGAATTTCTCTGAATTACGCTCAACCTCTCCCAATTCTTCTGAATATTCCTGAAGAGCTCTACGCACATATTTCCCCTAATTCACCTGTTCCTGTGAGCCGCTGACACTTCCTCAATACCTCTGGAATCCTGAACCAAAAATTCAGCTGAATCAGTTCCTCTCTGAATTCCTCTGAATCTCTCTGAATTGCTCTGAATCTTCCTACATTCCCCTGAATATACCTGAAGAGTTCCACGCACAATCTTCCTGGATTCATCTATCTCTGGGAGCGTCCGACACTCCTTGAACGCCTCTGAATTGCGAGACCAAGAATTTCACTGAATTTGTTCCCCCCTGAATTTCCCAAAATTTCCCTGCATCCCTCCGAGTTCCTCTGACTTTTTCTGAATCCTTCTGAAGAATTCAAAGCACAAGTTCTCTCAATCCTAAAGTCTCTGGAATCCTCTGAACCACGCTGAATTGCTCTGAATTTCTCTGATTCTTTCTGAATCTCTCTGAAACGTGAAATTTTCAGAGACATTCGAAGACATTTTTTTACCAGGGTTCTGTTCCGATTTGACAACTTATCATAATTTATTCACAATCATTGAGTCTGTCAAAGATGGAATGATGCACCAGTGACATAATCCAGAAGCGATTGATTAATTAATTAATGATTGATTGACTGAAAACCTCCCCGTGACCTCCCTGTGGATGATTGCGGGTCTTCCAGGGGGATATTCATGATACCTGTCCTTGATATCCTTTTTATCCATCCCTGATAGTATCTGCTTCCTTCATGTGATGGGAAGGATAAGTATCTCAGAGTTGGATCTTTTTTTTTGAGGGGAATGAACTACTCAAGAGAAAGAATACAAAATGAGAGAAACGAAATCATCCTAATGCCAGGAACATCGGCAAAAACGGAAGGAAATGAAGGGGAAACTACCTTCCTTCACATGTTTCAATACTCCTCGAGGGAATGAAACCTTTTCCAAACCTGGAATATTATGTGACAAAAACAAACGAACAAATTAATGAATGCATGATGGCGCTCTCTCGAGTGGAATATTCCGGAGGTAAACTAGTCTCCCGTTCGGATCTCCGGGTGGAGGCTGCTCGAGGGAGCTTCATCAGCAAAGAACGAAAACCGAAGAATAGGATAGGGAAAAGGAACAACATTCTTCGAGTCGGAGCGTGGGATGTTAGATCACTGAGGCAAGCGGGAAAATTAGAAAATTCAAAATTAGGAATGAATAGGTTGAATAGAGACGTAATGGGGATCAGCGAAATGAGATGGCCACAAGAGGGCGATTTCTAGAATGGGAATTATAGAATAATTCATACAGAATCAAAGAACGCTCAAGCAGGTGTAGGAATTGTCATGCATAAAAAAGTAGGGAATAGAATAGAAAATTATTTGCAACATAATGAACGTGTGATGATGGTCGGAATCAGAACAAAACCGGTAGACACAGTCATAGTCCAAGTATACATGCCCACATTTGCGTATTCGGAGAAAGATATTGACCTATGGAAGATATGGACCTTATAAAAGCCTCCAGTGAAGGAACTCGTGACGCACTGTTTGAATTAATTAGAGATATGTACGAAAAAGGAGAAGTACCGGGAGATTTCCAAAAGAATAAAATTGTCGCTATTCCGAAAAAACAAGGGGCAGACAAATGCGAGAACTACAGAACGATCAGTCTGACTTCACACGCTTCGAAAATACTGACCAAAATTATATACAGGAGGATGGGAAATAAAATAGAGAGTAGATTGGCAGGAGATCAGTTTGGTTTTAGAAGAAATAGGGGAACGCGAGAAGCAATTTTAGCACTTAGGACAGCAATAGAGACAAGGATAGCGCTGAAGAAATCTGTGTACATGGGTTTTGTAGATATACAAAAGGCTTCCGATAATGTGGACTGGGAGAAGATGTTTGCGATCCCGAAGGAGGTGGGAATAAATCATGAAGATATAAGAATAATATACGAATTATATAAGAATCAAAGTGCAATAATAGACATAGACGGTTAGGAAGGGGGAGCACAAATAAGAAGAGGGGTGAGACAAGGATGCTCATTATCGCCACTGAATATAAGTATGTTGAGATTCACGGATGACATGGCTATATTCGCCACGAGTAGTACTGAGTTAGAAAATATTCTCAACACTATGAGAACAATATTATTGGAAAACTATTGTATGAATGGGTCATTCCACGTGGTTTTTATACTCAAATTTCAGAATTCAATGAGATAATTTTTTTCGATTCTTGGTCAAAAAATATTCGTTACGTATTTTTTCTTCTTGTTTTTCGAAGCTTTTTTTCGGGAATATTATTTCTTGAAAATCTAACGCACTTGAAATCTCCTAATTTTCGTGCACTCATTACTCGAAATCTGTTTGTTGTATCAAAAATTTTCACAGACATGAAAGTTAGGATTTTTTCTCTAGTTTCCAATTCTTTGAGTTCCATAATCAGTATAATCAATGTTCATTAAGAATTGTCCAATTGAAGAACAAGAAGTGAAATTTCTCAATATAAGGTAGTTTTGATCTTGTTCATATTTTTACACATTGATCTGTGAACAATAACGAAAATTCAACAATTTTTTTATGATGGCAAGTATTATAGTTCCCGAGTTATAAATTTTTTGGTGGCCGCGTTCGAGTCAGATACCACGCGCGCGGAGCGATACCGTGCACCGTGTGTCGTGTGCCGTGCCGTGAAGCATCACGTCTTCCATCCTCCTGAGTTCAATTTGCATCAAAAGAATCAATTGATCAATGATCAAATCAGGGATGATCATCGAAAAATAAATCAATTATATAGAAACATATTATTCATAAATAACTCGCCACAAACACAACTTCAGTATCATTTATTCGTGACAAATAGTAGAATTAATAACGAATATTGCACCATACCTTCGAAAAGAATAGATTGAAGCTATTCAGCATACAAAATAATAGTAATATACAATATTATAGCACTGTAATAGTAGTGTAAAATAGTAGTTGTGATAGTAGATTATACATTGTGGGAATTACCTTTTGATGAGGTAATGCACTTCACGGTAGAATGTACATTATTTTCGAGGTTGTTATAGTAACGGAGGTAACGAATACCATTCGATTGTTCAATAAAACCCAAGGATGAGGTGAAAAATAGATCAATAGGTTAGGTTTACCGTGAAAGGAAGTATTTTTCACCTGTGTAAGGCTGGCTTCATTTATCATCATTTTACGGGTGAAAAATATACGAAATTATGGTGATTTTTACATTCCATTTTTCTCAGTGTACAATTCACTTTTAGCTAGCCTTGTTTCAAGGATAGAAGACGTGATGCTTCACGGCACGAGACACGACACACGGTGCACGGTATCGCTCCGCGCGCGCGGTATATGACTCGAACGCGGCCACAAAAAAATTCATCACTCGGGAACTATAATACTTGCTATCATGGAAGAATTGTTGAATTCTCGTTATTGTTCACAGATCAATGTGTCAAAATATGAACAAAATCAAAACCACCTTATATTGAGAAATTCCACCTTTTGTTCTTCAATTGGAAAATTCTTAATGAACATTGATTATACTGATGATGAAACTCAAAGAATTGGAAACTAGAGAAAAAATCCCAACTTCCATGTCTGTGAAAATTTTTGATACAACAAACAGATTTCGAGTAATGAGTGCTCGAAAATTAGGGGATTTCAAGTGCGTTAGATTTTCAGAAAATCATATTTTCGAAAAAAAGCTTTGAAAATTAAAAAGAAAAAATACGTATCGAATATTTGTTGACCAAGAATCGAAATAAAAGTATCCCATTGAATTCTAAAATTTGAGTGTAAAAACCACGTGGAATGACCCGAATATAAATAAAGACAAAACAAAATTCATATAAGTAAGGAAGAAATTCCTGAAAAGTTATGTTTGGAGCACAGCATTATATGGTTGCGAAACTTGGTCGATGGGGAAAACTGATCAACGAAGACTTGAAGCTTTTGAAATGTGGTGTTATAGGAGGATGCTAAGAATAAAATGGGTAGACAAAGTCAAAAATGAAGAAGTACTCGAGCAGATGAATGAAGAAAGAAATCTTTTGAAACACATCGTGAAAAGGAGAAGCAATCTTATAGGACACACATTACGGCATGAGAGTTCATTGAAGACAATATTGGAAGGGAAAATGAATGGTAAAACTGGTAAAGGTAGACCTAGATCAAGTTATATGAAGCAAATCGTACAAGACAAGGGATGTAGTAGATATGTAGAAATTAACCGTTCCGCGGATAATAGACAGGGGTGAAGGGTTTCATCAAAACAGTCGTAAGACTGATTACTTCATGATGATGATGCACTAAAAACGTTTACAATAATTGGAGAAGTTAGGAGACAATCCAATATGGTTTGAATGTTTTGTCATTTGAGGTGAGTATTTTATATATTCTTCATGTTTTATGCATTCTATGCATATTATGTACGTTTTGTGCGTATTCAGCACAGAGGGCGCATATTACTTCTCGAACACGCGCAGAACCCATCCCTGATGTCCAAACATTTGCTTATAAGTTGCAGGGATTTGTGATGAAATTAGTGCCTCGGTCGGTCAATATTATCTTCGGTGCTCCATATATTCGGAAGAATTGTTCTAGGAATGCAATAGATGGTGCAGTTGCATTCCTGAATATTGCTCCAGTGCAATGTTCAGTTGATAAACACTGCATTGTGAGGATATAACGATTCCCTTCTTGAGTAGGGGGGAATGGTCCCACAATATCCAGTGCAATTTTCTCGAACGCATAGCCTGGTGTATCGGTTATCATCATCGGTTGTTTATCTTTGGTTCTAATTATTTTCTTCCGTTCACATTGGAGACATCCAGATATGTGATTCTGCACATTTTCTTCAATGTACTGCCAGTAATAATTGAGTCGTAATCTATTTGAAGTTTCTGTGACTCCTCTGTGTCCTCCAATTGAAGAGTTGTGAGCCTCTCCAATCAAGGATCTCCTCTCTGTTATATCAGGAATTTTTACTATTCCGAAACAAAACGTGAGTTTCACAGAAATATGATAAAATTCTTCATCAAATTCGATCATAAATCTATCCCATTCAAGTTTATTGGAAAATTCGATTTTCGGAATCCTACAACTACTCATCTCGTTAATCTCATGAATAGTTTCAATTCTACGATTGCATGTTGAAGATGCATCATGATTTCTCGAGGTGTAGGGATTCCATCGGACGGTTCAATATATAGTCCAAACCACCATTCGATGCCCTTTCTCATTGCTAGGCTTCCTCCCAGATCCATGGGTCCAAAACAATCAATATCGATTCCTCCAGAAAAATTTCTTATTGTTTTTCCGAAGGGTTCCCCTTGGTCATTCGGGGAGGATACGTGGTGGTCTTTCTCCAATTCTAAAGGATCTCTTGATTCATAAATATTTGAACCAAGAATTAGTTTGGTCAAATTTTTGTATAGATTTTCATAGGTCGCTTCCTTATCGGAGTCTTCGATTTCAGAATATCCAGTATCATTTGTATATTCGAGAGGATTATCGTGTATTATTTCCATCATAATTTCCTACGATATCCTCGTTCGGACTTGTGTTATTGTTCCTTGTTGTCTGATTCGTAATGTTTATCTTCGGAATCATATTCCTCTCCGTTATTTACATCGTCTTCACGGTGTTCATGATTATCTATCATTGGTTCTAGTGGAATCTGATTGTCAATAGAATTTTCTGTTTCGTTCAATGAATATTGTTCATCATTGAATTTTTCGATAAATCTTTCTATTTTTTTTTGGCTCCTTTCTCGACTCGTATATTTTATTTTCGTATTTCTTCGCGATACTGTTGTCGTTTCCGTGTTAATTTCGGGATTCCAGTGGATCCCCTAGGTTGAACGTCAGTTGTATAGAATATTTTGATATCTCGGAGTACTTTCTCGTTATCTGTGCGTTCTTCGTGTTCGTCAGTCGTCGTGTCTGTGTTATTTGTCGGGAGATTCCTAAAAAAAGCGTCAGCATTGAAGTTTATTCTTTTAGCTGTATGAACTATATCGAAATCATATTCTTCAAGTTTGAGTCTCCATCCAGTTGAACGTCAAGTGGGGTCCTTCATGGTCCTTATCGATACTGGAGGTTTGTGATCAGTTACTATAGTGAATATTCTTCCATACGAATACGGATGAAATTGTGATACACTATTTAGCTAATGCCCCTTTTTCATACGTACTGTATTTCATTCCGGTTTGATTCAGTACTCTAGATACGTGGGCACAAGGCTGATCCTTTCCGATTGGTCCTTGACTCAATATTCCAGCTATCGTGTAACCAGTTGCGTCAGTAGTTAATAAAACCGATTTGTTGAAATCGGGATACTGTGATACGGGTTCTTGACATGGACAATTTTCTAAAGTTGCGAGGGCTTCTTGTTGAACTTCATTCCATTCAAAAGGAATATCTTCTTGTAACAATTTTGTTAACGGCTTTGAAATCTTCGAAAAATTGTGATGGAATCGGCGATAATATCCAGCCAATCCTAGAAATTGTTTGATGTTTTCAGGGTTCTTTGGGATAGGGAATTTTCGAACAGCTTCGATCTTCTTTAGATCGGATTTGAATCCTTCATCTGAGATTATACGCCCGAAATAACCTGCTTCTCGACATAGAAATTCACATTTATCAGGCTGCAATTTGAGATTCGCTTCTCTCTTGCAATTGAATTCAAATATTTTCCACGATCCTCACCTAAGGTTTTAGTGTTAATTACAATATCGTCTAGGTGAACGAAGAGTTCTACTACCCGTTAGGACAATGTCAATGAGATGTTGGAAGGTAGCGGGAGCATTTTTCAATCCAAAACGCATTCTCGAAAATTCATGATGCCCATCTGAAGTTGAGAATGTTGTCTCATGTCTATCCATCCATGCGTTCAACATCTGCGGAAACAATAGATTTCTAGCAATAATATTTAGAGTGTTCCAGAACCAACCAGGCGTCAATTGTTCTGTTTGGCTGTCACTAAATGTTGTACAGGTTTTGCATATGCTGAACGCACTGCTTGTCACCCATTCTGACCTAGTGAAATCCAGAAGCGAGATCGAAGGTACTGAAATATTTAGCATCTCCAAGTTGGTCCAAAATTTCAGTTATATTGGGTAGTGGATACGCATTGTTGGCTGTTTTTTCGTTCAGGGCACAAAAATCTGATGCTTGCTCCCGACGTTTATTTCCATGACCGTTTGCTTTTTCCGGGACGATCCATACTGGGGTGTCGTATGGTGATTGAGACGCTTGTATGATATTATTATCGCGTAATTTATCGACTTGTCTAACTATTTCTTCTTTCAAACTAGAAGGGAATCTATATTGTTTGGTATGAATGGGGTTGTCGTCTGACGTGGGTATTTCGTGGTCGAGTACATCTGTATGCGTTAAATTGTCACCAGGAATATGGAATCTGTCTAAACTATTCCTAATTGGGGTTTCGACTCCTTTCTTGTCTTCTTGATTAAAATGACCTAATCTTAACAATTGTTTAGTTTTTTCGGATCCATCTAATTGGTTTTCATTGAATTCAACCGATTCATTTGAAATGTTATAGAGGTTTCTCTTCTCCCGATTACTGATTTGTGATCTGGTGGATCTGATAGGGTTTGGATTCATCCACTCGAGTTCTCCTAACTCGAGTTCTGGTAATTTCACATCGATCTGTTCATCGGTGGCGTTAACAATTGGCATATAGATATAACCTTGATAATTTTCAGTCACAGCGTTTCCAAGGTACACACCATTGGTTATATTTATTCGAGGTACATATCCTTTGTTTAGGTTTGTATTTTTTAATTGAATTTTGATACTTCATCGGGTTCGAGGGGAAACCTTATATACTTTATTGGTTTGTATGAAAGGTATTGTTGATTCGTTCAGTTCTAAACAGTTTTCTTTCCAATTAATTCAGTTCTTTGTTTTGATAGGGAAGTTACTCCGATTATACCGTCATTTTCAATGGGAAAATCATCGGACACTACGTGAAAAGTCGTTACGTGTCCAATCAATTTCATATCAAATTTCCCTATGGTGGGGACCGATTCTGGGGGAATTCCGGATGAGTGAAGGATTTCTCCGGTATTTATTGGTGTTGGATCTTCGATTACGTTTCCTTCGATCAAGCATACCCCAGCTCCTGAATCTATTAGGAACGTGACAATTCGTGGGGCTATCTCCACTTCGATGACTGTGGAGTGGTGTTCTAGGGCTCATCCGATATTGGCATATTGACATGAAGCAGAATTCCTGCATTTTCTAGCGAAATGTTCCACCTGGTTACATTTTGGACACGGTCTATTCAAAGGGCAACATTCAGTAGTATGATCGATTCAATTACATTCTCCCCGGATGCACCGCTCGGATAGCCACATAATATCTACACGCATCCGCTCCATGTCAGATTTTTTTGCAGATCTCACAGGTGTCTGTGTTTCTTTGAAAAGAATCTCGACATTCTCGTGCGGTATGTTCTCCTTTGTTGCAGTTCGTGCATCTTGCGAAGTCACGACTCCTACATACGTTGGCCTCGTATCCATATTTTTTGCATATTTGACACTGTGGGTCGGATGTTATCATTCGATCTTCTGTATTCATTACATTGAATCGCAATATGACCATTACGATCACAAATTTGACATCGTGTAAGTTTTTCATTCGTGTCTCTGTTCAAAATCGGACAATCATTCGCCTTGTGTCCGAATTTATCATTGTTTGGGAGACAGCATGAAAGATTCAATTTCATTCGTCACGGTGTAGTTTGAGTTATATTTGACAAAATCTAAACTCCCTCATTTGACGTAAACTCTTCGCATTCCAAGCTCACGGTGATCGAATTTCTTACCTATGCCGGGATGAGCCCCCCTCTTCCAGGCGTGTCCCTCGACCTTTGCGCTCATTACCGAATTCTTCGATAATCGGAGTCGTGCCGTATGTCAAAGCGTACACTACCGCTGTACCTTTTCGCACCACCACGCGGTTACATAACGTGTAACGTCCGCTATCCGAATTCGGAACTTGAGGCGCATGTAGTTCCGAGTTTTATCGTGTCAAAACGAATAGCTAGCTTGCAGTCACCAGACTCTCGAGCCGAGAGAGAGTTATCTCATTGTTACCTTGCTTACGCGATCATTATCCTATGTACAAGTATATTACACGTGTTGGTGTTCGAATAAATAAAATCAGTTGTTATTCTCCGAACTCTGTTCGCGAGTGACATATTCCAGTGCACTTTCTCACGATCAATCTTCCCAGTCCATCTAGTCGCGCTTAATTGCATCCGTTCAAAGCACTTCTCCAGGGTGCATTCCCAGATCCGGAAGGTCCAGCATTCTTTTTACCTCCATTCTCGAACAATGACAGAGTACACATTTTTCTTCTTTGAGTGATAGAGTTCCTAATTGTTTTTGAACTGCAATTTCTTTTCCAAGGGTGATGGATTCTGGTCCAGCGATGTTGAGATCTTCTCTTTCAGTCATTGGAGCGGAGAGTTCTTGTTCCAAACTTCGCACGGAAGCCTTACAAACGGCGTTTTCAAATTCTCCTGTTAATGCAGCAGTAATAGCGTTGTCATCTTCATTTTCATACGCTCCTATTACCCTCAAACCTAATTCCCTAGTTCGACTGGAATAAGAAGCTGCATCTCCATGTGTTTGTGAACATGGAGTTCCCAATTTGCCAATCAGCTCTATACTCGATTCACGAGTGGAATAAATTACTTCTAGTGCGTTGAGTAATTCTTCGACAGTTCCAAGATTTCAATTGCGAGCAATATGTAACGTTCCATCTCTGGATTTTGAGCGAATCAATGTGGTGAGGTTCCTTTTCATTGGAGGATAGACGAGTGGTCTTGCATCAGTGCAGGTGGCAGCGAACTCGCTGAAATTACATCCATCTCGAGTTTCAGAGAACACAGGGATCAGCGATACCGCGTTCGGAATTTCAATATACTGGTCTCCCATTTTGTCTGGTGAATTCGTAGCCTTTCGAAGTACAATAGGGTTTCCCCCACATTTTTTGACAGTTTTCACATTAATCTTCCTCGTGATATTTCTAATAGGTTGCTTCATAGTTCCTTCAGTGATTTTCCTAGTGATTTCTCCTACAGCTCGTTCATGAGTTCCTCCGATAATTCCTCCGATAGTTTTTTCATTCAATCCCTAAGGTCGTAGAGATCAGATTTATATTGTTTCCACCAGTATCTTCGTTCTCCTTGGGATGAATACTGCTTAGAAACGGATTTGGTGATTCTTTCTCGTTCTCGGTAGAAGTTCCACCCAATTAGCCAGCGGGAATTGTGTTCTCAAAATCACTTCCGTTCAAATTGTCTCCTTCTTTTCGGTTTGTAGTTCTGTTTTCGGTGGTTCGTCCTTTTTGAGTACGCGTGAGTTTGGAAGATGATGAGAAAAGGTCTCCGATGTTCCTAGACTCGTCTCTCCCCTTCTTTGCCTTCCAGATCTAGGGTTTCTTGATCAAGGGATCTTCCATCAATTCTTTGTTTTTATCATGGGTATTGATGCCTGGCATTCACTTCACGTTCATTGAAGAGAAGGAATTCATGGATTCATTTATTCATTATTCACTAGTCAATGATTGATTTTTATTTGATTTAAATTAGTCCGGTTTTGAGTGGATTTGTGATCTTAGTATTGATATAAGATTCCGTCAGGATTATCTGTATTTGTTCACGAAAATTCCTCCAATCAATTATTTAGTCAACAGGATATATTTAATCCAAAAATTCCGTGATTGTTTTATTCATAAGCATTATTCAATCGATCATCTATCCTTCAACTCTTTCTATTCGAATGAAATCAACTTCATCCATGTATTCGATGATATAGAGGATACTGGAATCTCTATTTCTTGCTTCAATCATAGAATCCAAGTTCAAATGTTGTGATTTTTCAATGTGTGGTGTAATGTATAGTGGTTCGAGTGGTTTTTTTAGCGTGTGTATCAGTGCCGTCTCCACAAGTTTTTCTTCCTTCTTCAATCGACGTGTAACAAAGGAAAGCGTATGGGCAAGTGCCCATCAACTGTCCTTCGTTACACGGCGAGTGAAGAAGGAAGACGAATTTGTGAAGAGGGCACCGGTGTGTATAGCATAGTATAATCGAATTTTCAAGATGCGGAAGCTTCGAAATGATAGTTATAAGGAACACAGTATTTTGATTCTGCGGTTCCTGAAATCGCTGAAGGCATTTTTCAAGTTTTTGAGATTCTTGCACTATAAATGAGTTCCAGAAATTTCATATGACTGTGTAGGATGAATACAACTTGTGGATCAAATCTCAAAAGATTTGAAATGTTAGTTTAATGATGGTCAGTGTTTTTGTATCGGCGATGTTGAAAGTCGCTGAGTGAATTTTGAGTTTCTCGACTTCGGAGGAATAAGTTGTATTCCAAGCAGTTTTAATTGTGCCTGTGATGTCATTATGATGTATATATAAAATTCTCATAAATTTGAAGCGGTATATTTTGTATGAAGTGTGTTTCGTGTCTACGATTGTAAAAGTCGCTATGTGAAATTCATGTATTGTCAAGTTCAATGTGATGAGCAGTGTTGATTGAGTGGTTTCAATTGGATGTATAGCATGGGAGTGATTGATAGATCAAATCTCAAAAATGTTCCAATCGACAGATTGGTTGGAACCAATGTTTTGAGTCTGCGATCATTAAAGTGGCTGTATGAAATTTGTGTTTTTCTGACTTCAGTGGGATAAGTTGCATTTCAAATGGTTCTGATTGTATCTGTAGCAAAGTGATGATATATACAGGGTGATTCAAAATTCCCGCACTCTTTTTTTGGAGTAGATTCCTGATGAAATTCTAAAACGATTTGTCCTTTCGCACAATGCTCTCCGACGCATAATTTCCGAGATATAATCAATTAAAGTTGACTAATTATGAGGTGGATCCATCGGTCATTCAGGAGCGTCATAACAGAACAAGAGAGGAAGGTGCTTGCAGAGGGCGCTCATACGATCAGCTGATCGGTATAATCGATACGATTTACCAGCATACAAATTGGTAAATTTTCTATGTAGAACGATTGAATTCGTCGACACTGTGGAAAAATTGATTATTGTCATGAATTCTTATCACGATATGCTGTAGGTGAAAGTTGTAATTTCAGTAATGATTTTTATTACGCAGACAAATGTGAAATAGTGTTATTCCGTAGGGATAGGGATTCAAGCGGGAGAAAAAAGTATAACTACTCGTTTTCAATCAGAATTTTCATGTAAAAAAGAAAACATGAGAATTTTCATTCATCCGATACCGAATTTGAACGGTTTGATTAGTAAGTTTAACACAAGAGATTGGATCCCGAATCCTGTATTCTGATTGGTCGAGTATCAATGTATGTTAGATCAATCCTCGGCCGTTTCAAATGATTCTTCTGAAGAATGTTTTTTCGACTTATCCCAACCACAACATTGAACAATGATGAATTTATTCGAATCCACCCTTTTACATCATTCGATGATGATAAAGGGTTTATCGAACGTTAATAACTCACTTCAAATTGCAGAATCCATCAATTTTGACGAAAATACAAGGTGTGACATCGTATACGACCCAATCATTGCACTTGATTGACATTGTAATCACATACGGTTTGTTTAACTTAAATCAACCATTCGTGATACGAATCAACCAATCAGGTGACAGCTCGCAGCAGTTTCATTTAAAGCACATATGACTCCAAAGGGCATATTGTTATTTCAAATGGAGAAAGAATTGTTTTTGAAGATTAACCAAATCCGTCCTTTTTAGGACGAATACATTTTCTAAACGTAGAAACGCGCTTGAACTTGCACACATTTGAATTAGACTTTTGATGTCAACATGAATGATCTTGAGTGATCTCAAGTAAGTTATTAACGTTCAATAAACCCTTTATAATCATCGAATGATGTAAAAAGGGTGAATTCGAATAAATTCATCATTGTTCAATGTTGTGGTTGGGATAAGTCGAAAACATATTCTTCAGAAGAATCATTTGAAACGGCCGAGGATTGATCTAACATACATTGATTCTTGACCAATCAGAATACAGGATTCGGGATCCAATCTCTCGTGTTCAACTTACTAATGAAACCGTTCAAATTGGGTATCGGATGAATGAAAATTCTCATGTTTTCTTTTTTACATGAAAATTCTGATTGAAAACGAGTAGTTATACTTTTTTCTCCCACTTGAATCCCTATCCCTACGGAATAACACTATTTTACATTTGTCTGCGTAATGAAAATCATCACTGAAATTACAACTCTCACCTACAGCATATCGTGATAAGAATTCATGACAATAATCAATTTTTCCACAGTGTCGACGAATTCAATCGTTCTACATAGAAAATTTACCAATTTGTATGCTGGTAAATCGTATCGATTATACCGATCAGCTGATCGTATGAGCGCCCTCTGCAAGCACCTTCCTCTCTTGTTCTGTTATGACGCTCCTGAATGACCGATGGATCCACCTCATAATTAGTCAACTTTAATTAATTATATCTCGGAAATTATGCGTTGGAGAGCATTGTGCAAAAGGACAAATCGTTTTAGAATTTCATCAGGAATCTACTCCCAAAAAAGAGTGCGGGAATTTCGAATCACCCTGTATATGGAATTCTGATAGATTGAAAGTGATAGATTTCACATGACATATGTTTCATGTTTGCGATTGGCAAACTCGCTAGACTTATTTTCGGAATTTCTATGATTTTGTGATTATAAAGTGTTATCAGTCCTTTTATCTATTGTGTGAGGTGGTTGAGATCTTTGAAACAAATCTCAGAAGATCGAAGTGATAGATCTTCTATAAAGAAGATGTAAGAGAATCTTGTTCGATCAACAATTTATCGAAGAAGTGTATTCTGGTCTTCTGTGGTGATAGTAGTAGTAGTAGTAGTAGTAGTAGTATTAAGGATTGGAAATGATTCATAGCGTTTTTTCAATAGAAAAAAATTATTCATTTTGGGAGAAAATCAAAGAATATATTATTCAAAGTATTGTCCATCGCTTTCGACTACTTTTGACTATCTCTCGGACGAGGATTGAATACCGTGTCGGAAGAACGCATCATCTTTGGATGCAATCCACGAATCGACCATTTTCGGCAATCTCCGTAAGGAGTGAATTTTTGCTCAGACAAGCTATGAGCTATCGAACAGAACAAATGGTAATCAGACGGGGCAATATCTGGAGTATACGGCGAGTGGGGCAGAACTTCCCATTTGAGTGTTTCGAGGTATGTTTTCACCGGTTGTGCGACGTGCGGACGAGCATTGTCGTGCAGCAAAATGACTTTGTCGTGTCTTTTGGAGTATTCCGGTCGTTTTTCTTTCAATGCACAGCTCAAGTGCATCAATTGTAGTCGGTAACGATCCCCAGTTATGGTTCCATTCGGTTCCAAAAGTTCATAATAAATCACGCTCATCTGATCCCATCGAATATAGAGCAGGAGCTTGGACCCATGGATATTTGACTTTTCCACTGATTGTGATGGTTGGCCGGACTTAACCCATGACTCTCTGCGCTTCGAATTGTCATAATGGATTTATTTCTCATCGCCAGTGACAATTTTATGCAAGGAACCTCCTCCTCTCTGCCGTTGAAGCAGCCGTTGACACGTCAAAAAACGCCTCTCAATGTCCCTTGGTTTCAATCCATATGAGATCCAACGTCCTTCATACTGGATTATGCTCAAACTTTTCAGACGTTTTCCTATCATCGATAAGTCAACGCCCGAAGATGTCGGAAATTCTTGAAGGGTTTGACATGAGTCTCCATTGAGCAACGTCTCCGAATCAGTATCTCCAAGTTTTTTTGGTTGGCCAGGTCGCTCCTTGTCATCCAAGTCAAAATCACCAGCTTTGAAACGTGCGAACCATTTCCGACACGTTTGCTCAGCTAGACCATGCTCACCATACACTTCCACCGAAATACGATGGGCTTCGGCAGCACTTCTGTTCATATTGGAGTGGAGGACCCCGGAAAAAAATTGCATATATGGACCCATATATAGATTCATATATGGTCATATATGAAAGTGGGGAATCTATCAGCGTTGATATCACTCCTCTGTCCTTTGGTTTTTCATCAAGTTCCATCAAAGATTGTGACATTTTTTGTCCATATGTGGATGTATATGATAATGTATGATTGAATATGATCACATATGGCCATGTACAGTCTCATTCATACATGATCATATATGGCCAAAATCCATGTATGTTCATACGAGGGTGGATTGATAAGTTTCCGGCCTGACCAAGAAAAACAACGTTTTTAAGAATTTTTTTTTTTTATTTCTCAACATAATCTCCTCCGAGGCTGATACATTTCTCATAGCGGTGTTCTAGTCTAGTAATGCCATCTCTATAGACTGATTCGTCAAGCTCCTCAAAATACCCATTTACAGCTTCGATTACTTCTTCATTGTCCGCAAATCTCTTACCGCCAAGCCATTTTTTGAGGTTAGGAAACAGATAATAGTCACTCGGGGCTAGGTCTGGAGAGTAGGGAGGGTGCGGCATTAATTCAAACTTCAGATCGTTGATTTTAGCCATCGCAACGATTGACGTGTGCGCTGGTGCGTTATCGTGATGAAACAAGATTTTTTTCTTCGCCAGATGAGGTCGTTTAATTTTCACTTCGTGGCTCAAACGTTGCAATAAGTCTGCGTAGTATTGACCAGTGATAGTTTCACCCTTTTCAAGGTAATCAAGGTATATAATACCTCTTGCATCCCAAAAAACAGTAGCCATAACCTTGTTCGCCGAAAAAATTGTTTTTGCCTTCTTTGGAGTTGGTTCCCCTGGTCCAATCCACTGTTTAGACTGTTCTTTGGTTTCAGGAGTGTAGTGGTGGACCCAAGTTTCGTCAACGGTTACGAATCGACGCAAAAATTCGCTTGGATCACGCTTATACAACGCCAAATGGGCGGTAGAAATGTTCTTTCGAATCAATTTTTGGTCGACTGTTAGCAAACGCGGCACCCATCTTGCACAGAGCTTTTCCATATACAAATGTTGGTGCAAAATATTTTGTACACGTTCATATGACATCTTACAGGTCTCAGCTATCTTTCAGCACTATTTGATGGATTTTTTCGATCATATCTGGAGTTGTGACCTCAATGGGGCGTCCTGAGCGAGGCTCATCAGAGGTGCTCACACGACCCTTTTTAAACTCGTAAACCCACTGCTTAACGGTTGAATATGATGGGGAGGATGTCCCCAGTGTTGAGTCCATCTCTTCTTTAATTTCCTTCGGCGTTAACCCCTTCAAATGAGAGTATTTGATGACAGCACGATTTTCCAGCTTTTCCATTTTTACGAAAAACACAGAGGCGTCTTGGTCAGCGTGCTCTCAAAACTAAACTAACATGGCGATCGGACTGAAACTATAGCTACAAGCTATCTAAGGATGGTACTATAGAACGCCACCTCAAAGTAGGCCTAGTGGCGCCATCTCTTGGTCAGGCCGGAAACTTATCAATCCACCCTCGTATACAGGGTGGCGCAGAAGTCTGGAAACACCCCCAAAACTCTTGAACGAGGCATGATGATTGGATCGAATTTTCTTTGAATTGGAGGAGGGATCAAGGGCTATTTTAACGGGGGACTTTGAGTTCCCCAGCTCTGTAGGGGGCGATGGGAGGGGAAAAGGGGGCCGAAATCTCGAATGAGATGGGAGGGCTTGTGATACGTCATTCGATAGGGTTTTCTCACTCGAATCCAGCGGTTTTTTGGTTTTTGGAATGTGATCATTTTTCGCTGAGTTATCGTGATTTTGATACTCTGATGGGTGTGTGTGTGTGTGGGTGATTGTAAGTGGGTGTCAGTGTGTGTGTTTGTGTGTGCGTGTGTGTGGGTGTCAGTGTGGGTGGGTGTCTGTGTGTGTGTGTAAGTGAGTGGGTGGTTCGGTCGTATGGGCCTGCGTGGGACTATTTTCATTGATACTCACTTACGTGAGCGTATTCGGACTCAATTATCCTCAGGTTCATTCCAAAGCTGTGATAGATCATCCTCAGGTCCATTCCAGGATGTTCATTTCCAAAGTGGGTGATTTACTCAAGGTATTCGGTATTTGAATAATCCGTCGATCGGAGATGTCACTTCCAGAGGAGGAACGAATCATTATTTTGATGATGAGTGGCTACGCAGATCGTCAACGACCTTTCAGGGAGGTACAAACCTCATTCAACGATGAATATTGCGTCGGTACATCGGAAGTCTCCTCAGGTACTATCTCCAGAACAATCCAACGTTTTTCACAAATTAGAAGTGTTAAGGATCGCCCGAGATGTGGCAGGTCACGCACAACCACTAACCATGATATTGCGGTGGAGGCTATGAAATCATTTGTTGAGAAACCGCACACCTCCATCCGTGAAGCTCTACAAGCTCATGATCTTAGTCGTCGCTCAATTCAGCGCATTCTTGGAAGTGCGGAGTTCCATCCCTTCAAAATCAAACTTGTGCAAGAATTACTTGAGGATTATTTTGACCGTGGCTCGCAATTTTGCGGAACCCTTATGAGAATGATCGACGAAGATCCTCACCTGTTGGATGGAGTTGTTTTTCCCAACGAAGCCACTCCTTGCCTAAATGGTAACGTCAATAGATACAATTTCCGATATTGGAGCGACGAGAATCCTCATTGGATGAGCGAAGCGAAATCTCAACATTCACAAAGATTTAATGTTTGGGCGGGAATGATGGTGAATCAGGTTATAGCACCATTCTTCATCGAAGGGAATCTCACAGCTGCGAAATATTTGGATTTG
Organism: Gonatopus flavifemur; assembly: GCA_018340375.1. NCBI lineage: Eukaryota > Metazoa > Arthropoda > Insecta > Hymenoptera > Dryinidae > Gonatopus > Gonatopus flavifemur. Next base: position 316,401 of record JAFFJZ010000083.1, on the reverse strand, counting down.
CTCCGGGATCACATTATCCCTTCGATTTTGAAGATTGCTCGTGATAATTTCGATACGGTGTGGTTCCAGCAAGATGAAGCATCAGCTCATTCTAGCATTCAGGTGAGGCATTCCCTCGATGAGATATTCCCGAACCGATGGATTGGGCGGAGGGGAAGAATTGAGTGGTCATCTCGATCTCCAGACCTTACGCCGTTGGATTTTTTTGGGGGATTCCTAAAAGATCGAGTGTACTGCACACAATCTGCGAATTTGGACGAGTTGTGGCAGAATATCATCGACCAAACAGGGTTGATCCCTCCAAAAATGTTGGAAGAAGTCAGACGGAGTTTTTATGAGTGGTGAGCGAGCTGTCAAGAAGTTGGAGGACACTATTTCGAACAATTGTGACAGTGTGCCGAGCGCATGAACGTTGATGATGATTGTTCGAACCGACGAGAGAAAACCGCGCGCGCGCGCGCGCACGCACGCACGCACGCACGCACACACACCCACACACCCACAACCACACACACCACCCACACATCCACCACAAACCACACACACACACACACATACACACATACACATAACCACCCATACCCACTCACACCAACGCCCACACACACGCATGCACACGCACAACCACACACACCTACTTACACACACCCACAAGGAATCAGGCTCCCGATACGTCCACGCCGTTGATTCTGGGTAGTGCCAAGATTGAGGTAAAAACACCTTCGACCCAAAAAAAGTTGATCCAATTATCATGCCCCGTTCAAGAGTTATGGGGGTGTTCCCAGACTTTGCCACATCAGAGTATCAAAATCACGATAACTCAGCGAAAAATGATCCTATTCCAAAAATCAAAAAACCGCTGAATTTAAACTAGAAAACCCTATCGAATGACGTATCACAAGCCATCCCGTCTCGTCTGTGATTTTGGCCCCCTTTCCTCTCCCATCGCCCCCTACAGAGCTGGGGAACTCAAAGTCCCCCGTCAAGATAGCCCTTGATCCCTCCTCCAATTCAAAAACAATTTGATCCAATTATCATGGATGAGATGTGGGCCAAATCAACGAAATCAGTGTTCGAAGAGAGAGAGTGTGACGTATCTCTCTTTTCAACGAACTTCTCGTTGATTTGGTCCTTCGTTAATTTGGCCCCCATCCATTACCATGCCCCGTTCAAAGGATATGGGGGTGTTTCCAGACTTTTGCGTCAACTTGTATATTTTCCTACAGACATAATTGATTATTGATATCAACTGCTCCTTGGAATCAATTTTTCATTGAAAGCGAATTCATAAAATTCATATTCTGTACAGAGAGGGGAAGCGATGGAATAACTAATGGGATTGAATAATCTCCCACATATTTCCCCAATAAATTTTGATCACTTTTCACTTCAACAAGACAGATAGGAAAAAATGGCTCGATTGACAAAAGCACATCTCATTTTCTATTAGGTATTCTTTCTTTCCAATAGGATTCAACGGGTGTTTGTCCTCGGGGGATTCGCAGCAAAAAATAAATTTCTGAGAATATTGAAATGTATTCTCGCAGTCTTACAAGGGCATTTCACTTTGTGATTGTGATATTGAGGGGATTCTGTTGAATTTAATCATTCCTCAGAGCGGTTGCAACTCCTTTCTATAGCTTCCGAATCATTGCAGGACTCCTTCCTTCGAAAGGAAGATTGAAATTCCACAGAGGTGATGTGGCACGCATTTCATCAATAATCGCCTCTCCTGGATCATTTAATGCCACTTCATGGATAGGGGATTGTACATTTGTCTTCACAGTAGGCGACAATGTATCTCTGTCACCTGGGAAGAGTGATATATTTCATCGGAAATTTCAATGATACTTAACAAAGTCCGTGGAATTTGATCAGAATGACATTGTTTTTTCTCATTCCCAATGATACATAGGTTGACAGCGTAATCTTTCATTCAAAATGTGCTATCCTTTCTCCGCTCAGTTTGGTCACCGTCTTCATCCATTCTAGTCCTTCCTTGCTTCCCTCCATTATGATATCGTCTCATAGTTCCGTACTTGTGAAGCATTCTTCTTCGATATGGTACCAAGTTTCTTTCCTCCAACCACAGACGTGGTTACGTAACTTCCTTTCTTCAGATTCCCAGTATCTATCTTTTCTCCATTTATCACAGCATCTGAATCTTGCTACCATTATAAGCTTATTCTTTTCCCCTCCCAGTCCAAATACTTTGGTCTTGTTCCCGTCATCCAATTTTCATATTCTTTGGCTGATCTTGATTCGATGATTTGATTCCATCTTTCCTCCTCTTTTTTGTTTTTGAACTTGATTCTTCACTTCCCTATCGCATCCTCTCCTCTATCCTCTTCTGCTTCCTTCCTCCACAGAGTGGTTCCTCCTTTCCACTTTAATGTTTCCATCGCTTTCCTCCATCTAGTACCTTCCCAGTCTGGTTCCTCCATCTCGCTTCTACATTCCTTCAAGATCTGGTTCTCCATGGATGTCCCGATTTTCCCTTGGTATTTGAGTGCTCTGCAGCCAGCATCTATACTAATTTGTTCCACTTTCGTCTCTCCTCGTATTATATACCTTGGGGTACACCTATCTGATCCGAAACACCATCAGATATATCTGGTTTGCACATCTTCCAATTTTTTCCTTCCTTCCCATCCCGAATTTCTACTCCATACATGAGGATGCTTTTCACCAACACGTAAACCATCATCATCCTCCTGTGCCAATCCCCTGCAAATTTCCTTCCTCCTTTACCCCAGATTTGCGCCAACACTCCGGCCACTTTCTCCGTCGTCTCTCGTATATGTGCATCGGTACTGTTATTTTTCTGGAACGTGTATCCCGAATATCTACATTCTTTTACTTCCTCTAATTTTTTATTCCCCCACTTCCATTCTTTTATATATCCCTCCTCATCCCTCTTGCAGAAAATCATCACTCTCGATTTTTCCACATTCCGAACCATATCTTTGTCTTTGAAAAATTTTGCTAGATGTCTCGGCATCCATTTTAGCTCTTGTTCCTCTGTGGCTGGAACAGCGAGGTCGTCCGCGTATGCTGAAGAGTAAATCCTTCCCCTTCCGACTTTGACTCCGCCATTCCCTCTCCTCTCCATTGAGTTTTCTCAATCCGCTATTGATATCAGAAAGAGCAAGGGGCCGACGGACATCCCTGTTCTAATCCTCTCTTCGTCCAAAATTTTCTCCCAGCTTTATTTTACATGACGTTCCCTCGTAGATTTTTTCTAGAACTTGGATGAGTTCCTCTTTCATATTATACCCTCTCATTATGTGCCATAGTTTTGGCCCACTCACCTCATCAAAAGCTGCTTTAACCTTCAGAGGACGGGGAATTTCCAGTGCAAATCGACCCGTTCTGATTCGTGTATTTTATATTCAGATCGAATATATAACTCACGACTAACCTCCGACCGAACAGGTGGTCCCTTTTGGGACCAGTCCCGTCCAGGAGGGACAGGTGAATGCGAAGGAAAATTGTGCGGTGGTTTTTGGGTGTTTTTGATAGTGATTTTTTGCGCTGAGAACGAAAAAAATGGTAAACAATTCCTGGACGTGTCCTTAACCTCGAAAAAGGTCATTTCAAGGTCCAATTTCTTTTTTCTCGTAATTTGAGCTGAAACTATGTATGCCTACGTTTTTTGGTGAGCTGAGTACGATAAAAATGGTGAAAAAGATCCTGCATGCGACCTTGACATTGGAGAAGGTCATTTCAAAGTCATTTGGAGGTGCAGTTCCTTCTTCTTCGTATTTTGAGCCCAAACTGTGTACACCTACGTCTTTCGATGTGCTGAGTACGAGAACAATAGTGGAAAAGAATCCTGGATGCGCTCTTGATCTTGAAAAAGGTAATATCTAGGTCCATTTTTTTCCGTATTCCGAGCTCACACTGTGCATGCCCACGTTTTGTGGTGTGTTCAGTACGAACAAAATAGTCCAAAGAATCCTGGACGCGTCCTTGACCTTGGCAGAGGTCATTCCAAGGTCAAATCCTATTTTTCCCGTCTCTTCAGCTCAAACTGTGTACGCCTATTTTTCCGTTGTGCTGAGTACAGAAGGCAGTTGTGGGAAAAATTCTAGGAGACTCATTGATCTTGGATACAATCATTTCGAAGTCCAATATTGTTTTCCTGACGCCAGCCTGAAGCATTTCCAACGTCAGGGTGCTTGATAATAATGAGGCCCATTGCCTCTCACATGAGGGTGCTTGATTTCCGTGAGTCCCCCAGCCTCTCACGTCGGCGTGCTTGCTTCCCGTGAGTCCCCTTTCCTCTCACGTTGTTTTGAGTTAATTGAACTCACGATAAGACCACTTGAGTGTGGTACTCTTCGAAGCATAGCCTGATGCATAGAAGGATATTGCAAATGGGGCATATGTAATTCGTTCGCGCCGTCGTTTTACGCAGAGCGCACAATTGGCACCTTCGTTTCGTAGTAGATTGCGAGAAGTGGCGACCAATCAGTCGAGTGAGAGAGAGGTCGTTACGAGGAATGCTTTCAGTAGACTCCAGATTCAACAATGCTCTAGCTATTTGTAAACGAAATGAAGGAAACGATGTATACTCTTGGTGTGTACTTTTATACAAAGCATGAGCATTACATAGACATAAATCGATAAGGTGAAAAAAGAGCTTCCTATAGCACTTCATTGTTCTCCGTGCTGTTTTGGTTATCGATAGTTATCTATCTATATTGTCAACGCCACCCATATTTTCATTGTATTCATGAATACACGTTAGCATCATAATGTCTTCTTTGATTTGATGATTTTTTTCCGGTTGCACAGAATCCTGGTTCGTGTACACTTGTAAGCATGCGAACACTACGTTTGTCTCCCCACTTCATTTCCATCCAAACGGGTCGGTGCCTAATCAACGAAAAACCAAATCAACGAAAAAAAATTTACTAGCAGTATGAAGTTGTCATTTTGTTGCAGTATGAAATGAAATTAGTCATAGATCATTGATTGAATTGAACGAAAAGTAAAAAACATTGATTTGCTAACACAACCCCACGGTCAACTTAATTCCCCTTTGTTATGTTTATGATTATGGTATGGTTATGTTTATGATAACAACAAACCGATTTTCGTTCTCTACAGACGTTTGGAACAGTTTGATTGTACCGATCGATTAGGAAGATCATTAATAATTTTATTAGAATGATGAATTATGTGTCTACTGTAATAAACGGGTGCAGTGAATGGGTTAACATGAAGAATTTTCGTTTAATTTAATCAATGATCTATGACTAATTTCATTCCATACTGCAACAAAATGAAAACTTCATACTGCTAGTAAATTTTTTTTCGTTGATTTGGTTTTTCGTTGATTCAGCACCGACCCATCCAAACATAATTATGAACGATTTGTACCTCACCTCGTTGTAATTTATCTTCCAGCTTTGGCATTCCCTCTCTACTGGCTGTGACCGTACCACAAATTCCCGTATGACGATCATGTAAGAATTCAGTCAAAGGAGGGGATGTATACCAATTGTCTATGTATATAACATGACCCTTATAAAAATAAGGTTGTAAGAAGTGATCGACAATATCACCGGTAACACCTAATCCGAACTTTTGATATTCAGTATCTGCTCTAGTGTAGACAATGAAGCCTAGAATGAATCCGGTATCGCAGTGTACCAACTCCGAAACAACTTGATGCTAAAACGATTTCTTCTCAGAGGAATATATTGTTTGAATCGAAGCCTACCTTTCCATAATAACAGACTTTCGTCTATGCACAGGTTTTTGCCTAGAATGAGAACTCCCGAAAATTCGGTTTGTAGGTGATCTATCACCGATTTGATTCTCCGTAAGGAATGGTTGACGAATTCTGAATCATCTTCATTATCTTGAAAGTGTAAATGTCACAGAATTTGCAAATATCTATCACGACGCATTGTTTCTCGAAAAATTGAAGTATATAACAGAGGATCCGTAGACCAATAATCTTTCAAATCACCTTTTCGAACATGGGCCATAAGAATTGAGAGACCAAGAAATATTTCGGATTCATAAGAGGGCACCAGTCTTTCGTGTGAGGGTATGAAGTTTGAGGTCTTCGGGCGTAATAACGATTCGTCTCCGTTACGATCTTTTCAACTAGGAAAGAATCGCAAGAATAATTGAAAAAATCTATCAGTGAATTTCTGGTTATGGAGGCGTTGGGATTGATCTTAGAGCTACCTCCAAAATCTTTGATTGATGGGTGAAAATGCGCATTACCAAAGATCTGACTCACATCATAGACGGCGTCTTCCGAATCAACGGCATCAAATTCCCCATTCTCAGTGTCCTCTCCTGGTGGTTCGGATTCACCACTACTCCAACCTATCTTCTCAGCCATTTCATAAACCAACGCCTGCTCCAGAAATACTATTCGCACTTGAGAAGGAAAATCGTCAACTATACTAAAAGAGACTATCGGTGGAGTAACTATCGCCAGATAGGAACGTCCTTGAACTACCCTGAAAAGGACTGTGCAACCACTTCACCTGTGGAGAAAAACCTCCAACTACCCTGAGGAGGACTGTCGGTGTAATAAATATCGCCAAATGAGAACTTCCGTGAATTATCCTGGAAAAGACTGTTCAAGATATTCTCACCTCACCTGTGGGGAAGAACTGCCAACTATCCTGAGGAAAACTGTTGATGAAGTGACCACCGTGAAATCGCATCTCGCTTGAACTATCCTGAAAAGGACCGTCCAAGGTATTCTCACCTCACCTGTGGAGAAAAACCGCCAACTTTCCTAAGAAGGACTATCGGTAAAATAAACACCGCCAAATGAGAACTTCATCATATCATCCTGGAACAGATCGACCAAGATATTCTCACTTCACTTGCGGAGAAAAATCTTTTCCGTAAAATTTGAGTGGAGACATGCAATGTTCACTCAACAATAACCAAATCTTTAACAAAGTCCTCACTCTGTGATAGGAGCAGCTTTCGAGCTGATATTTTCTCGAATGCTGCGTTGGATTATGCGTCCCGATTATTTATCCCCTGACGCGCTGTACCAACACATTCAGGAATTATGACGCGAGGGGGAACGTGCCCCTATAGGAAACTTGCTCCACTTTGCCCTACACATCGTTCACTTCATTTCGTTTACAAATACCTAGATCATTATTGGAAGTGGAGTCGACTGGAAGCATTTCTAGTACCGAACTCACCGCCACTCGATTGGTTGGTCGCCATTTCCCGCAATCTACTACGAAACGGGAATGCCAATTGTGCACTTTGCGTAAGACCTTGATGGTAACAAATTACATATGCCCCATTTTCAATATCCTTCTATACATCACGCCATGCTTCAAAGTGTACCACCCTGGAGTGATCTTACCGTGAGACCAATGAATTCAAAACAACGTGAGAGGTGATGGGACTGACGAAAATCAACTACCGCAAAGGCATCAAATTTTCGCCGCGTCCACGTCGTTGGACGTGGGTCATGCTGAAAGCGAGAAAGCATACAGTAGCTCTAGTTTCCTGACAACCTGTATCTGAACCTCAAAAATATTATCAGGATTTTCACACCAAAGGGAATATTCCGGAAATAAGAGAAAAAATCCAACTGAATCAGGGAAAATATGTCACCTTCTTTTCTTCTTCAATCAAGAATATGCTTCTACAATTAAGAACATTTTTAACAAATGGAAATTGTCCCATCACTCATGCTAATCTTCTCAAATGGAAGAGAAAACACCTGGTACCATGTATGAGAAGAAGTTGCAGCAGAATGAGAGGGATAAGATGTTTCTTATCTGTACTTCGACGATCAACGAACTTGGGAATGCTTCAGGCTGGCGTCAGGAAACCAATATTGGACCTTGGAATATTTGTATTCAAGATGAATGAGTCTTGTAGAATTTTTCCCACAAGTTCCTTGCGTACTCAGCACAACAACCTAAGTAGGCTGCACAGCGTGAGCTAAAAATACGGGAACAATAAAATCGGTCCGTGGAGAGATCTTGGGAAGATCTTCGCGAATAATCGCACTTTTGAATGATTTTTTCAACTTTTTTGTCCATATCAGCGGAATATTCCCATTCACGAGTGATTTTCGAACATATGGGATGTTAACAGGATCGATTTTTCTGATCATACGAATACGGAATGATGGAGAAGCGACTCCAATGCTAAACAGACCGTGAGAAGACCCTAAAAAGATCTTGAAAAGATCCTCGCGAATAATCACACTTTCAAATCATGTCTTCAACTCTTTTGTCTACATCAGCTGAATATTCCCATTCACGAGTCATTATTCGACACGAAGGATGTGGACAACATCCATCTTTCTTATCATACGAGTGCAGAATGATCAGAACTCGACTTCAATACTGAAAAGATCTTGAGAGGATCTTCGCGAATAATCACACTTTTAAATCATGTTTTCAACGCCTTTGTTCATATCAGCAGAATATTTCCATTCACGGTTTGTGATGGAACATATCAGTTGTTAACAACATCGAGTCCCTCCATCATACGAGTGCGGAACGATGGGAAATCCATTCCAATGCGGGAAACACCGTGAACAGATCTTGAAAAGATCCTCGACCATAATCACACTTCGAAATCATTTGTCAATTTCTTTGTTCTTATCAGCGGAATATTTCCATTTACGAGTGATTATCCAACATGAAGGATGTTGACAACATCGATTTTTCTGATCATACGAGTGCGGAATGATGGAAAATCGACTTTAATGCTGGAAAGACCGTGAAAACACCCTAAAAACATCTTGAGAGCATTTCCGCGAACAATGACACTTTGCAATCATTCTTACTCAATTTTTGGTTCACATAAGCGGCATATTTCCATTCCCGGGTCATCATTGAACATATCAGATGTCCAAAACATCAATTTTCTTCATCATACGCGTGCGGAATGATGGAAAATCCACTTCAGTGCTGAAAACACCATGAAGGGATCTTGAAAAGATCTTCGCCAATAATTACACTTCGAAATCATTTCGCCAATCTTTTTGTTTCTATCAGCGGAATATTCCCCTTCACGGGTCATGGTTGACCATATCAGATGGTAACAACATCGATTTTTTTCATCATACGAGTGCGGAATGATGGAGAATCGACTTCAATGCTGAAAAGATCGTGAAAAGACCCTGAAATGATCTTGAGAGAATCTTCCCCAATAATCACACTTCGAAATCATTTTTCCAATCTTGTTCTTTCTATCAGCGGAATATTCCCATTATTGGCCACAGAATATTCCCATTATCGACCACGGGTCATTATTGAACACATCAGATGTTGACAACATCGATTTCCCCCTTCATACAAGTGTGGAACGACGGGAAATCGACTTCAATGCCGAAAAGATCGTTAGAAGACCCTGAAAAAATCTTGAGAGGATCTTCGCGAGTAATCACACTTTGCAATGGTTTTTTCAACTTTTTCAATTTTATCAGCCGGATATTCCCATTCACGGGTCATTATTGAACATATCAAATGTTGACGAAATTCAATTTTTCCCATCACACGAGTGCGGAATGATGGAAAATCGAGTTGAATGCTGAAAAGACCGTGGAAAGACGCTGAAAAGACCGTGAAAAGATCTTGGAAAGATCTTGAGTAGGTAGGCAAGGGGAGTTTTACTCCAAAATCCCTACTTACCGGCATTACCGACCTCCCACCACCAAATTTTTAGTGGGGTCACAAACCCCCCTGAACGAATTTTAGCGGAGTCACGAACCTCGGAAATCTGCGCGAATTTTTTTCTCCGTTTCCGCCCATTGGTGGATTGTGTTTTTTTTGTTCGTTTCCGAGAATAAAAAAAAGAGAAAAGGAGGGGAGAAACATATTTTCTTCTTTCATGATTGTTATTCTGAGAATCATGTGGTTTACATGTGTGATTTTTTTTCCCACGCCGACGCCCTCCTTCCCCAACCCCCTGATTTCGGTTCCGAGAAAAAAAATGTGTCGCGCGATTCTGAGAATCACGCGTTTCTTTTGCTTTCAAATGTTGGTTTTTTTCCTTTTTTCATCTCCGACAGTTAATTGAGACGGCCCCCGGGGCCGTGAGATATATATATATATATATATATATAATGTATTGAATTCAAATTATTGGCGTGCGTCATATAACTCTTGTTATTATGAGAATTCATCCTATTCGTTTTCTTCACTGAAGTGGATGACGCAAAGGCTCCGGTTTCCGACCAAGCATCCCAACTTTCCGACCACCTGATACTTTCCCGAATAATTATTGAAATATTTACGTAGATGAATCAAATTCGCTTATGCAATGTGCAGACTGCACGTTTATTCACTCACTTTTCTTCATTGAATAAAAACAACTGCGATCAATTTTTCTTAAAATATGAAATAGTCGAATTTGGAAGAATGGTCGTGGACCGTTTCGGTTGCGTTGAATCAAAAAATATTATGAATGTGCGATGTTCATTTTCACACTGCCAATTCGCAGCTTTTATTTCAAACCACTTGAAGTATTTTAATTTTACAGTAACTTCGTACACTGAGAGAAGGAATTTGAAATATTTTATTAATGGAAATAGTTATTGAATTGAGTCACACTGAGAAACAAAATTTTTTGAATTAATGAAATTGATTTATAATTCATTTGATGAATTCCAAAGTGAAAATCAATGAGATACATATTTACTTTCATAACGTAAAGTTTCGTATGGAAATCGAGGTTGATTATACCCAGTATTTGGAATTCTGAACAATCAAGTATTGGACACGATAATTCATTTCTTCACCACAATAATTATTGACTCCAAGTGAAAGTATATTCCATAAAATGAATAGACATGGCTCACAAATGATGAACTTCTTCCATCATGAGAAAAACAACGCGAGATCAGGTTAATAACATAATTATTATATTGAAGAACATGAAGTTATAGGACCAAAAATACTGTTATTCATAAACCGGTACAGTTGAGAGTATAATAATCTCATTCATTCCAATACAAGTGGTTTTGTTCAGATAATAAAATCATGTCCTCAATAGTTGTGAATTTTAATTCCGAGAGTTCTATTTTTTCAACAGAAAACTGAATTCATGATCACAATCAGATACTTTTTCAGTTCAAACTTCAGAGCAATTCATTTGGATAAAATCTATTTCACAGAACAGATTTCATATGAACAATGATAGTTTCGATAGTTTTGAAATCAATAAAATGAAGTATTATAACCCATGATTTGAGAATTCAAATCGCATGAAGCTATTTTATTCATTCTAATAAATGTGTTCTCGAAGTTTGAATCGTGCATAGAAACAAAACGAAAATTAAAACTCACGAAATCTAATAAATCATCGTTACGTATCTTCTCGAATCAACTCTTTGCCACTGGAAACATCGTTCAAATGATGTACTGCAATATTTTTGGGCTTCAATAGTTGAATATTATCTTATTCAATGGTTAATTAGTTTCAATGAACGATCCAAGCTTCAGCAACATCTGAAAAATTACCTCATCAGGAATTTTCATTTATGATTGTAGAGTGATTCTAGTCAATAACCTGCCAACCTGATTATTCTCGTCAATATTACGTTTGATGAGGTCAAAATTTTATACATCCTGCAAAATTCCAGTGCTTTTGCAAATAAAGGTTTCATCGAGTCCATAAAATGGATAGATCGATCGAATGTATGAATTCATTGAAACAAAGAAATATGTTTTCAAAATAAAAATGTATTGAATTTACTCCGACAAATTGCGTTTAATTCTCAGAAGGTGGCAATACTTCCTCACAAGCTATCTTCCTGCAGTACAGTTCGCATATAAAGAACCTATTCACCGTAAACCTATAGTAAGTAATGTTCCGTCCTAATAAATATTTCTTTCAGGTTCCGGCATCGAACATAATCAACGTATATGACTTGATCACAGAGAAAAACAGTTTCTCCGAACTTCTTGATCATATCAACCATCTGATCGAATAATCCAATTGTTTCAAATAAACTACAGATCACACAAGAACTAGGAAGGCCGGCTCCGCCCTTGCGCAAATGCTCTGACTCCTGCTTATTTCTTTTTATTCTGGAAATTTTGTAAAATATCATTCATCCAATCGAAATGAATTTCATTGGTCGAAGAAAGATTTATTTATATCAATAAGTTCTCTGAAGGATTAGAAAATCTCTTTATACATTCTATGAAATAATTTCTTAGATAGGGAAGAATATTCATTGTGTTTCAAATATTGATTTATTTACAAAAAATTTTCATTTCATATTTATGAGAACATTTTTATTTTCGAATGCAAGAAATATTTATATTATTTATATTGATATTTTCCTATTTTAAAACTTTTTTTATTCAAATAATTGAATATTTTATTGAAAGGAGAGATTATCATTTCGGCACTACAGTTGGTTATTACAGTGTTTACGAATAGCTCCTGCCTATCAAATGCATAATTCATGGAATCAAATTATATTCCATGAATTCGAAAATCAAAATTTTCCATCCAATAACTTTTTCATCAATCCTAAGTATCTCATATTCATATTAATGATCCCACCACTTCCGTGTGAATCACATATTACATGAGGTTGATGCAATAACTCCACAGATACCATTGGATGAATTCATTCCTTAGACTCAAAGAAAAATTTATCGGTTCAAAACATTTCTTTTCTCAGTGCAGTGAAAGTTCATTCAAATCAATTATTTCATGGCGACTATTCAACTGAATATTTTATTGTTCTCGGAAATTTTTTTCCTCTCAGTGTATCGTTCCTAAATGTGTAAATATATTAATCAAATGAATGAACCACCGTTTGATAAGAAGTATTGCATCTGTTTCATGAATGTATTAACATTAATAATATCGAACATTTGGAAAGCGATTACAAGATTTCAACACTCACTTTTGACGATTCCAAATTTGGTGTCGAAACAAATTAATAATAACCCATACAACGCTAAATTTTGTGCATATACTTTGAATTAATGGATATAATAAAACAATGGCTTCGGAGGTTCAGTCATTTATTGACATGAGTTTGTACACGGAGAAAAAGATTTCGCCACTTTAAGGGGATACCAGCGTACCGCCTGAATCAACTTTTTTCTCGGTAAAAATTCTCCGCACTAAATTCATAAAGAGGTCTGAAATTCTCAGGAAATGATCTTCAGTACTTTATTTATTGCGGTACAACGCCTGAATTTCGAATTTCGGAAAACAAGTTCTTTTTATCGACTGAGAGAAAAAGTTTCCCTTCTCAGTGTGACTCAATTAAATAACTATTTCCATTAATAAAATATTTCAAATTCCTTCTCTCAGTGTACGAAGTTACTGTAAAATTAAAATACTTCAAGTGGTTTGAAATAAAAGCTGCAAAATGGCAGTGTGAAAATAAACGTCGCACATTCATAATATTTTTTGATTCAACGCAACCGCAACGGTCCACGACCATTCTTCCAAATTCGATTATTTCATATTTGAAGAAAAATTGATCGCAGTTGTTTTTATTCAATGAAGAAAAGTGAGTGAATAAACGTGCAGTCTGCACATTGCATAAGCGAATTTGATTCATCTACGTAAATATTTCAATAATTATTCGGGAAAGTATCAGGTGGTCGGAAAGTTGGGATGCTTGGTCGGAAACCGGAGCCTTTGCGTCATCCACTTCAGTGAAGAAAACGAATAGGATGAATTCTCATAATAACAAGAGTTATATATATGACGCACGCCAATAATTTGAATTCAATACATTATATATATATATATATATATATATATATCTCACGGCCCCGGGGGCCGTCTCAATTAACTGTCGGAGATGAAAAAAGGAAAAAAACCAACATTTGAAAGCAAAAGAAACGCGTGATTCTCAGAATCGCGCGACACATTTTTTTTCTCGGAACCGAAATCAGGGGGTTGGGGAAGGAGGGCGTCGGCGTGGGAAAAAAAATCACACATGTAAACCACATGATTCTCGGAATAACAATCATGAAAGAAGAAAATATGTTTCTCCCCTCCTTTTGTCTTTTTTTTTATTCTCGGAGACGAACAAAAAAAACACGATCCACCAATGGGCGGAAGCGGAGAAAAAAATTCGCGCGGATTTCCGAGGTTTGTGACTCCGCTAAAATTCGTTCAGGGGGGTTTGTGATCCCACTCAAAATTTGGTGGTGGGAGGTCGGTAATGCCGGTAAGTAGGGATTTTGGAGTAGAACTCCCCTTGTCTACCTACTATTTTGAGAGGATCTTCGTGGATAATCACACTTTGCAATCATTTTTCCACATTCTTTGTCCACATCAGCGGGATATGCCCATCCACGGGTCGAAGGAAGGAGGGCGTCGGCGTGGGAAAAGAAATCACACATGTTACCCAAATGATTCTCGGAATAACAATCATGGAAGAAAAAAAGGTGTTTTTCCCCTTCTTTTCTCTTTTTTTTATTCTCGGAATCGGACAAACAACACAATCCACCAATGGGGGGAGCGGAGAAAAAAATCCGCGCGGATTTCCAAGGCTCGTGACTCCGCTAAAATTCGGTCAGGGGGGTTTGTGACCCCACTAAAAATTTGGTGCTGGGAGGTCGGTAATGCCGGTAAGTAGGGATTTTGGAGTAGAACTCTCCTTGCCTACCTACTATCTTGAGAGGATCTTCGTGGATAATCACACTTTGCAATCATTTTTCCACATTCTTTGTTCACATCAGCGGGATATGCTCATTCACGGGTCATTATTGAACAGGTCAGATCGATTTTCCTCATCATACGAGTGCGGAATGATGGGGAATCCACTTCAATGCTGGAAAGAATGTAAAGAGTTGTTGAAAAGATCTTCACCAATAATCACACTTTCAAATCATCTTGTCAACTTTTTTGGTTCTATCAGCGGGATATTTCCATTCACGGGTCATCATTGGACAGATCAGATGTCAACGAAATTCGTTTTTTCCCATCATACGGGTGCGGAATGATGGAAAATCGACTTCACTGCTGGAACGACCATGAAGGGATCTTGAAAAGATCTTCGCCAATAATCACACTTCGGGATCATTCTTCCAACTTTTTTGTTTCTATCAGCGGAACATTTCCATTCAAGGGTCATCATTGAACAGATCAGTTGTTAACGAAATTCGATTTCCTCCATCATACGAGGGCGGAATGATGGGAAATTGACTTTAATGCTCGGACGACCGTGAAAAGATCCCGAAGACATCTTAAACAGATCTTCACGAACAATCACACTGTTGAATCATGTTTTCAACTTTTTCGTTCATATCAGCAGCATACTTCCGTTCATAGTTTGTGATGAATCACATGAGATGTTAACAACATCGCTCTTCTCCATCATACGGGTGCGGAATTATGGAGAATCCACTCCAATGCTGGAAACACCGTGAAGAGATCTCCAAAACATCTTCGGCAATAATCACACTTCGAACTAATTTTTTCAACTTTTCTGTTTTTATCAGCAGAATATTTCCATTCACGGTTCCCAATTGAACAGATCAGATGTTAACAACATCGATTTTTCCCATCATACGAGTGCGGACTGAATGGAACATTTCCATTCACGGGTCATTATTGAACAGGTCAGATGTTAACAACATCGATTTTCTCCATCATACGAGTGCGGACTGATGGAAAATCAACTTTGATGCTGAAAAGACCGTGGACAGACCCTGAAGAGATGTTGGAAAGATCTTCGCGAATAATCACACTCTTGAATCATGTTTTCATCTCTTTTGTTTGTATCAGTGGAAGATACCCATTCACGGTTTGTAATGGAACAGATGAGATGTGAACAACATCGATTTTCTTCATCATACGAGTGCAGAATTATGGAGAATCCGCTTCAATGCTGAAAACACCGTGAAGAGATCTTGAACAGATCTTCGCCAATAATCACACTTCGAAATCATTTTTTCAACTTTTTTGTTTCCATCAGCGGAATATTTCCATTCACGGGTCAATTATTGAACATATCAGATGTGAACAACATTGATTTTTCTCAGAACACGAATGCGGAGTGATGGAACATCGACTTTAATGCTGAAAAGATCGTGAAAAGATCCTGAAAAGCTCTTGATAGGATCTTTACGAATAATCACACTTTGCAATCATTCTTTCAACTTTTTTGTTTCTATCAGCGGAATATTCCCATTCATGGGTCATTATTGAACACATCAGATGTTAATAACATCGATTTCCTTCATCATACGAATGTGGAACGATGGGAAATCGACTTCAATGCCGGAAAGATCGTTAGAAGACCCTGACGGAATCTTCAGAGGATCTTCGCGAATAATCACAGTTTTGAATCATTTTTTCAACTTTTTTGTTCATATCAGCAGAATATTCACATTCACGGTTCATAATTGAACATATCAGATCGATTTCCGTCATCATACGAGTGCGGAATGATAGAAAATCGACTTCAGTGCTGAAAAGGCCGGGAAAAGACCTCAAAGAGATCTTGGAAGGATGTTCGCGAATAAAAATACTTCGAAATCATTTTTCCCATATTTTTGTTTTTATCAGCGGAATATTCCCATTCACGGGACAGTATTGAACATATAAGATGTCAACGACATCGATTTCTTCCATCATATGAGTGCGGAATGTTGGAAAATCGACTTTAATGCTTAAAAGACCGTGAAAAGACTCAGAAAAGATCTTGAAAAGACCTTCGCGAATAATCACACTTTCACATCATTTTGTCAACTCTCTCGTTTATATCAGCGAAATATTTCCATTCACTGGTGATTATTGAACATATCAGCTGTTAACAACATAGATCCCTCCCATCAAACGGGTGTGGAATGTTGAACTTTTTTTTTTCCCGAAGGTCTTCTCACTGTCTTTTCAGCATTGAAGTCGATTTTCCATCATTCCGCACTCTCATGATGGAAAAAATTGATGTTGTTAATATCTGATATGTTCAATAAAGACTTATGAATGGCAATACCCAGCTGATATGCCCAAAAAAGCTGAAAAAATGATTCAAACGTGTGATTATTCGCCAAGATCTTTCCAAGATCTTTCCACGGTCTCTTCGGCATTAAAGTTGATTTTCCACCACCCCGCACTCGTTTGATTGAAAACATCGATATTGTCAACATCTGATATGTTCAATGATGACCCGTGAATGGCAATATTTCGCTGATGTAAACAATTAGGTTGGAAAAATGATTTGAAAGTGTGATTATTCGCGAAGATCTTCTCAGGATCTTCTCAGGGTCTTTTCACGGTCTTTTCACCCATCAAGTCTATTTTCCATCATTCCGCACTCATTTGATGAGAAAAGTCAATGTTTCTAACTCCTGATATGTTCAATAATGATCCGTGAATGGAAATATTCCGCTTATATAATCAATTAAGTTGAAAAAATGATTTTCATTTGTGATTATTCGCGAAGATCTTCTCACGATCTTTTCAGGGTCTTTCCACGGTCGTTTCAGCATTACAGTCGATTCTCCATCATTCCACACTCGTATGATGAAAAATATGGATGTTGTCAACATCTGATATGTTCAATAATGCCCCGTGAATGAAAATATTCTGCTCATACGCATAAAAAAGTTTAAAAAATTATTTCAAAGTGTGATTATTCGCGCAGATGTTTTCAACATCTTTCCTCGGTCTTTTCAGCATTAAAGTCGGTTTCCCATCATTCTACACTCGTATGATGTGAAAGCTGGATGTTGTTAACATCTCATATGTTCAACAGCGACCCGTGAATCCAAACACCTCGCTCATTTCAAGATTCAAGTTTGAAAACCGCCTCTTAAGTGTGATCATTTACGAGAGTCTCTCAAAAGCCCCAGAGGTTCTCCACTCGATCTTCGTGCTCTGCCTATAGTTTGTGACGTAGGCCTTTCCAAGTCTTCTCCATTCTCTAACCGCTCTTCCTCAATTCGGGAGCCACGCTACGCCTCGTCGCTGCTTCGCCGCCCTGAATTTATTCGACGCATTCAATTAAAATCGTTCATTATTGCATTTGATTACGGAATTTCTTGATCCCGCTCGTTGTGATCATAGATTGAACCTTCTACTTCATGAATCCCTTCTTATTTCTCCTCCTACGTTCATTTTTCGCATCGATATTCACTCTTTTCTCAAGATCTTTTCACGGTCTCTTCACGGTCTTCCGCGTGCACAATAAGATCATCACCTTGGTCTACCAGGGGGTATCTTTCTCAATGTATCAGAATCCAAGCATCAACTTCTTCTATGGTCCTATAATATGCCTGTCAATGGATGTAGAATTTACTTTGTTTTTTTGATGAGTTGTGAAAGAGTAGTTGAATTTCATTTCATTGCATACATTCTTTTGAAACAATTGATACCGATTAATACAATGCTTCAATAAAATTTTATACATTAGATGTTGTTCCTACAGGAATACACTGAAAAAGCAGTCTAGCGCTTATGAAGATGCAGTATGGTCGAGACAAGAATGCGAAACAAAACAATAAACGTAGCGCTGTGAAAAGGACAATATCCCTAGTAGAAATCACTCTAGTCATTCTCTAGGCGATTAAAAGGCTTTACGAGGCCTTGCAAGTCCCTCACAAGGGCCTGGTGAGGCCTCGCAAGGCCTAGAGAATTACTAGAGTGATTTCTGCTAGGGATAGTTGGTAGAACAAACTTATATCCGTCCCAGAACGATACGCATCCTTGCTCCATCTACATTAGCCGTTACGACAGCAGTGCGTTGCAAATAACATATATTTTCGTAGTAAGAACGATCATTTTCTTCAGTGTACTCGCTTTACGTATTTATTTTCCCTGAGAAGAGGATACGGATACTCGGATTTGCATTCAATTGAAAACTAATCGTAAAATGGACCTCAAATAATATAAATACATATGTTCAAATAATACAAATCCAAAAAATACCAAGTTATCCATTTTCTCTCGCCTTAGTCTTCTATGCAGCGTCAAAATGAAAAAAAAACCTTGTGAGGAAAAAATTTTGACCTTGCATAAGAAGATAATTCTTCACAATTCATTGAATTGAAAAGAGCTGACGAATAATCATGGAAAATTTGGATGGGTGCCAAATCAACGAAAAGACAAATCAACGAAATCAGTGTTTGAAAAGAGAGAGTGTGACATATCTCTCTTTTCAACCAACTTTTCGTTGATTTGGTTTTTCGTTAATTTGGCTCCCATCCGAAAATTTGGAATTTTTCTTCTCACTCTGTGGCACGGAACTAAAAACACTTGCTTCTTCTCCATCATCCATCCAAACATGATTCACACAGAAAAAGTTCCAAGGCATGAAGCTGAGAACTATTAAAATGCATGCATTTAAGTGAACGTTTTGAAGAAGAAGTGAATACTTATATATGCTCATTATATTCATATATGCTTATTATACTCATATATGTGAATACACATATGCTGCCAAAAATACTAGAATATCTTCCTCGCTTCAATTGTTTATGACATCATTAGGAAAAAATAAAGCAGCTATTGAAGGTTTTTGGTATATTTCCCCTTCTCAAAGTCAAACCATTTGGACAGTGTAGGAAGCCTTCATCAGTCAGATACATAAGAGCGGATCTGTGATAAGCTTGGTATTTGAATAAATTATCCAAGTTTGGAAGTTGAAAATCTATCATTTCTAAGCAATGGTCCGGTGAATTGAGGAATTTGATTTCAATGCTTAATTCTAATTATAATTAACCACTACAAATTAGTGAACGACTAATGTTGATTTTAGAAACATGTTCTATCAATTCGTCAAGTATTGCACTACAGAATTATAAAGTGGTTGATCAATTTTCCATACCCAATTATTTGTATTCAAGCAACACATTTAGTGACAGTGACATCATAGTAAATGACTATGTCACTATGAATAAATGGTCACAGGTCTAAAATATAGATTTTACTCACATGGCCGTGACAGGGCATGCTATGATACCCGCTCGCTGGAAAGTCATCAAATCATACGTTCTGCATACGTTTCATAAACTTCCGATCCCGTTTTGCATACGCTTCACGTAACGTAATAGTAGGTTATATGAAGCGTATACGAGTCATACCTATTCTGACTTCAAATGACATCTTTCAGCAACTAAAGTCAACGACGATCCATGGCTCAGTGGATAAGACCCTACCATAGTGAAAGTCACCAGTTCGATTCTCACCACAGGGTTCAATTTTTTTGTCTAGATTTCTTGAATTTTTCCCGCTTTCTTTGTTTCAATTCCCGTTTCACATAATCTTTGTATCCTTCCAATTCAAGCTTCGTGTACTTTCCATTAACGTTTCTGTTACCCTTCAGCATACCCTTCGTTTACTCTTTCCTCTCGCTCCCATTTTCACCAGGGCTCAAATTTTCTGTGTGTTTCGCGTGCCTGTTTTAGGGTTAAACAACTTTAAAAAACTATGACAATTCTTGTCCTGGAACAGTTCTTCTAGAATAAGGTATCCCCTCATCCGTCAGAATAGAGCTGAAAACATACACTTGTCGTGCACGTGCAGGGAACAGGACTGAAAGGAAAGTAGTCATTCTTCAATACCCGCACGAGAAATGCGATTTTCAGGTCCTGCTGGGAGATTTCTGGAATGATGGATTCTGCTATCGATGATGTTGGCATGAGAAGAATTGTTACCTTACTTTGAAGAGAATTTGATGGAATAGTGAATACAGATATGACATGCCCAGACAGCACAACGTGCCACTGGAACGTTTATGGAAGGTTTATAAAACGTAGAAGAGGTTTTCTGAACGTTCAGGAGACGTCCCAGAGACATTTTGATGTTAAGGATACCCACACAGCAAAATAGGTTACAAAGAATCAATAATGAGTTCGTTTTGAATCCTCATAGTTCCAAATGAATTCTGTCTAAACTGTTGCTGCATGAGATATAGAATAACAAATTTTATTGCTAACCTTGCCATAAAAAATCCGAAAAATTTGCTGCCAAAGTCAATTGAGTTACAAAAACAGCAAATCGATTGACTAAAACCGCAACTTCTTCGCTAGGCTAGAAAAAACAATTTACTATTCTATATATAATACCTGTTGCTGCGTTGACAACTTTGTTGTCTCCATGATTCTCCGAATAGTATGGAGATGGAGAAGATATGTACATCTCGCTACGCTCGCGCAGTAAAATCAACTCTGATCGGGAATTTCCACTTGCTTTCACTTGATGTACAGTGTAATATCATTCAGTCGACCACTCAATAGAATTTATTGTACAATGACAGAAGTCAATCGCTATTCTCAATATTACCATGGAATCGGTTTCAAAGTTTAATGGTTGATGCAGGAGAAGCTAAACCCCTGCTGAAAAACTCCAGAACAGTCCAACAAATATGAGACTAATGGGAACACTTAAATTCATTGATTTTGAATCATACTTCGTCAAAGTTTATGGCGCATTCCACGCCAAGTGTACCAGGTTGAAAAAATTGAGTTTTCCAATAATTCGGCTCAAACTTGGGCAAAGTGTTGCCCTATCGGATAGCAATGTGTGGGAAAACGCATTTCCCGATCGGACGACTATTCATCACAAGTGAAGAGGCAGAAGTTCGATTTTTGTACATATACCATGTATTTCGAAGATTTCTCACTGAATCTGAGACGATTGATGAATCGTATTTTTCTAAGAATGATTATTCGGCCTTGAAAAATGGAATTGAAAGTTGGAATCGGTTTACTGTGGAATGGTGGTGAGAATTCCATAAACTTTGCAATTCTCAGGTAAATCTGAGGGAAATTCCATATGCACATTGAAAATTGATTTCCCATCTAATTATTATTGGAATTTTTCAGTTACTATACAGGGTGGGGTATTTATCTTGAGGCAACGTAATATTTTGTACCTTTTGTATACAACATTTTTCAAAACAGAATACGTGATCTCACCAAAATATTCTGTTGCCTCGAGATAAAGCCCTACCCCGTATAGAGAAAAATTCTGATTATTTCTCACAGTGAAATAAAGAACGAAGCATAAATTCCCAGATCTACGGGAATGTATTAGAAAATACTGACCTTTTCCAGTGGGGAACTTTTTACAAAATTAAATACAAATACCTAGTGCACATTCTATTCATTATTTCTAAACAATGCTAATTCTAATATTAACATAACTAATGCTACTGACACTACACGTGTACGGTGCCACGTCTGAATATCCCGGTCAATTGATCCCGGGCAAAATAACCCGGTCAAAATATCCAACACATAAATCTTCCCGTAGAAAAATATCCCGTACAAAAATATCCTATACAGAATATCCCCATACAAAAATATCCCTCATAAAAGTATCCCGTGACTGAAGTAGTCCCTTACCGTTGGATCCCATGTACGAGTGTTGGAGTGTTGTGGTTATCTTTTTTTCAGGATTGTAACGCCCTGGAATGTGGAATGAGTTTCTTGTAGGAAAGTTTTGTATTCAAAGTAATTCAGTTCAATTGAATGCACTGATTTTCTCCTTACCAATGATTCCATTTGAATCAGTTTCATAAATTAAATGTACTCAAATTATTGAAAAGTTTGATAGGAGTATATCATTCTTCATGTGTGATTGTATTGCGGCACAATTATGATCAGAGTGAGGTAGTTCATCGGTATACAAGTAGTTGAGTTGTTGCTTCAGCAACATCGAGCCGGTCGTACTGTGAGCAATGTAAAACGCCGAAAGTATGTAAATTATGATGCAAGATTGAAACAAGTTGTTAGCGGTTACAATGAAATGGATAAACTGTCTTTCTTGAAATCTGTTGCACACAACGTTGTGTTGTAAGGTGGTGTTTTCTTTTTGTAAATGCATTGTTTTAAAGTTTTGCAAATATATACGATGTTCAACTGAGATTCTTGTGTTTTGTGTGGTTATGATTCCCTGTGTTTCCATTGACGTTTTATTTTGTATGGGGATACTTTTGTGTGGAGGTGTTTTGTATGGGATATATTTGTAAAGGGATATTTTTGTCCAGGGATATTTTTTGCGGGATATTTTGTTGGGGAGATTTTGTTGGGGAGATTTTTGCCGGGATCAATTGTCGTGCAGCCACGTGTATCAACCTTTATACCAAGTACATCACGATTCCCTGTCTTCCGCCAAAAAATTCTCAAAATACACATTTTTTCTGATTTTTGGCCTCCTATATATTGAAATCAATGTACTCTATTAGTATTTCCATGGGAGGGATGAGAGATTGGAAAATTATACACGACAATAATCAATCCTGGCTACATAAGCATTCTAACCTAGAAATTACGAAAATAACCTCAAAGATTTTTTCGACCTTTTCGTTATTCTAATATCCTCGTCGATCATGTCTGGTGTTTGTTATGAGTGCGACTCTGATGTTACCAATGACGAGAATTCTATCTATTGTGCTGTATGTCAAAACATTTATCATATTAAGTGCGGTGGTTCAAAATCTGCCACCTTTCGCTCTTTGTCTCAACAAAGGAAGAATTGATGCAAGTGTCCCAATTGTCGTGGTGTGGCTGGATCCAACAAGATTGATGAGGTGTGCAAAAAGATCAATGAATTATCTATCCAGCTGTCAACGGTGTTTAAAGAAGTTAATACCGTCATTGACAACAATAAACTTATATTGGACCAAATGCATGAACACAGGGTCAAAATTGACAATTTGAAAACGACAGTTGATGACATAAAAAAACGATATGAGACTCTTCAAAACTCTATTGGGTTGAAGAATCAAATTATTGAAGATTTGACGATGAAGGTGTCCGAATTGGAGTTGAGGGGGAGGTCGAAGAAAATTGAGTTGGTTGGAGTACCTGTGGCTGATAATGAAAATTTATCTTCGTTTGTGAAAAGCATAGCTACGAAGCTCGACATCGAACTCAAAGATGGGGACGTGGATGACATTTTCCGCATCACATATAAGAAATTTCCAGCCAAGACTGGAAACATAGTAGTCGGACTTAGATCCAAATATTTAAGAAACCTTTTCCCCAATAAAAAGAAAAACGCAGAAATTTTCTCGACTGATCTTGGAATACTGGGAATCAAGAGGAAGATTTTGATAGTAAATCCAATACGAAGGAAATCAAGCAGCTTTTTTGGAAAGTACAGCAAGCAGCGAGAGAAAAAAACTATGAATTCACATGGGCGAGAAATGGTCAAATTCTCGTTAAAAAAGATGAGAGCGGTAAGCCGATGAAGATCAATTCGGAAACGGATTTGGATTTTATTCAATAATATATCTGATGTCTGGTCGCGGCTCCCTCCTCGTCTGCTGGTAACTTCAGAGAATTATCTATTTTCAAATCTTCTTTGTTATTGTGTAGCTAGGAATGATTATAAGCTATCCTATTCTTTTTCCTCATTTTATTTTCCCCAAATCTATCTGTTGACATCTCTCGTGTGCTCACTCAAGAGGAATTCCTTTCAATTATAATTATATTTTATTTTATTTTTTATCATTATTATATATGGATTTGTTATCGCATGATATTGTCAAAGAAGTTCAATATGTTGTTGGTAGAATTGAGGATGTCCAGGAACTGAAACAAAGAATTGAAAAACAGTTTATTATAATTCATTTGAACATACGTAGTGTTAGGAGAAATTGGGATTCATTCAATATTATGATTCATGATTTGTTAAATGATCTACAGGTTATAGTATTAACTGAGGTCAATATTCAAAACTTGTGCGATACTTATATTATACCGGGTTCTAAAAGATTTTCGGTATTAAGATCAAACAGGAAGGGTGGAGGTATCTTGATGTTTGTTAGAGATGATTTGTATTATATTCAGGAAAAAAGTAGTTTTACCGTAGCAGAGTCACTACATTGACTGATTCGTATGGGGAATCATGAATATCATGTTCTGGCACTTTATAGACCTCCGAGTTCTGATATTGTTATGTTTTTGGAGGAGTATCGTTGTTTCATGCTATCTGTGAATATTAGAGAGAGATTTATCGTAGTAGGTGAATTAAATATCAATACATTAGAGACAAATAGACATGTGAATTTATATAGCGAGTTGAATGCAGACAATGATTTTAGACTTCATATTGATGGTGTGACACGCGAAGAGCCTAGGCTCGGCGTATGGACGGGAACTTGTATCGATCATGTCAATTCCAATCTGGCTGAATTCCAACTCCTATCATTTATTCTTCAGATAAAAATTTCTGATCATTATGCTGTGGGTTTGAGTAAAAAACTTGAGGAAGAACAAGTTGATCATGGAGATTCTATTTGTGTGAGGTGTCTGGATAATTCGGAGGTTGAAAAGAATATCCATCAAGCATCATGCACGGAAAAAAATGTATGGTTGTGGTACACTGGAATTTGGTTTCTACAACCAAATACGTTGGGCTATATTTGGCTCAGCCAAATGCTTAGAAATAAAAAAAATTTTTCAACGTGATTTCGGCTGATGATAGAAACTTCGCAGTGATCGAAGACACAATCGTGAAGTGTTGATCAAATTGATCGTATCGAAACCGAGATTCGAACCTGCCTACACCTACCTAATTCTACCTATCTAGAGCCTAACACCCTAACCACGCGCCTATACTACCGTATATGATTGCTGTGCATAATATAATACATATATGTCGCACAAAAAAATCAGAATCTCAAGTGATGATTTCGTTTCATTGAATATTACACTTCGTGATGCATTGTTTCTGGTGGAAAATAATTCTTTAAACTCCAGCATTCCCAATAAACACACATACGTCTAAAAAACGTGAAAAACGTCCAATAACCACACGTTGACATTTAGTAATATTCTCCCGTTGATTCGACGTAAAAATGTCGCGGCAGATCACGTGTTTTTCAACTATAAAATAACGTCACAACAACGGTCCAAAAGTCGTTTATAAGACGTCAAATAATGACGTGTTATAATGATGGTTCCAAAATGAGAATCAAACCAGACATATTATTTGAAAAATTTTCTATTAATGCGAAAAGAAGGGATTTTTGATAACACAAAAATTTAAGAAGGAAAATATTCATAAATGAAGTCACGCTATTCATTATTTCACTTCTCGTTTAGATTTTTGTCCAATGTTGCTGTGTTTTATTCGACATTCTCAACACGATATCTTCGATTGATGTTCGAGCATTGAAAATGTCATAAACAATACGTCCTCAACGCGTGATTGAAGTACATTTCAAAAACGTTTTTTGAAGACGTTTTTTAATGGTCATTTTTTACTATTAGTTTTAGTAATACGTTATCGAAACGTCATTTCTGGACGTCTATTCCCTCGTCAGACGTTAACCAAAAATGAACGTTATGAATTCGACGAATAACGTCCGTTCGATAGTGCAACGTTTTTTCAACGTTGAAATAACGTGCATGTGTTTATTGGGTTGAGACTTGGATCGTTTTTGTATAATTATTACGTTCAACAAACTGAAACCATAAACGGTACAAACAATCGAGCTAATGAAACGTTTGTATCGAGGAATATTGTTTTGGAATAATCATGAACACGTTGATTTTCTATGTGCAAGTACAAATCAAATTCATTCAGGTTCCTTCAAAGAACTCAGGGTATAAAAATACAAAGATAGGTTTTCTTTCACATTTTCCATAAATTATATTCATGAATACAAATTTTTAATTAACAAAGAAGTATGTTCCAGCTTTACATTTCTCATGTAAGGTGATAATGTTGGTTTAGAAATATTCAAAATCAAATTAGAATATTCGAATGATTGCAATCAGAACTACACTATAATTTAATTAGGTATATAACTCAAACACGAACTCAAGAGATACTCTAAGATCTTAACAAATATTCACAGATTTTAAGAAATATTCTCCAATTTTCTATTAAAGATTACTGTATTCTCGAACTGCATTTTTCTCCGTGTACATTTTATCCCGGAAAAAGTCTAAAAAAAGTTTCCTATGGAATGTCTTCTTTATTTCTAATCAAATTTATAAAAACAGCTGGAAATTTCATAGATGAATCCACATTGAGATGACGAAATTGATTTGGTTACTATAACGAACCATTTGGTTATCATAATCGAGCAAGTCTTACCATATTATATCAACACCATAACCAAATCTATCAAGATGTAGTGACCATATAAAAGTTGTCTCGCTTAAACGAATAGTTCTCACAACCAACCCGTCAATAGCCAATTGTTTTGAGTTATCCTAAATATATCATTTTTTTCCGTGTGGGATGGTATCCTTCAAATACAAAGTGCGGGAGAAATTTACAACGCTATTTTGAATAATTTCCATTCAATTTATAATGATGGTACTTTCATGGTAAAACCGTTCTCTACATCAAATAAAGATTGGCTCAGTCCTGAATTATCCAGCATGATTAAACAGAAGCGAAATCTCTGGATGAGAGTAAAGAGGGATAAGCATAATCAGCTGCTGGTCAGAGAATTTAAAAAATTTAGGAATAGACTCACTCTAGCGATTAGAAATAAGAAAGGTCAGTTTTATCAAGAAAAGTTTATGTTACATGAAAATAATATTAGATTAACATGGAGAACTATAAATGAGATACTAAATCGATCTAGAGTCATGAAGAATGATGTTGCTAGACAATGCAAACATTTAGATTCTCTAACACTCGCAAATGATTTTAATTCTCATTTTCAGAATGAAGTATCTGATAAATTACAGCATGTTTATCAAAATGTAAATCTTAATCAACAGCAACCATGTGATTTTGAACCATGTAGCGATCATTCTGACTTCGTGATAGAACACATGAATGCCATTGACTTGTGTAGAATCATGTAATCTATTAATGTAGCTTGTGGGCCTGGAATTGACGGTATCAGAATGAGTGATATTAGGGATAATTTATCGTTACTCTGTCCAGTACTATTACACCTATATTCAAGAATACTTGACGAGAGAAAAACACCTGAGACCATGAAGGTTGTCCATCTCACACCTGTATATAAAAAAGGTCCGAAAAATGAATTGGATAATTATAGACCGATTAGGTGTATCAACTCACTATTCAAAATAATCAAATCATATGTAAATGAAAAACTTACTCAGTATTGTCTGTCCCGGGCTTTAATTCAGCAGAATCAATACGGTTTCGCTCAGAAAAGATCCACCACAGATTTCCTTCTCGACTTCACTAATTCGACTTACGCTAAGATAGACGATCGAATGGCATCGTTGAATATCTTTCTCGATTTATCCGCGGCATTTGATACACTCGATCATGGTATTTTGATTAGCAAACTGAGAAAGATTGGACTGAGTGATGAGTTGATCTTATGGTTTCAGGATTACCTGCAGAATAGAAGGGTTATGGTGAAAGTTGGTAATTCAACGAGCAATACTACTGTGGGCAAAAAGGAAGGTGAATTTTTAATTCAAACTTCGCGGGCTTGACATTTCAGGCTAGTTCTTTTTTTCTTAAGTTGGCAGGACTGTTAATGACATCTGTGCCGAATTCCATGTCAATGTCATTATCAGTCATACATTTACGCTTGTGTTTACCAAACGACCAAGAATGCATTTTCCGATTTTTACAATGTCTGATTGAATTGAGCAGAGGAGTGCAATCAAAATTATGTTCGCGGAATGAAATTTCGGCTGCGGAAACTTTGAGGATTTTGCGGAAGGCCTTTGGTGATTCTACCATGTCGCAGAAAAATGTTTATAAGTGGTACAAAGACTTCAAAGAGGGTCGAGAACGTGTTGATGACTTGGAGCGCTCCGGATGACCATCGACGTCAACAGATGAGCAACACGTCAATGAAGTGAAGGGATTAGTGCTTAAAAATCGTCGGTCGAATGTTAGAGACCTTACTGATATGATGCGTGATGCAATTCGTCTAAAAAGACCAGAATTAGGGGCCTACAACTCTTGGTTTTTGCATCACGATAATGCACCGTGTCATACTGCACTCGTTCTTCGTGACCATTTCGCCAAAAATTCGACGCATATCGTTCCTTAAGCACCGTATTCGCCTGATTTGGCTCCGTGTGACTCCTGGCCATTCCCAAAACTCAAGAGACCACTCCGGGGGAAGCGTTTCGAGTCGATTGACACTTTCAGACATATAACAAAAGCTGTACTTATCTAATATGTTCAAGTGTTTGTTTTGCACCTGTCAGACAGGGAGGCGGACATATTGAATTGGAGTTTTCCGGTAAATATAATGACAATTCTCATGTCTCTCAGAGCGTTACGGTGAGGTCATATACTCTGGGTATTTGGAACCAGCCATTCAACCGCGACATGCTATGCGTACTCCTCTATATGTCTCGCCTCTTTGTCTCACAGTATGTTCTGCGCTCTGCTCGCTCTCTTTCATTTCATTAGATTGCTATGATTGGTCACTACTTATGTTTGTGGTATTTTACTTTATCAGTATTTTATTATATTATATTTCTATTATATTTTTTCAATATTTCAGTTTTGAATCTGTTTCTACTGCTTAGAATTTCATTCATATTTCAATCGTGTTCAGTTTCTCTTATGGTTTATATTTATATTTATATTTTTTCTGTTTTTTTTTCCATTATTCTATATTTTCTGATATTTCTTATACTTCTTATATTTTTTTTTGGCTCGAAGCGTGAAGTTTGTACTGCGTACTAATCTAATGTATTCATCTGTCAATAGGCTTTCTAGCCTGACGGATCCAATTAAGGTACTTCACTTTGTATTATAGTTTTGATGTATATTTTTGAATAAATTTTTTCAACAACAACAACAACTACTAATACTACTAATACTACTAATACTACTCACACTGCTCACTTGTGGACACAGCTTGAGGACTGTATATACGCCTTGACTTGTGCTCTCACCTTTTCCAAGGTTTCTTAGATATAAAAGTCATTAAAAATTACCATAACATTTATTTATTGAATACTGTGGATGTCTGATGAATAAGGAGTCATGAAAAACGATTGAATCGGTTTTCGTTGGAGTTTGCTCAATATTTTCCTCAAATGGTCCGAGATTTCTCCGTTTCCTATATTCCCAAAATGGCTGAATATTGTGTTCATTGTGGAAAGCATCTGCCTGTGACGGGGGATTTTATCTCTTGTGCTAGCTGTGATGGGGATTTGCATTTCTAATGCAGCGGAGTTTCCTTTGAAACATATAAATCGATGTCGAGGACGAATCGTGAGAGATGGAGATGTCCAAATTGTAAATCTAAAAAAATCTCATGACAGAATGAACCTTCTCCGCAAAATGTGGATGGTGGGGATGCATCTTCCTCTGATAATATAAACATTCCAGGAATATTGAATAAATTTACTACGGACATGAAGGAAGAGTTGCATACTGTCAAAATGGAGTTGATTAAAGAAATTGCAGATATGAAAAAAGAGACCAGAAAGGAATCGATTATCTTTGAAAATGAAATACACCAAGAGATAGGTGAAATAAAAAATGACTTGAGTGATTTAAAAGAAAAAGATACGCTACATGAACAAGAATTTAAGGAATGCAATTTCGAGCTATCAATCGTGAAAAACCGACTAAACACATTGGAACTCCTCCATGCTTCGGAAAATATTGAGATTGTGAATATGCAACACGATAAAGGTGAAAATGTGATGGTAGTACTGAACACAACTGCACAGAAATTGGATGTAACTGTCGATAAGCAAAAGAGACAAGGGAATAACCACAATGGAAATATAGTTTGTTGAATTCAAATCCACTCAGTCGAGAGATCTGTTCTTTGAAAACAAAAAACATGGACTCAAAAATAGAGATATTTCCAACAACAATAACTCGCGGAAGATATTTATAACGGAGAATTGGTCACAGGATCCCAAGAAGCGATTCTGGGAGATAAAAACTTTAGCGAAAGAACAAAATTATAAATAGATTCGAAGATCCAATGAGAAGATATGGATAAAAAAGGACGTCGATGATGAAGCGATATTGGTGAAGTCACTTGTCATCAGCATGATCATGAAGTAATCAGTCTTATGACTGGTTTGATGAAATCCTCAAACCCTGCCTATTATCCGCTGACCGTTTAATTTCTGCATATCTACGACAACCCTTATCTTGTATAATTTGCTTCATATAACTTAATCTAGGTTCACCTCTTCGAGTTTTATCATTCATTTTTCCTTCCAATATTGTTTTCAATGAGCTATCATGCCCTAATGTGTGTCCTATCAGATTACTTCTTCTTTTCACTGTCTCAAAAGACTTCTCTTTCCATTTACCTTCTCAAGTACTTCTTCATTTTTCACTCTCTATCCACTTCACTCTAAGCATCCTTCTACAACACCACATTCCAAAAGTTTCAATCCTTCGTTGGTCCGTTTTTCCAATTGTCCAAGTTTCGCAACCATATAATGCTATGCTCCAAACGTAACTCTTCAAGGATTTCTTCCTTACCGCTGAGCTGATATTCTTCGAACACAGTAACTGTTTCTTGTGGTCGAAAGCCTGTTTTCCTTGTGCTATTCTTGCTCTTATATCTCTCACTTTTACCGTTGTCTGTAATTATGCTTCCTGGGTATTCAAATTATTCAACTTGCTCAATTGTACCTGCATGTATTTTGATTCTTGATTTCTTCTTGATGTTTTCGCTGTTGCACAAATCATGAATTTTGTTCTGTCCTAATTTATATTCATACAATAGTTTTCTAGTAATATTGTTTTCATCGTGTTCAGAGTATTTTCTAACTCAGCACCACTCGTAGCTGATATAGCTATGTCATCTGCAAATCTCAGCATGCTTACATTTCCACCTTGAATCTGTCATTTCAATGGCACTTGCTCCTCCACTTCGTTCATCGCTTCTTCTATATACAAATTGAAAATCAATGGCGATAGTGAGTATCCTTGTCTCACCCCTCTTTCAATTTGTGCTTCTCTTTTTTGACCCTTCATTTCTATTATTGCAGTTTAATTCTCATATAATTCATATATTATTCTCCTATCCTTGAAATTAATTCCTACCTTTTACAAAATCGTGAACATTTTCTCCCAATCAACATTATCGAATGCTTTTTGTATATCTACAAAACCTATATACACAGACTTTTTCAATTGTAGACTTTTCTCTACGACTGTTCTGAGTGCTGATATTGCTTCCCGCGTCACCCTCTTTTTCCTAAACCCAAACTGATCTTCTGCTAATCCACTCTCTGTTTTATCCTTTATTCTCCTGTATATAATTTTCGTCAGTATTTTCGAGGCATGTGAAGTTGAACCAATCGTTCTGTAGTTCTCGCATTTGTCTGCTCCTTGTTTTTTCGGAATGGTGACAATTTTATTCTTCTGGAAATCTTTCGGTACCTCTCCTCTTTCGTACATATCTCTGATCAATTCAAACAGTGCGTCACGAGTTCTGTGACTGGAGGCTTTGATCAATTCAAACAGTGCGTCACGAGTTCTGTGACTGGAGGCTTTGATAAGGTCCGCACTTATGCCATCTATTCCTGGCGCTTTATTATTTTTCAATTCTTTCAAAGCCCTGTCGAATTCTGATCTCGGAATCGAATCCCCCAATCCTTCTTCATCGACATCTTCCTCCCTCTCTAAGAATCCTCTATCATCGCTTCCTTTATACAGATCTTCTGAATGATTAATCCATTGTTCTATTTTTCTCTCCGTTCTTATCAATTGTCTCCCTAGAGAATTTTTAATCTTACTGCTTCTAGATTTCATTTGTCCAAAAAATCTCTTAACAATCCTATACACCTCATCTATTTTCCTTAAATGTTATTCTATCCTATATCCTGACATTTTCCCTCTAAGCATTGTTCTTTTGCTTTTCTTGATTCTCTTAGTATTTTATTCCTCAGTGCCTTGTATGTCTGCTGGTCATGTTCGCTACTCTCATTCTTGTATTCTCTTTCATGAAATAAATCAAGAATCTCTTCCGTCATCCATGGTCCCTCAGGCTCTACTCCATCGTTCTTCAAAATTCCATCTGTACATTGTTCCATGTTCCCCTTTATATTTGTTCATTCACTCTCTATTCCCCAGTCTTCCTCTTGTCGATCCTTCAATTTTTCGTCTAACATCACTCTGAATGCCTCCTGTGTTTTTCTTGTTTGAGGTCCTTCAAATTCCATCTTTTTCGCATGTTCCTTTTCTCCTTCACGGCTTTGAATTTCAGAGAACATTTCATGAGCAACATATTGTGATCACTATCTATATCCGCGCCTGGATAAGTTTTACAGCTTCTCACTTGGTTTTGAAATCTTTGTTTCACTAATATGTAATCAATTCGCTATCTTGCTGTATCTCCTAGCATTTTCCAAGTATAGATCCTTCTTGGATGATTTTTGAATAATGTGTTGGTAATAACCATTTTATGGCTCCTACAGAATTCGATTAAACGTTGTCCTCTTCCATTTCTTTTCCATAACGCAAAATCTCCCATTATGTTGCCCTCTTTTCCTTGACCTACTACCGCATTCCAGTCGCCTATGATCATCAAATTTTCTTCCCCCTTTACATATTCTATCTGAATAGAAGTCACTTTTGGACCTCCGAATACAGTTGAGATTGTCAAATGCTAATCCTGCGGAATAGGATACTCGGAGTATCATTTGAATGTTCATAACATTTTTATACATTCGCACGCTTGAAATATTTTCGAAAACACTTTTGTTTCTCTGGAAACTGATTTCAATATCGGTCTCGTTTTTTATGCATGTATGTATGAATTTTACCCTCCCATTTGTTTTTCTACTCATATTCTTATCCCTATTTCCCTCCAATTTCCTTCAATATTGTGTTCAATTGATAAACAGTAGTAACAAGGGTAATTCGTTTAATTCAATACAGAATGTTACAAAGTGGAGATTATGTTTGTGAGATTTGACATTACATTTGCCTCGCTCATCTACTTATACTATATTCCTTAAATTAAACTTACATGTGATGTTCTTATTGACTAATATATCCTAGTTATGATTTATCTACAAGTATTATCTCTAGGAATTTCATGATTTTGTCCAGGTCCTTTTCGTTCGGTTTATTTATTGTATTCAAGGAAGTTTTGAAGTTATCTCCTGTATTATCAATCTTGGTTAGGAATTTAGATGTGATTTCCTCGTATAATGAACATATTATTATTTGGTGGAATATATCCTTATATTTGTTACAGAGATTGCAGTATTCGTCCAGATTGAATTCATAGAGTTTCTTTTGAATTATAATTCTGAGGTTAGTTTTGTTCAATAGTCTTAATTGCGCTATTATTTTTCTTGTAGAGAGTTTCCTGTTCCTTTTTGAGTATTTCTGTATCTGGTTCAGTGGATTTAAATGTGCATATAACTAGTGAGTTGGAATGGCGTATTTTTTCTATATCTATTTTTGACGATATATTCTCGCATTTCGATATTGGTGATTGTTTTTTTTTTAGTATCAGATTCAGTGATATATCGGTCCAGGTCTCGGTTTTTCCTATTTTGTCAAAAAATGTTTCTTTAATTTGATACGCCCAGTTATATTTATTGGAGTGAGTGTTTCTCTGGCTTCTCAGCTTATCTAGACAGATTCTTGAATATCTGTCATGCCCCATTTTCATCATAGAGATGAAATAGTTTGATGTTTGTTTGAAAATGTATACAGATAGTCTGTCTTGACCCGTTTTGATTCTAGTGGCGCAGTTATTGGTCGCTAATGGGAGATTTAGGGCTTTCTTATGAAAGGTTGCTTGAATTTCTTCAATGTTATCCAAGTATCTGATACTCCATAGTGGGGTGGCATATAATAAAATTGATCTTATCAGGCTAACGAAGATATGATTTGTTTTTTTCCAGTCTTTTGGGAATGTTTTGTTAATTATTGATATTGTTGAGTCCAACGCCATTTTGACCTTTTTTATCGCAACGTTTGACGCTTTCTCATAAGTCGCAGATCTAACTAAGGTGATTCCTAAGTAGGCGTACCCTTTAGAATATTCTATGTTACTGTTACCGTATATGAGGGTGGGTAGATTCTTTTTATGACCATGTCCTGCTTTTTGGAATGAAATAATTTTCGTTTTCTCTGTGTTCATGTCTATCTTATTTATACGGAAGTATTTCCCCAATAAGTTTAAGATCTCTTGTAATCTCATGGCCGAGTCTGATGAAATTACAATGTTGTCTGCGTACGCGAGTGATAATATTTCAACTAAACGTATCACTCCTACTCCTCTTATATCAGTTGAGATGAGATAATCTTCCAAGTCTGCTATGAATAAAGCAAAGACGATAGGGCTCAGAATTTCTCCTTGCAGTATCCCCTTCGTTACACCGCATGGGCGTGAGAGTCCTTCTTTCTCTTTTACAGAGACTTTTGCTTTGTCATAAAAGTCCATCAGTATTTTTATAGCGTTTTTGCTTATTCCTTTGTTGCTAAGTTTCTGCCATGACATTTGATGCGGTATTGAATCAAAGGCTCGTTTCAAATCTATGAATAAGGCGTATAGTTTACCCCCTTTTGGGCTAATTTTCAACTGGATGATGGAGTTGAGGGTGACAAGATTGTCCGAACATGACCTACCCTCCCTAAACCCGGTTCGCCATTTTGGGAGTAGACCTTGAGTCTCGCTCCAAGTTGTTATTCTATGGCATAAGATCTGAGTAAAAATTTTTGTTATAGAGTTGACTAAATTGGTCTATAGTTGCTAGGATCAGATTTGTCACCCTTTCTATGGATCGATTGATAAGTATCACATAGATTATGATTCATGATTCAGATATAGTCTTGCATAATTCAGAATTAGAATTTGAAAGTTTTGATGGATTTTCAGGAAGTGTCAAGAAAGAGAAATTTATAGGTGGTTTGTATGTGCTGCATATTGATATCAGAGGCACATCAAAGTATTGGGATTTGCTTTCAAATTACATGAATAATGTTGACAATCTTTTAGATGTTATATGTTTATAAGAGAGACAATGACATATATGTATTGGATGGTTACAATAAGATCTTTCAGATGTTACATGTATATAAGAGAGACAATGACATATATGTATTGGACGGTTACAATAAGATTGTGAGTTACAGAGAGGGGAGAAAAAGTGGGGGATTGATGATGTTTATTAGAAATGTGATCTCATATAGAACGATCATCTTCAATTGTTAACAAGCTGAATGTATAGCAGTCGAGTTAACTATCGATAAGGAAAGTATTAACACATTTTTCATCTATAGACCTCCTTCGTCAGATGTAAATGGGGCATCCCATGCCAAATCACCGAGGTTTCGACCCGACCCCCTTCGATTTCGCCCATTTTTTCATATGTTCTTGTATGTATTGAAAGCAACTTGCACACCAATTTCCAACCCATTATTCCAAACCGTTATTGCGTAATCGAATTTTCAAATTTTCAAGCAAAACATTTTCGATTGATTATAAAACAGTGATAAATATCGATATCAATAAGAAAGAGGGGTCATTTCTTCGTCTTTGGATGTAGTTTTAGGAAAAAAATACAAGTAAATTATTCGGAGTAATTATCACTTAGTTATCAACATTTGAAGATTGAAGTCGACTGTTTCGAAAAGTCTGACCCCTTTGATTTTCTTTTCAAATTTCCACAAAATTCTACTCCATATCACGCAATTTCGGAGCCACAGTTTGAGATGTGATCATAAATCTTTCTATTTTTTTTCAAATATTGAAAATTTCGTTTTTTTTTCTTGGATTTATTATCTCTAATTGTACTTTCATCACTAAATATCGTCCGAAAAAATTGGAAACAATACCTTCATGAGCGATTGAATAATTTTAATCAACTTAAGATATATTATTTAATTTCCTTATTTTACATTCCATATGATTTTGTTATTACTATTTCCTTCGCCAGACGATGTCTTTTGAGATATGTCAATTGAAGTTCAAACTCCCCAATTCACGAATTCCTAATCGACCACTCGATTTGTAGATAATGAAGAAATGTAGATTATCGATAATGGAGGTAAAACATTGAAATCCAGTTCTTTTTAAATGCGTGTATCTCGAAAAGGTTTCAACACACAAAATTACTGATGAGGCATAAAAGTTGTGATTTTTTCTGAACTTTTCAAAAATTCGAGTCAAATTTTTTCTTCCAATTTGTGTCTAGTGGAATTCCTACGGTGGAAGTAAAAATGGTAATTCATTCGAATTTGGACATTTTAAGCCCTTTGAGATCACCAGGAGTCCAAAAGGCTCTAGGAGGAGTCTGTGGTTCCGTACCCTGACGAAAATTTTTGTCATAATTTCTCATAATTTCTCATTGTCCCAATTCATGGAGAAAATATGAGGAATTCTATTGTTCTTTCTCATATTTTCTCCATGAATTGGGACAATGAGGAATTATGAGAAATTATGACAAAAATTTTCGTCAGGGTAGCTTACAGTGCTCGTCGTGAATTTTAATTTGTGCTGCCTTCTGTTATTGTCAAAGACACCGAGATGTGAATTTTACCGAGAAATCTGCAACAATATTTGAAAGACTGCGTGAGTGACATCTGTTGCTTTGGTTTGGGGTCCGAAAGACCTTGTGTAAC
The DNA here is from genome assembly GCA_018340375.1 of Gonatopus flavifemur. Taxonomy (NCBI): domain Eukaryota; kingdom Metazoa; phylum Arthropoda; class Insecta; order Hymenoptera; family Dryinidae; genus Gonatopus; species Gonatopus flavifemur. The sequence continues at coordinate 278,958 of JAFFJZ010000083.1, read as the reverse complement.
CTTTTCGTGAGTACTTTGAAGTGTGACCTCAACGGGTCAATTTTTTTATTCAACAAGCACGATCGATCTATGCTGCATAGCAATACTGTTAGTTCAGTTCTGAAAATGGTAATTTTCTACGACATTCAAGAAATATAAATAAAACAAGACAAAAAAGATAACTCAATAACTTGAAATTATACATCAATCCGTCCATGAAATGTCTCGTATCTATGCTGCATTACGAATCTTGAATAATCGAGCACGCGGTGTTCTCAGGCCGCATTTGTTTTGTCTAGATCTCTCGAAGGTCGTGGAGTAACATTTTCGAAAACGATACGAAAATTATCGTTGTGTTCCAGAAATTAGTTTCGCTTGTGGAATTTGAAAATCAAACGTATTCGAATTTGAATGAAATACTCTTTTCACTTCCATCGTCGAATTATGGCAAAATACGTCCTTGGAAAGAAATTTTCTCTCGACTTTGTGAAAAGTTGAGGCAAAATCCTATGTTCCATGCCTTGGTAATAATTTTTTGTATTGGAAGCTTTCCAAGATACAGACATTTGAAAAAAGTGGGTTTTAGAGACCTAGAACTTCGACATATGTTGTAAACCTGAAATCATAATAGAATATGAAAAAAAGGAACAAATGATACGTATCTCACATTTTTCAACAGAGAATTCGGGATACCCATTTCAAAAATATTTATGAACTCTTGGAAAATCCGATATGAAATGATCCATACATAGCAAATAATTATACCAAATATGAATCATATATGTTTTTGACCGTTTCCTGCAAACATATATGTTGCGCGCGGTACCATATATGCTTTATATGTATCACTGATGAAGCTTCGGCCACATATATGGGGCATATATGGGCCATATATGATTCATTTCCACTAGGGTATTAGTTAAACTCAATTTTTCAAATCCATTTCCACAAACTGTGATTGAATGAAATTTCATCAAAAAACTTTGAAATGACAAAAGAATCGATCTATTCAATCTTGGAAAATCTGGGATCGATCTACAATGGATCGGATTTTTCAAGGATCGGCAAAAGATCGACCCCTTTCCCTTTAAGGCTCATGGAGCTCCAGAAAAATGGACGAAACTTTGCTACGTACTTTCTCAACGACCAAGTGATAGATAAAAAATTTTAATATGCAGTGATGGAGCACACTATCAAAATAAGCCTTCGGATATTAGATTGAATCCGGAAAAGATTGCATAAAATCATACGAACAATTATAAAAATAATAACCCACAAATGTCAAGAATTTTCATTACTTATTTTCTTTCATTTTTAGGCCTAGTTTGGACTTCCAATTTATATTCAGAGCCGAATCCTTGTTGTGTACTTGAACGCTGCATATTCAAGATTTCCATTGATCACTTAATTGTTATGGAATTACGTAGCAAGGGTTCATCCGTTTCTTTTGATGCTCCATGGTCATCAAAAGGATTGATCTTAGACGGATCGATCGAACGATCGACATCACTATGATGGGCCGTACTAGATAAATATATTCTACAGCCAAAATGGAGCAAATTTTCCATTTGGCGAAACTGCATGTGACGGTTATTTTGGAATATATGAATATTTTTCACTCTAAGACCGTGAAGGTGAGTGGTTAATGTAACATCTCCTAATTTCGTACACAGTAAGAAGTACAGCGTGAAAACAGCACCCGAAATATTCTCGGAGAGTTCAATCCGGGTTGCGATATGGAAATAACTGCAGTTAGAATTTAATAGCTGCACTCCAGTGTTGAATTCGTCAATTTGGGTTATACTCTATTCTTTACCGCTGATACTGTGCAATATACAACGTTGAAAAAGTCAGTATAGAATTCCAGAGTGTGATATTAAGCAATGAAGCAATCTTTAATATGAGATAAATAAAATTCAATATCATTTTTGATATAAAAATGAATACATCATCATTAATGCGATGGAAAAAAGGATTCTCATCGAAAACCACGATTTTCTCTAGAAGCCTGTGTATCAACCACAATAGCCTGGAAGTCGAAGAACCTCTTACATTCCAAGTTTTGTAGATGATGAGTCAAGTGATGTGCAACAAGAATGGGATGATGTAGAACATACCACTGACAGGAACGTGGTATTTTCATCTCAGACTGTATATTTTATCGGCATCCATATGAAAAATGGATGTGAAATGACTTGAAAGAATCCACGATTCAATACAGCTATCCCACCAACGCGAAAGTCCCAGAAGAATTCTTAAAGAATTCTTTTCAAAGGAATCATTATGAATTTTTTTATGAGAGTTCTTAAAGGATTCATGAAGAATACAAGCGGACCCTGAAGAATTCTCACGGGGTTCTCCAAGAGCTCATACTAGCGTTCATAAAGTATTCTTGATGAATTCGCAAAGCATTCTTAAGGACTCCTGTTATGTCAGTTCAGAATCAATACCTTGAAGAAACCTTTTTTTCGTCCGGAGGCACTTTTAAAGAACTCATTATTGAATTCCAAAAGAAGTCCTGAAGAATTCAAAAAGAGTCTTCAGAGAATTCTCAAAGAGTTCTTGGAGGACTCTTGGAATATTTTCCGAGTTAACAATTTGATTTAGCTACAGTGGGTGGATTCAATCCATTTCCTATCATATTTGATGAGTTTCGAAGAACTATGTCATAATTCACAAATTCTTGATAAGAATTGAACTTCAACCACCTGAACATTTGAGGAATGATTCGGGTTAATTGATAATATGGTTAGAAAATTTTTAAATCAAATATTATAAATACAACTGAAATGCATTTGTAGGTGTTCCTCAATTGATGAAGTAAGGAGGGAACGGATGGAACCCACTGCACAAGCTCGCCTGAAAACTTTAACGCATGGTAGAATCCCTATCAGGGCCAAAATGTACAGAAAGGGATCTAGTCAACTGTGACGCACAATGAAAGCTCAACAAAAATATGCAAAAATACGTGGGTTAACTGAAAGTTAAATCCAGTATTTGAACATTTTTCAATGATTTGTCACTCCTAAATTTATGGTATGATATTGACTTTATAAGGAAATAATCAATATAGGAATTTCCGGAGATGCTACAGAATGCTGAAAATTCAGAGATTCGGTGGACTTCGTACATTCTGATCTCATCGGGAGAAGATTTCAGTGATTTTGAGGAGGACGAGGATTCTGAAAAATGTGATCAAAATATGGTATGTTAACCTCCAACAGCCAAGGTGTTTTCCAGCATGCTATTTGGCTAAAGAGGGGTCGTTTTCGTCTTTGCTATTGCAGCTAAAAAAGGAACCTTCAATAAATTTAGGAAAAAAACAAAAAAGTACAATTCGGTCGGACAAAAAGGACCCCTGTTTAGCCATTGAGGGTTAATCAAAAATCATGTTTCTGCTCCCTCATAACGAATGAACAGTCTCAAGAGAACATAGACAGGTGAAATTTAGGTTCGGTGTAAGAACATTCACGTTCATAGAATGCTCTATGAATCACTAAATGTCCAAACATTCAAAGATCCTGTATCTAACATTCTTTGGATATATTCAATTTCGAATGGTGATCTGTGGGTGTAAATGGATTCATAGATAAGAATGTGAAGAGGGGAAGGCGAGACGTAACGATTGCGTTAGCATCTACTCTTAAATGTTTTGTCTCCCAAAAGTGGATGTGCAGTTGTAACAAGTCAGGGATGCGATTTTTGTTGGCTCTTCGAATAACTATAACTATAACTACATATAGATTTTTGAAAATTATTTCACGTGAACAAGTTTGATAGAATTTATTACCGAGAGTGGTAATATACGGCACAATTATAATTTCTGTGAATATTGACTAGAACTTCGATAAGATCTATGACTGCGATAACCTGCGGCCATCGTGACTTCTACTAGAACACCTATAAATACAATGAGGAATCTTGATAGTCCCGTATTTCACTGAACGGGTTGATAAATCTTATAAAACATTTTCTTCCGTGTTGTTTCATGCAAGTCGCTTGGAACACGGATATCATCCTATTATGACCGATTAATTCTGAACTTTCCCATGATATAAGAGAGCTCATAGAAATTTCAATTTCCTAAAACATAGTACATGCCAATTTCTTCGGATGAAGAATTTGCAGATTCGAAAGTACACAAAAATGCAGAAAAATTCACTATTGATGACAACTCCGTAAGTTGATTCAAAGTATTCAACCACCCACTCACCTTGTACTCAGTGGGAAATACATCCGAACCATAGTAGAGCTCAGTGGCGTGGTTAGAACATTTCTATCCTATTTTAACTCGCATGGGAACAAGGATGAGAGGCGGGATTTTCCCGCCTTTTATTCTTTGTTCCGCATCAGTTGAAGGAAGATAGAGGAGGCCTCACCCCGCTACTGGTAGCACTGTGCAGTTAATCGATTAATCGATTGGATTAATTAATTGTTGAAGTTCAATCGACCAACTGGAAGATTCCAATTGATCGTTCACGGTAAACAGAAAGTCTTGAATTCAAATTGTATCATGACTGAATTTAAGACACAGCCAAAAGTAGCCTATTTTTGGTGTAAAGTCAGCATAAAAAACAATCGCTGACACAATGGAAAAAGCTGAATTTGAGTCAGTTGTTAATGGAGGGTGCAGCCAATTTAAGCCACACTTTTCACAGTGATTTCTTCGATTGATCGTTGTATTCCGGTTGATCGTTTTCTCGACTAATTGGTTAATTGATTAATCGTAAGAACGATTAACCTGAATAGTCCGATTGATCGATTAATCGTTGGCCAGTGAATAAACGACCTGAAAAATGCACGTTATGAAACTCTGGAGCCATAATTTATTATGTGACAAATATAAGTATCTCTTATACTAACATTTGATAGGGTTGAGTATTTTGAACAGCGTTCATTCACAGGTGCCCGTTCATTCACTGGTGCACTTATCCTATGAGCGTTTTGAATTTTTTCTCAAATCCAAATCATCCGAAAGCTTTGTGTGCTATATACTTCAGCTTGGCATCATTGGCTGGATTGGGAAACGGCGGATCCTAGGAAAAAAAATCGAACTATTCCGTCATTTTTCAATTCGAAGTTCCAGTGATTTGAAATGTTTGGGCTTCCAGCCAATCATAATCCGGCAACTTCAAATCATTATAGCTCCGGAACAAACAATGATAGGATAGTTTTATTTGTTTTTCTATAGATCCGCCGATTTCCAACTTAGCGAACGGTGTCAAGTTCAAATACGTCGCACACACCGCTTTGGAATGATTTTGATCTGAAGAAAAAAACTACAAATGCTAATATCTCAAAAACTAAACCTCAGAAAAATTCTTCCAAACGGAGAAATATTGCGGTTTGATTTCAGAATAACGCCTGGAAAGATGTTTCAGTGAATTCTGGAACACCCAGTGAACAGAGTTAGGAAAACTATAATTGAATAGTTGTCGTCTCACATATTTGCCATTGCTGTCAATTTCTCCGAGTGCAGTTTTTGTCTCTCGATGCGTTATGAAATTATTGCAGAGGAGTCATCCTGGTAAATCGAAAAAATCACAAGCATAAGTGCTCGAAATCAAAAGTGCTCGATATTTCACTCTATCGATATTTTTTATAGAAAATTTTTGACGATTTTGAATGTAGAAAATTACCTCCATATAGTCCGGAGTCGTTGGAAAACGTGCTCCGTATGCGGAGCACATTTTTGCAAATGATATGATTCAGAATGATACTATTTTCTGACAACATCTCCGTGATATAATTACATCCGTTTATACTGAGTTGTAAGGGAAGCGTTGACAAGTGAAATGGTACCGCAAACTCTTTGAAATATCCCTAGTGGAAATCATTCTAGAAGCACTGTGCCGCGAGGGTGAACCATAGTCCTGCCTAAAATGTCTCGCTTGCGCCTTATTCGCGCCAAAGTAGGAGCTAGAATGTTTTCCACTACGGATGCAATGGCAAAAAATACGAAAATCGACAAAATACAAAGTGGGAAACGTACGTGCCCCACCCTCGCCTACACCATATCTCCAACTTCTCTAAAAACTCTCAGAGAACATCTCAGGGCATCAGGATTTATGACATATAACAATGTTCATGATATATCATGAATCAATGTTTAACTCTTTGAGCAAGCGAGTTGAAGTTGTCTACGAATGATACTATAAAGATGTGTATGTGATCTGTAACGTAAGTACATATACTTATGCACCACTACAATAATAAATATTTGCGCGTGAAGCTAAATCACGCAGACACTCTCATGACACATGCAGACACTCTCATGACACATGCAGACACTTTAAGTCGTTCCTTGATTGAAGAGTTAATTCATGTTATATATTTCAATCACTATTCTTCCCTCACTTTTTAGATTCATTTCAGATAACTCACACAATATCTGCGGATATATTTGACATATATCCTACAAATGTTCTACCCCAACAGTTCATAGGACGTATCTGATGTCCCATAGACGTTCCTGTGGATCAACTGGATGTTCCTGAAGGTTTATATTGTTGTCTTGTATTGGACGAGATGTAGACGTAGAATGATTCTGGCATATATGTGCACCCACTGAGACGAAATATAGTGGACTAAACTGTACACGACCGTTGAATATGCTCAAATACTATTCTTTATTGTTCCAATTATAATGTAAGGTCCATCCAACTATCCCTGGTTAAAAGATCCCATTGAACCGATAGATTCCTATTGATTCCGATACAGGAATCCGGTTGAGAATCAGAATCAATCGGATTGTTGCATCGGGATCGATAGGAATCTATCGCTTCAATCAAAATTCAACGGGATTTTTCAACCAGGGATGCGTAATTGAGTCAAAAACAAATATAACTGCACTGAGAGAAGAGATTGTCAAAAAGATAGCATTGGTCACTATGAATGATAGCAAACTGGTGGCATATTCGAATTTCTGCACCGAAAGGAAGTCTTTTGGATGAATTACTATTTTGGTTCGTAAGCCAGGTACATTAAAAAATTCCAACTATAAGTCTTCTCGATTCTCAATAATTTTCACCATCAGAAATCGGAGCCACCTATATGATGAGACTACCAAATCCTAACAGCTCTTGCCATCGCTGATGGTAAAAATGATTGAGAATCGAGAGTGATTATAGTCGGAATTTTTAGTGTCTCTGGCTTACGAACGAAAATAGTAATTTATCCGAACCAATTTTTCTCAGTGTGTGTACAGTCGCTAAAAGAGACGAGTAATGATTCCTATTTTGGTATATTTTATTGTATTTGGGTATATCAAAATAGGAATCATCACTCGTCTCTGTTAGCGACTGTACACAGAGATTCGCATGTGTCACCAGTTTGCTATGTTTGCTAGTGATCATTCCATGATCTTCCATCTCCGTGTGAGCCAAGGAAAAATTTATAGAGAACTCATTCCTGTCATAACGGAGACTCTTGTGAAATCTCACAATGAATTCATCAAGAATTCTTGTTGAATACATCGAAACCAGCATGCTGTGTGGGCATGTCTATTGTGTTTGAAAGTGATAACCAGAAAACATATGCAGGGTTAAAATGATTCCCGCCCAATGAACATAAAATCTAAAACTTGTCTCAAAGTATCGCGTAAGACGTCCAATAGATATCTAAAAGATGTCTTACACAACACTTTCAGACAAGTTTTAGGTGTTATGTTTATTGGGCCTGTACATATGATGTAAAATGATACAATGCAATGTAATGGAATAACGGTGCAGTGATAGAATACGTGTTTCCGAGTAGTTATAGGGCAGATAGTGGAGTATTATGTATCAAAATCATAGTGCTGTAAACGAGTGTGTGTTCATGCGTACCTGCAGTGAAAATTTTACAGTGGAATGTAATAAAATAATGGTGCCGTAAAGAAGTGTTTTCTTTGGGTGCATAATGTAAAGTGGTGTGCTATAATGTGATGTGATAACAACAAAGTGATAAAGTGTGTGTTACCATGTACATATTCCATTTACATATAGTGTAAAATAATACAATGCAACGTATTGGAATAACGATGCAGTGACAAAATACGTGTTTTCGAGTGGTTCTAGAGCAGATAGTGCAGTATTACGTGTTAAAATTACAGTGCCGTGAAAAAGTGTGTGTTTCTGTGTACCTGCAGTGAAAATGCTGTAGTGCCATGTAATGTAACAAACAATGGCACCGTGAAGAAGTGTTTTCTCCGAGTGCATGGTGCTCTACACTGTGATGTAATACAGACAAAGTGATGAAGTGTGTGTTCCCGTGTACCCGTAGTGAAAATGATGCAGTGCAAGGTGATTAACCAACAATGCATTGGGAAGTGTTGTCTCCGTGTGAATACAGCGTGAAATCGTGCAGTAAATATGATTCAATAACAGCGCAGGAAAAGTTAGTGTGTGTGTACTTGTAGTGACGTGATGCAGCCCAATACAATGAATTAATGATACGGTAGGATGTGTGGGTTCCAGTGTACATTTAATGTCGAATAGCGAACTACAATGTAATCAAATTACGATGCAGTGGAGAAGTATCTTTCCATGTACCTGTAATGAAAATGGCGCAGTACAATGTGATACAATAATACGGAGAAAAGTGTGTGCTCGTGTGTACTTGTAGTATACGTGATGCAGTCCAATGCATCACTCTTCATGCAATGAAAATCCACTGCTTCCATCCAGAGACCAACCATTAATTATGGGGATAATTATATTGCACTCATTAAAATTCACCCCTTGATGTGTATGTAACGGTACGAATCTGATAAAATATTGGTACGGTTACAACGCCACGCGATAGTCAATTAGTATACATAATGTTAAATTCTCCAAGTTGAAATCAAAGTATCGAAAGCGAAAGTCGGTACAAAATTTCGTCGATCAAACCTAAATAGAAAAAATGTCAACATACAGTACGCACGGGCATCGCATGTATTAAACCACACAGACACTCGTCGAATGTATGCGACGATGACATAAGAGAGTTTGATCGACGAAACCACGGGAAGGGAAAAGAATCATGTATGAATGCAATAGACGGATTTCAGAGAAAAGAAAAGAACGCGTCAAAATAATCATTCACAAGCGAAGAAAGTTCAAAGAGCCAACATAGATATAATCAAACCTTCTCTCAGTCAAATGGAAATCCAATCACAGATTGATTCAAATTCGAACTGTGATATCGAGACGCACGAAGCCAATGATAACACACGGTGTTTTCGATTAATTTATGCGAGTGATCTTTTCGATTAAATCATTCGATACAAAAACTTATCAACAAATCTGACAGGTGCTCGATTCGCACATGATTCATAATAAACTTCCAACATTATAATAAGGGGTCAAATTCGACAAAACGTCAAACTGAATTACATCTCGAATTTATTCAATTGTAGTCATTTCTCACTTTGACCTGATCGAAGAATGAATCAAAAGGAGTGAAACCCTCATAGTTTCCATTTTAAGCGAATGCTCTTGACTCTCTGTCATTGGGACATTGACGTTTAGAGTTATTCACCAATTTTTCATTCGGTACATATCCTCACCTAGACAAACCCACACCACACTTATTGCAAGTTGTGTCTCGGGTGGTCTACGTGAGACGCGAGATGTTGTTCACGGCCTTCAATTAGAATTTTTAATTCAATTTAATTTCGCCAATCAATGTCGCGTTGAAGATAGTGTCAAAACTATTTCTACAAACATCTCTTTGGATTGCGTGTTTCAGGCGTTAATGCACAAATCGCTACCTCTGGAGGATGGAGAATTTTGAGAGAAAAACAAACATTGTATTTATGAGTGACAAAATATAATTTTTCCCCCAACCTAATCAAGAGTGCTCATTTCAATTGCACCCTGAATGAACTCCACTATCCCTCTCGATGATTAACTATAAGTCCTTTCAACTTCTTATTCTAGTTGATTTTCTCATCAGCCTTCAGGGGAAGTGGTAAGTGTGGGCTGTTATAGGAAGGAACAAATCAATCTTAAGATCGTGAATTTCAAATTATCCCTTTCATTATTATAGAAATTTGGGAAACCCTTTAATTCAAAACAGTACATTACGATACGAGTGCGCAAAGTAGGTCCCCTAGTGAAAATGATTCATATATGCTCCATATATAAACCGTGTTTGATTCATATATGGACTTTGTAGAAATCATTTATGATATTTAAATCATATATGACCCCTACATAATTCATATATGGGCCATATATGACCTTATAAAACTCATATATCACCATATAAAATTCATGTAGGGCCGTTCGATTCATATAAGGACCGAAAATGATCCATATATAGGCTGAACAATGCCAAATATGGGATGTATGTGGCCCATATATGGATTTTATATGGGTCATATATGAATCTGTGAAATCATATATGTGACCTGTTTGGTCATATATGCCGCATATATGATTCATTTTTACTAGGGTCGTCCCCTTGAACGACTAGGGTCTCGCTTCGCTCGTGCGGGATGATTTACGTGTGCCCGAGTATCGTATACTATTTTTCCTGACAAGGTGCGCGAACTTCGGTTTTCCAAGTCTGTGTTGCGTGCGCAGAGTGAGTGATTCCTACACGGCAGTCGGACCAGTGCGGTGAAGTAATGAGCGTGCGATAAGGTAACTTTACCGCACGTTTATTGCTGTCCCACACTGGTCTGACTGCCGTGTGGGAATCACTCACCCTGCGCACGCAACACAAGCTTGGGAAACCGAATTTTGCACACGCTGTTAGGAAGAAGTACATCACATGTACAACGGGTCATTTTGCCCCAGAAATTCAATCTAACTCAAATATTTATTTATTTATTTATTTATTTTATTTATTTTGTTTATACGGGTATGAAAGACCCTTTGGTACATAGAATATACATTATTTGAACCACATTATATATATCATACATCAAAGCATTAAGCATCATGTTAAGCTCGACTACATGCATCTTATATTACAACAACAGTTAACGTGTATAATTATAGGTGAAAAGGACAATTAGATATTAAATTTGACAAATAAGAGAAAGAGAATTCCTAAGATCAGAATGAGATGAAAATAATTCAAGCACATCACTGTAAGAATTTGCTAGGATAAATATCCGATTTACCGGATCAGAATAACCGTGTCTTGATTTATAAGATATTGATTTTTATGTTATTCAACTTTATTCAAATATGCTTTTATGGGAGGAGGAATTTTTTCTCAAATAACACCTTTGATATTGAAATTCAACCAGTTCACTGTGAAAACATCTGAACCACTTGAACAAAAGTGCGTAGTGATTTGGGTATACGCTGAGGAAAATCGCCTGGGGTCAAGTTTATTCCTTAATGATTCACTCCGGAGTTGTGCACACTAAGGGTTGAGGAGTAGGTGAAATATATTATAGAACAAAAAAAACGTAATTCATCCAAAGCCATCAGAACTCCATTATCCTTCACATGAATACACGGAGGGAAATGGTTTGTTACTACACTCAGAGAACTGTTTCGACGTCGTAACAAAATCTTTTGATGAATACGAGCCAGCTAAATATATTTTTTGCGCATAAAAATGATTCGAATGTAATGAACAAAGAGAATTCATCGAAATAATTTTTTTCATACGACCAAATTATTCCATTGCGACGATCATGTGGTATGATATCTCAAATCATTTTGCTTACCGAAAAAAATTATTTTGATGAATTGTTTTTGTTGATTATATCCGAATTATTCTCATGTACCAATAATACCATTTAGTCAGCTCGTATTCATCAAAGGATTTTGTTGTGTCAACCAACTCGTTCTCTGAGTGTATAGTGCCTAGGAAAAGATATGTTGCCCTTGCAAAAATATTCACTGCAGCAATTAAGACGTTAGTTCTGTTAGCTCGTTTGTTTATTCTAACAAAAAAATTCAGTTTTATTGATCACTTTTCTTGTTCCTCTCGCAATTCCTTTTTGTAGGCGCTATAGTAACAGATCGATTGGTCATGCCAGCAATTCTTTCCTCTCTGTGTATACATCTTTTTATCATCAAATAAAATCGTAGTTACGTCTTGATCCTTTGAAATCATGAATACGGGTTTAAGAGCATTGAAGGTTCAGGAGATACGAGTCAAATGTTGTGCCAATTCAGCTTCCTCGTTAAAGGAAGGTTTTGTAATCCTTCTCGGGGACCGAAGATTTTTCATGAATTATGCGTTCCCTTGAATAGTTTGAATATATAATAACAAAATTCATCACCAGAATTAGACTGATTAGATGGACCAGGATAGACTCTGAATACGAATTGAGGAGCTGGATCGAATAAGTCGCCGAGCGCTCGAACCGCATCACAAGTTTGATGCAAGAGGTCCTGTCGTGGGTCGAAAAAAAAAGTCGGAATTTTGGAAATGTAAAAATACTAAGTGGTAGAGCTTGGAAAATCAATCTAAGTTACTCTTTACGATTTTTTCCTATGATTGACGATTTTCGAGAAAAAAATCACAAACCATCAATTTTTTCACACCAAAAATGATTATTTTTCAACATTCAACTCACCCTAACTCGGTCATTTTTCAATGAATCGAAATGAATCTTGCGAGTTTCGATTCGTGAGACTTTCCCGAAGATGCAGATGTAGATAAAGTTCGTAAAAATTAATAACAAATTGATAAACTTTTGATACGAAGTAAAAATCACGTTTTTCATGCTTTGTATCAAAAAAGTGGTGGGGGAAGTACGAAGTACAGCAAACTTCCAGCGAGGAAGTTGTTCGCTAGTGTTTGAACTAACTTCGTGAAAAATTTCAGATCAATTCGACTAATAGTTCGCAAAATACAGCCATTTATTTATTAGCGCGCAGCAAAAATTTTCCATAGTTTTGCGTCGTTTATAGGATGAATATCCGCGTCCGCGGCAAACGTGGTATTCGCTCGATTTCTGATCGTAGGTTTGTTTTTTGGGTCGGAGAAAACCAATTTTGGATTATTCCTATGAATAAAATTCATGATCGATGCCTTATTACAAATAATTGAATTGTTCAAAAAGTCTTCACAAATCAACTATTGGTATCAAGGGAAAGCTATTCGGACGAAAAAAGTTTCTTGTCTTGCGAGAAATAAGTTTGGTGCGGAACATTTTTCATTGTTGTTTTTTATTCGATGATATTTATGTATTCACATAATCTATTTTCCACATGTACATTTGTTCATTTTTTCTCTCGTTTACTGCTACGGATTTACACACTTTTTGGTGTAAGGTTCATCTGTAATTTGTTCTTCTTTTCATCTTTATTACAGCTTTTTCAAAAAAATCTTGATACTTTATTTTTCCTTCACTACTCAAATATTGCATCAACGATTTGACATCATTCATTTTTTCTTTGCTCAGTCCAGCTGCTTCTGCTCGTTCAGTTTGAAGTGAATCAGTTGATTTGTAGAGACCTTTTGAACAATTAAATTATTTGTAATAAGGCATCGATCATGAATTTTATTCACAGGAATGATCCAATATTCGTTTTCTCCGACCCAAAAAACAAACCTCCGTCCAGAAATCGAGCGGATACCACGTTTGCCGTGGACGCGGATGTTCATCCTATAAACGACGCGAAACTATGGGAAATTATTGCTGCGCGCTAATGAATAAATGGCTGTATTTTGCGAACTATTAGTCGAATCGATCTGAAATTCCCCACAAAGTTAGTTCAAACACTAGCGAACAACTTTCTCCCCGGAAGTTTTTTGTACTCCGTACTTCCCCGACCACTTTTCTGTTACAAAGCATGAAAAACGTGATTTTTACTCCGTATTAAAAATTCATCACTTTGTTATCAATTTTCACCCACTTGATCTACATTTGCATCTTCGGAGAAGTCTCACGAATCGAAATTCGCAAGATTCATTTCGATCCATTGAAAAATGACCGAGTTAAGGTGAGTTGAATGTTGAAAAATAATCATTTTTGGTGTGAAAAAATTGATGGTTTGTGATTTTTTTCTCGAAAATCGTCAATCATAGGAAAAAATCGTAAAGAGTAACTTGGATTGATTTTTCAAGCTCTACCACTTAGTATTTTTACATTTCCAAGATTCCGACTTTTTTTTCGACCTACGACGGGATCTCTTGCATCAAACTTGTGACGCGGTTCGAGCGCTCGGCGAGTTATTCGATCCAGCTCCTCAATTATGGTTGTTCCTCAATTCTGGTTGGGCAAATTTTTTAACATCAACAATTTTGAATGTTTTCATTTCACAGTATCTACAAATCATGAGGAACTCCATTTTTACATTTTTTCCCTGTATAACACTTTCTTTCGAATGTATATTGATAGGAAAATCCATCATCTGTTGGAACAATAATTTTGAGAACGAATGAAGCTTACCCGGAAAAGAATGATCGTATTTACACATCATCTGAAGGAGGAGACAATGATATTGAGGAAAAGGTGAATTTTGATGAATGTGCTGTGTATAATTGTAACTATATTCTTCAAATTGAATCATAAACAAATTTTCTCACGACAATTTGGAACTCGCTGAGGAAATTGTATCAGAATCAACCAATTATCTCCAAGCCCTCCGGGAGAGATTAACCCTTATGTCGGCACCCGGGTCCCCGGGTACCCACAAGCAAATATCAGATGAAATATTTCTGCAACACTAAGAGTTCAACTCTATTCCTAATAGTTACTCGCTGTTTGACTCTTTTATAATAGAAAAACGTCATTTGTATAATATTTTTTGTTTTTTACTATGAAAATTTACACGTTTTCATTCAGAAGCACGTGTGGGGCACCCAGGGTACCCGGGTACCCACAAGGAAAATTACAAGAATTGAGGGTTTTTAATCAAACCAACTGTCTAATAAACTTATGTAGTGAGAATATTCGATAAATTAAGGTTCAAACAATCAGTTAGGGATGCAAATTCAATAAAAACAGAGTTAAATATGATACAAATGAATTTATTTATTTAGAGTAGTAATCAAAAAGTTTTTTTTTCATTCTCTTACACATTGGGACAATTTATGTAAGTTACTGCTGTTACTGAATGCTCAACGCACACTTGATTCAAACAATTCGAGCAACTCTTTCTTGTTTTTCTCCTTTTTTTGACGGCTTGAGAGTTGCAGATGTGACAGCAACCTGTAACTGGTATTCTGCCGGACTGGTCTCGCGCAGGCTGAGCTGGCAAGTGCACGGGCTAAAAAACTTCTTTGCCAGGAACAAACTGGATCGCCAGCTTTGTAGAAAAATTCCTCATAATTTGGAGATTATTGGACCGATCCTCTATTAGTGGCATCGCAAGTTCTTCGCTGAGCTGCTTCAGAAAGAGTCTTCGTTCGTGTGTTCTTTTCTTCAGCATTGTGTTGTTCTCATAATATAATTTGTATGCTGCCAAAGCTTCAATATCTATTATAATATAAAAAAAAGCCAGAGGCCATCGGCTAGTCCTTTGGTGCGTTGTATATCTACCAGCCATCTGGTCCATGGTGTCGACTCCACCTTTGTATTTATTATAGTATAAAATTATCTCTGGCTTTTTTTTGCATCTTCCGCCACTGTTGTATCAGTATGCATACTAGAGAGTAGTATGACTGCCTCATTTTTCTTTTGGCACATAGGAAACAAGAGTAACTTTATCTTGGAAACCAAAAATTGAAGAGTACTCTTCCCTGGTTTTAGAGGGTGCAAATGCTGGTGGAATATACGGCTGATTTTTCTTCAATGTTCCAACCAGCGTAAGGTTCCAAGATAAAAGATGATTAGTTAGTGGCAAAGTCGTAAAAAAGTTATCCATGGCGATATTTCTGCCAGAACCCTTGTAAGCAGCCGCAAGTTCTTTCACAACATTTTCACCCTGATTCTGTTCCCGAACGTTTCCTGTGTTTCCGGTGTAGATGATTCCTTTCAACGGATATGCGTCCTTTGCATCGCAGATCCACCATACTTCAATACCATATTTGGCAGGTTTTGACGGGATATATTGTGTAAACTTTGTTCGTCCACGAAATGTGTAAAGTTGTTCGTCGATGGTCAAATTTTCAGAGGGTTTATACAATGATGATAAATTGGAATTCAACATTCTCCAAATCTCACTGATGGGAGCAGCTTTATCCTCTAGCAAACGTTGAGCTCGCGTATTGCTGTCATCAAACGTAAAAAGCGTAACAACGACCTGAATCTGTTGTGTCCAAATGCAGCTTGGTACAAAGGAAAGGATGACTTATTGAACATTTCCGAAAGATGGTCAGTATTAGAATTATTCACGCCTGAGCTTATTAAAACACCTAAAAAGCCGTACAGTTCGCGCACCGTAACCTCCTTCCACTGTCGTGGGCTTTTGTCGGGATTTTTCTGATTATATTCTGTATGAACTGCCTTTGCCTTTTGATTTATGCAACGCATAATTATGTCCAAAATTTCTAGAGTAATAATCTTTTTGAAAGTGTCTGATATACAGAAATTTCCCGTATTTCTTTGTGGACCAGGTCTTTGACGGGGAATATTCCTAGTCGGTGTTCGATGCTGACTTGATGAAGTTTTGCTCCAACTAGCAATAATATTCCCTTTTCCATCTTTGGCTAGATAAGCAGAGTGAGTCTCATCTGAAGAAGAAGAATACATCAAAATTAATCCATAATTGTAATATTCATCACTGTATTCACAATAATATTTTATAAAATAAAAAGAACCATACATTTTGATAAGCCTGCTGCTGTTGTAGCCTTTGCTGCCTCAGCCTCTGGTACAGTTTCATCGTCGGCATCATCAGCATCGTCATCGCTTTCATCAGAATCTACTTCATCAGCGTATCTTTTAACGCTCCTTTTTCCAGATCTAGTTATAGTAACAGTTTCTTCAGTGGAGCTGACTTCAGAGTCTGACGAGGACAAGGCATCGGTAATGCCGTCTGCAGGAAACCAATCTTCGTTCTCGCTGTCCGTAGGAATCAAACTTTCATTGTCAGACTCAGTTCTTAATAAAAGCTTCAAATACTCATTTTTCTCGGCACTTGTCAACCTAAATCATCAACAGAACATTTAGAATTGTACAAAAATCGTGACAAATGAGTAACCAAATTTTCGACATTTTTATGTGAAAAGATACATAAATAACGTAAAATACTTCTGTACACTCACCTTGCAAATTCTGCTCTTGACAATTCCTCCATAATAGTCGATATGTAATGTCGTGTAACCACTACTTATAAGAACATTAATAACACTGACGATTTATAAAGGATCTTGTGTAAAAACTCTGCGCGACTACATGACACTCAATCAAATTGCCAAGGAAAATGGTTGCGATTATCCTATACAACGGTTTATTCTGCTGTGTTCTCTTACGGACACGCTCGAATCTACTTCGCACACCTTCTTGAATATATATTTCAGTCACCAGAAACCTATTAAGTAGATTAGGGCAAATTAAATTCGTGAAAACTCATCAAATGAGTAGGTGTACCCCGGGTGCCCAACAACGTAGGCCAATCCAGGTATCCACATAAGGGTCAGGTCGAATTCTCCATCCTCTTCTGGAGAAGAAAACGATGAAACGGAGAGAAAGGTGAATCTTAACCCTTCGAGTACACACAGGTGCGAATTTGCACCAGTCGTTTGAGACCATTCCTTTTTTTTCAAAAATTGACTCTATTCTTCGTTCGTTTCACTAATCAAATCAAATGTTCGTAAATTCGTTTGCATACCATGTGAATCTGCATACTTTGACCTTCAAATTGAAAAAGAATTAATCAAATTGGTCGAGCAGAAGCCGAGTTATTGATCGGCAAAGTTGCATGGTGCATATTCGCACCTCCAAGTACTCCGAAGGTATGAAAGGATGCGGGTACTTGAAGCGTTAATCCCTTGTACACTTAAAAAAAAGTTTTGGTAATGGTAACAAAAGTGTTTTGTTGTTTGATTTCTCATGATCATACTATATAATTTGGTCAAGGGAACCAAAAGGATAAATCATTGTGTACCTCGAACTATACTGATTTCGATTGTTTGGTTGGAATCAAGTAGATTCTTTGGTCACCCACATCCTTTGAAAAAAACATATTATTTGGTTGTTTCCACAAAACTTACGCGATTTTGTTCCACAAACAAAATAATTTTGTCACTTCATAATGACTTCATCTTTGTAGTGAAAATACTCTTTTGCATTTCTGAAACGTGAATTCACATGAAAAGTTTCGTGTCGTTAATAAAATAATACATTCCTGCATGGAAGAATACTTTGATTCATTACAATCATATAAACTCGTGCACTGAGATGCATTGTTGATTGAATCTTACAAGGAGATGTCGCAAGAGCCCGGAGCTACTTTTCAATGAAAGTCATGTGTACGTGTACCATGGATATTCGTGATGAAAATCATCCTCGCTTCAATCCTAACACGCCTTAGTATTTGAAGTTCGAGTTTGAAACATGAACACAACTTGATATATACAAAGAAGGTCCCCCTATCCAAGTGAGCGGCAGTAGCTTGAGTGATAGAGCCTCCGTCTCCAGCCCCGAAGACCTGTGTTCAAATCTGCTGGTGGTGATTTTTTTTTTCAATCTGACCCATGATTTTCTCATCAGGACAAAATATTTTCAGTCTGCAGACGATATGATTTGGTTTCTCAAGCAAAATGTATTCACCTAGAAACCAAAGGTGTGCAACAAAGAAATAATATGGTTTTCAACAAAACGTTTGGTTGATCACATTTCAACAAAATTCTTTTGTTGAAACAATAAAAGTTTTGTTGTTTTAACGAAACATTTTTTTCGGTGTATACATGATTCTAGACATGCCTTCAGTGCGAGAGTAGGCTTTTAGTATCTCCATACAATGCTTTGCTCACGCATTTTTTGCGCCAGAGCATGAGCTAGGATGTTTTCTATCGTAGATTGATCTGCTGAGTTTGATTTATAAGCCTTTACCGCATGACCTTCTTGTTCGACGATAAATGCCTTATTCGTGGAAAAAAAATGTCAAAAATTGCACACAATTGACATAGCTCATGTATCATTTGTATTCAATTATGTACGAATTGTATGCAATTTTCAACATTTTTTCCCACATCGTTGGAGATTGTTGGAAGCAGGGCCAGATTAAGGTTGGTGGGGGCCTTGGGGTCAAAATGATGGTGGGGCCCCCTTGACAAATAGAATCAACAACGGTTCTCCAAACAAAAAAGCTCATTGGTTTTTCAATTTTTTTAATCATCTGTCGGACATTTTTCAGACAGATTGGTGGAGATTCCCTGGTAGTGGGGGCTTTGGGCCATTGGCCTCATTGCCCCCCCCCCTTCATCCAGCCCTGATTGAAATATTAGTACATTGTGCAACTTGGAGGTAGAGTGCGTTTGTTAACGACAAGCGGAATGTTTCCAGTACGAATCGTAGGCGCGTGGACTGAATGCACGCGAGCCGAAGACCAGAACATTGCACTTGTCGTTAAAAGACACCTCCCCATCCGTGGTGCACACAATACTTTATGTAACAAAGTACGATTTGTAAGGCAGTGACTTTGCAGTATGTAACAGTATACTTTCAACTCTGCAGTATGTAAAGTAGCATTTCACACGGGGGAAAAAGCATTGTTGGTATAACAAGCTGGTCTGTTACTACAGCGCCTACAAAAAAATTGCTAAGGGCCCAAAAAAATTATTGACACAACTGAACTTCTTTGCTGGAATGAGCCAATTTGTTGGCAGAATAAACGTCTCAGTTGCTGCAGTGAATATTTTCGCAAGGACAAATAATTTTTTTGTAGGCGGTATAGTAACAAACCATTCTTCTCCGTGTACGTGTAGTCGCTGAAAGTACCTTGTGCTGCGTTACATACAAGGTACCCAAGCAGCACGAACACGTTGAGTTCACGTTCTGGTACTTTATAGAGTACTGTCGAAATGCCGTTTGGTTATATTCATTCGGTACAGCAGAAAACATTCCATAGCACGTTCATAGAACGTACATTTTCGTGAAATTACTATGACGATACATTGAACGTAAATAGCTGTACCAAATGTACGTAATAAGAATATTCTCTTAATCTTCTACGTACGCGTTTGTGCTGCTTGGGTATATGCGTTTCGGAGCGATATGATGATAGTTATGATGAATAATAGCGATGCGGTGAAGAGATATTCCTCAAATTTAATCTGAAAAAATCTTCTTATGATAATCCAAACACCCTTAAAGAACATATAGCCAAATCAAGCGAAAATAAATATCCCCACGTCGTGTGAACGAAAGAAATTTTTCTTTTCCGGCGTCTTCAGAACAAGAAGATACTGAGACATAGAAAAAAGTAAATCTTGATTCTTGTTATGAGTATAATTATCATCATGGTCCTCAAAAGTCATCTCAAACATACTTTTCTTTGAAGAAGCCAAAAATTGGTCAAAAAACAATATTGAAATCAAATAACACCTCAGCACATCCTTCAAAAAAGAAAAATGAATCTCAGAAGGAGAAGATATTCAATAAATTCATCATCTGGAAATCGGTCTTCATAATCCCAATTGAAGATGACAGGAAGGAAGAATTGGAATGTTGATTTTACCAGAGTTCTTGTTGAATTTACCGGAGACTCAATTCATTCAACAAGAATTTCGGTAAAAGTGACAGATATTTCTTGCTTCCGGCTTCCGGTGTGTGTGATGGTATAAAGTGGTCTTGTCTTTCCAACGCGTCGTATCTTCCGGTTGTTCGATCAGCTCCTCACTGTTTGCTTCTGCCATCAGATTCACGTAAAGTTGCAGTGTGTTGCATGGAGTGATTGCATCTACGAGGTGTGTTCAAAAAGTAACGAGAATTTTTAAATTTCGCGGATTAGGAGAGTCCGCCTGTATAAAATTCTTCTTCATTATGTTGGTACACATGCCCCTGAAGTACGGTAAAATTTTCAGCGATATTCATTGCTTACTTTTTGAGTGGCAGCCGCTAACGTTATGACGTGTTTTTCGAGTGCTCGGCGATTTTCGTTTGTGAAAAAATGGATCAAAGAATTTGTATTCAATTTTGCGTAAAAAATGAAATAAAGTGTGGTGAAGTTTGTAAAATGTTAACAAAGGCATATGGTGAGTCTGCTATGAGTGAAGCAAGGATTTATGAATGGTATAAGCGTTTGCAAGATGGCCGCGAAAACGTTGGAGATGACGAACGACCCAGACGCCCAAGCACATCAACAACCGATGGAACGTGGAAAAAGTGAAAGAGATGGTTATGAACGATCGCCGAATCACAATCAGAGAAGTCGCTGATGATGTTGGCATATCAGTCGGCTCGTGCCATGAAATTTTTTCGAATGTTTCATGGCAAAAACAATTCATGGCTTTTGCACCACGATAATGCACCTGCTCACACTTCATTGCTTGTTCGTGAATTTTTGGCCAAGAACAAAACTATAACGATGCCTCAGCCTCCATATTCATCAGATATGGCTCCATGTGACTTTTTTCTATTTCCAAAAATAAAGAGAACATTAAAAGGCCGTCGTTTTACAAGCATAGATGACATTAAAAGCGAATCGCTGAGAGAGCTGAAAGCTATTACAAAGATCGAGTTTCAAAAGTGTTTCGAGGATTGGGAAAAGCATTGGCACAAGTGTACGATATTATATCCAAGGGGGATTATTTTGATGGGGACGAAATAGATATTGATGAATAAATAAATATTTTTTTCATAAAACGAAAATTCTCGTTACTTTTTGAACACACCTCGTATGTTTATATCATTTTTCCACCTTGAGTATGTGAAAATCGCCAACTCCTGATATTCCATATCAATGACATTCCAGCGGAGAAGTGTCTGTTTCTCAGTGGTACGCATGATTCGAGGTTGTTCTAGGTACCAGAGGAACTACTAAGTTGATCAAAGCGTGTATTACGGAGGGCAGCACGTACTGGATAGTTATCGATGTCTGATGAATCATCTAATATTAACAGCAAGCAGGAAGCCATCGATCCGTGTATCAATCCAGATCCTACTTTACAGATCTGTGTCATCCTAGCCACGCCCGCTAGATCCAATAAGAGTAACAAATCTAACAGAGGCCGTCCTCCTCCTGCGAGCAGGTGGAACCACGGGAGGAGCAATAGGTGACATTCATTACCGGAATATTTTCATCTTCAGAATAAGAGGAAAAGAAAAACGTTAGAGAATACAACTCTCATCAACACGACACAATCTGAAGCGGACCTATGCGTCAACCCTCTCTACAAGAAACAGCCGATTCTACTTCACCACCGTTATCTAAAAGACGCTTGAGTGCGCTAGTTGATGAAGCAGCAACAACTTGTTCAAATTTTGATGTCAATATGGAGCAGAAGTTAGAGAAAATGCACCAAGTCTTTTCGGAAAAATTCCAAGGGTTGAAAATTGAAATTCAAACTGATAGACAGGAAAATAAAAGAGATGTATTGGCAATCAGCTCAGACATTTCAGAAAAATTCGCAACCGACTGTTTCTTTGCAGCAAATTCCTTTCTCGAAATAAAATTTGGTTGCCGGTATGCTATTACAGACGTGATGCCGTTTGGACCAGGTAGGGAATGGTTGCACATCAAAATAGCCAACTCAGCGCTGAAGCAGCAAATTATGTTGAAAAAAGCCTCGATCTAACATGGTTCGAAAGTCAGCATAAGTCACGATCTTACACTGGAAGAACAAAAAATTATGCACAAGGCACATAATTTAGTGGAGGAAGAACGTGCAAAAGGATGCCCTGCACAAGTGGGTCACTTGAAGATTATGTTGAACAATCATTGGCTTTCGTGGTCCAAGAGTGAAAACAAATTCATCGAAAAGTCACCAAACTCCAACTTGAATAAAAATATTCCTTCAAACTCCCAGCCCGTTGCTGAAGCCGCATTCTTCAGTAATCTCACAAAAAAACTCGTAGGCTTCGCAGCTAACACCAATGCAGGGGAAGCAGAGAACAACCCGATCAGCTCATCTCATCAACCGCGTGAAAACAATTCATCGAATAACATCGCCGCAATTCCTTCAACGCCGAGTTTTCTTGATATTTTGTTTTGGAATGTACACGGTATAACTAATATAAATACCAACAATAACGAGTTGATTTATGCTAGGAATAATTGTTTTTGTGAAACATGGTGCGGTGAGGAATATGCTTCCACCTTGTCGGGTTTCCTCAAAACAAAGTTCAATACATGGTCTGCTGCAACTAAGGAGGAATCTGTTGGGAGAGCAAGCGGTGGTCTACTCCTATGTATTGATTATCTGTTGTATCCTATCTGTTGTAAATACAAACCAGTATTAATTGATTCCACCCCTTGGTGGATTTTTGTTAGAGTTCAATTGGAGAGATGTCATGCCATCATTGGGTCATTATATTTCAGGCCTACACTACCTCTAGTGGTTACACTTGGATTGCTGTCAGATACTTTGAATTACATTTTCACTCGATTCGAAAACGATTTCCTGATTCTGGGCGGGGATTTCAACTCGCGTATCGGTGAACTTGCTCCACCATTGAAGGAAATATTTGAGGGCACGGAGTTGGCAGAAACAAGATCTTCTTTCGATAAAAATGTGTATAAAAATGGTGTTTTGTTCAACGATTTCATGCTAGAAAACAACTCATGTACATGCACAAATGTACTCATCAATGGTAGATCTTCGAATGACACTCCAGCCCAGTTCACATTTATGAGCCAAAATGGTGCAAGCACAATAGATCTGGTTTGGATCTCAGGCAGCCACATACATTTGGTGAAAGATTTTAGAGTTGGACTGGATCATTTGGGATCTGACCATTTCCCTATTCTCATCTCATTGTCACCTCAGGTACAACCAGATCACATCGAATCCTACCCGAAACCATTCTATGACCTACCTACTAAATCATCTATTGGGAATATCAAACCAGCCTAGGCACCCGAAAAAGCTGACTGTTGTCAAAGGTATTTGCTGCAGGCAAAGAGTTACCCAGCAAATCTTCCGGATGAGCTTGAGGTACTTTATGAAAATTTTATTAACACAATAATCCAAGCAGCTTCTCATGCCGGAATGTCTCTTGTCCTGTCCTCTTCCTCACATGATAGAAGAGAAATTAACAAAAGCTGGTTTGACGTTGAATATTTTAAGAGAAGGATCATTACATCAGGTTGGATGCTCAAAATATAATCCGAATGAAATCTCTTCATATTTACCATATTAAAAAGAATACACT
Organism: Gonatopus flavifemur; assembly: GCA_018340375.1. Lineage (NCBI taxonomy): Eukaryota > Metazoa > Arthropoda > Insecta > Hymenoptera > Dryinidae > Gonatopus > Gonatopus flavifemur. Next base: position 254,837 of record JAFFJZ010000083.1, on the reverse strand, counting down.
TTTCTGTTGAAACAAAAGAGGAAAGCCTTTACGAATCAAATTATCGAAAATTTACCAATAGTGAAATATCCCAATATTTTTTGGGAAGAAGTGAATAGATAGAGATCAAAGGTAACTACAATAAACAGCATTCCTCTGGAAAAATGGAACGAATTCTCAAAAGCCGTGTATCCACCTGATCCAACCCTTGATTATACTTCCTTCGGAATTTTAGACCTAGTTCTTGATTGTTATATCTCACAAACAGAGTTGTAGAGAAGTTGGGAAAAGTTGAAAACCTCAATAGCGCCTGGTTCAGACGGCGTATATAGCGAATTTTCTAAAAATCTCCCCGAAACCTGGTATCTTTATCTACTGCAGTTATTCAACAAAATCCTTGATTGTGAGACTCTTCCGTCCTCCTGGAGTCAGATTACGCCTTTCATACTCCACAAAGAAGGTCGCGGGCTTGATCCGGCCAAGTATCGCGGCATTGCTTCAATAAATATTGCTACAAACCTTTTCACTCAAATTCTACACGATCGCCTTTTGACTTACGTGGAAAGCGTCAGTCTGATTCCTGAGGAACAATCTGGTTTCAGAAAAGGTGGAGGAGTGACAAACGTCTTCGTACTTCTCACAATGATCCAGCTACAATTACCCAGCAAAAATCGTAAATTATACCTACTTTTAGTGGACCTCAAACGGGCTTCCGATTCTGTGCCCCAGGCTTTGTTATGGCATAAATTGTACCGCTATGGTTTCGGTGCTAAATCAATTAGAATCATCAAAGACCTATACGACATGGCCAAAATGAACTTCCGCATCAGAGCCGGTTGTACAGACAACGTTAATGCAAACGTTGGAGTACTTCAAGAAGAAATCCTTAGTCCCTTGTTGTTTATAATTTTCCTCGCCGAATGAGATACTCTCAAGACTGAGGTGTGAGGGGCATAGATATCGACAGCTTGAATCAACTATCAATGCTTTCATACGCAGATGATCTGGCCATCCTTGCATATTCACCGATCGACCTGAGAAGAAAGCTAGCAATTCTGCAAGATTACTGTGAGGATAACGCTCTTTCGGTTGATACTAATAAGACCCAGATTGTAGTTTTGAGAGAACTGGGGAAACTGGACCAACACTCGCAAAATTTCTCATTCCTTAACCAACCTATCGGAGTAGTTATGAAGTACACATATTTAGGCGTGGAGTTTTCTCCTTCATGAGTAATATCTCCAGAATATTCTGCGACATTCTGGAGACATTGTAATATTCCTAGAATATTCTGAAGATATTACCGAAACATTTGTGCTATGTGGGTAAGAACCATGTATTGAGAGAAGATCCCGACCTGATCGATTCATCTGTGTGTTCGTATTCCTCCGAATACAACTTCTCCTCCACCGCTGTACCTATTGCACCGTGTGACCCGGGAGAGAAAAACCACGTGGAAAACAACGTTAGAAACAACGTCAAAAACTAGGTTGAAAACAATGGTGAAAACAACGTTGTTTAACATGGTAAAATGGTCCCACCTTGAGAGAGAAGGAAACAACGTTAAAAACAACGTTGAAAACAACGTCGAGAACAACGTTGGAAACAACGTTGAAAATATGACAACAAAAGTTACATTCCTAAATCAAAAAACAAAAAATCGATTTTCCTCGGAATCGAACTTGGATTTTTGAGACCTAAGATCCGACTTCCCTGCCTCTTGGCTACGGTTTTGTATGAATGTAGCAGAGCTTAAAAATGTATATGAACTTTGCTTGAATCAAAATCATCTAGGAATAAAATAATCAATCTAATTAAAAAAAACCAATGAATTCCGTTGAATATTACTACAACAATTATCTTTGATCAATCAATAAAGCTCCTACACGATGCAGACAATTTTTTCACTGCGATTGTATCTAAAATACGTATTACATGTTTCTTACACACCTGAAATGTGAAATGTTCATCTAATTTATTCAACCATAGGAATTCTCATATATCTTTGAATAATTCAGATTCATGCTCTATTGAATGAGAAAACAGAATCATTGAAAAAATGTTATCTCTTTGATCGTCGGTGAAACAGTGAATAACCACGGAATAATTAAAGTCAACTTCAAGTGATCATAACATTTCTAGAGGATATCTGAGATGATTGTTTTTAGGAAATTTGAAGAATTTTTAAAAAATGATATTCTTCTGAATCATTTCTCATGATTTATTATACGAATGTAAATAGTTCATCTGAAACTCGTTGACATTCGGCAACAGCCAATAAAATTGTTTTTAAAAAAAAGTCATGTTGTGGGAGTTTGAATCGTTCATCGGAACAAATTGGCAATCAGATTATGAAATATTCAGCTGGTGAAGATGCAAAATCTTGCATCACATTCTTGGAACGATGTTTCCAGTGCCAAAGAGTTGATTCGAACATAAAAAGAACACAAAAACATCTGTAAATCTGACCACATGTGATTGACGAATAATCAGATGGAATTCAACCAGACCTTTCAGTTGTTGTAATAATTAATGGAATTCACTGGGGTTTTGTTAATCGGATGATTTATTTTTTGCCAAGATGATTCTGATCCAAGCAGAGTTCATATACATTTTTAAGCTCCGCTACATTCATACAAAACCGTAGCCAAGAGGCAGGGAAGTCGGATCTTAGATCTCAAAAATCCAAGTTCGATTCCGAGGAAAATCTATTTTTTTTTTCATTTAGGAATGTAACTTTTGTTGTCACATTTTCAACGTTGTTTTTAACGTTGTTTTCTTCTATCTGAAGGTGGGACCATTTTACCATGTTAAGCAACGTTGTTTTCAACGTTGTTTTCAACCTAGTTTTTGACGTTGTTTTCCACGTGGTTTTTTTCTCCCGGGTCACACGGTGCAATAAGTACAGCGGTGGAGGAGAAGTTGTATTCGGAGGAATACAAACACACAGATGAATCGATCAGGTCGGGATCTTCTCTCAATACATGGTTTCCTATCCACATAGCACAAATGTCTCGGTAATATCTCCAGAATATTCTAGGAGTATTACAATGTCTCCAGAATGTCGCAGAATATTCTGGGGATATTACTTAGAAATTCGTGCTATCTGGGTACATTCATTTGAACTCGAATTATCGTGTTGAAAGTACTTACTTCTCATCATAACTTCCAGTGGACTTGAAATGTACTGAGGGAATCCTGATTACACCGTTTCATCCTTGTCTAATGTACCATCAAATCCATCAAATTTCATGGGTCTTCTGGGGCGTACGTCTTCAAAATTTATCCAAACTCGAATTTCCTCAACCTAAGTATTCAGTCTTTGTCAGTGAACTCAGGAATTTATTGAGGGAAGATCCCGACCTGATTGATTCATCTGTGTGTTTGTATTCCTCCGAATACAAATTCTCCTCCACCGCTGTAGGGGAGACCGGGTACGGTTGGAACACTTTTGCTATTTTAGCTTATAAATACCTCATTTGAACACTAAACTTTCAGCTCGATAGCTCGATTTGGAAGTCACTTATGCATCAATGAATATCCATTATCGTTTCAGCTGATGAGATATTAAAAACAGTTAATAAATCATATCTCCTGAGATTGACAAAACGTTCGAATTGACCCCATACCCAGGACAATTGGAACAGTGAATGAGGTTGGTTGGAACACGTTGAAAAATGGTTGGAAATTATATTTAATCATATTCTTCAGTTGAAAATCACAAACAATAAACCTTGTACTTCAATTTTTTATCAAACAGTGATGAAAATGAAAAATTTCTGGAATAAATTTTCTAAAACAGAACTTTGAAAACACTCAATATACTGAATAAAAGATTTAAGTTGTTGAAATCACAAAACGAAATATAAAAAAGTTGCAACATCTTTTGAATAAATTCTGACAAACAAATATTGCTGATGTGGGAAATTATTTAGATAAACAGTTATGACATACATAGTGTATATCTCCAGCAGTACACTCTTCATGAGCCCCAAGACGACAGTTTGAGCACTGTATCCATTGCTCTCCTGATTTGCTTAAAGAGTATGTCTCGGCACAGACAAGGCACCAGTATTCTTCTTCTACCAAGGATGATACATCACTTTTTTTCTTGCTACTCCTAGTTGTTTTTTCCTCAATATTCAAACAGCTCTTCAAGTTTTTCTTAACCAACTTCGCTCTCGTTTTTGCAGTCTTTCTTCCGTTTCCTTCCTTACAGCTTCCTTCTCTGGTGTATCTGTATAAATTGTTGACTTTCTTCTCTTTCTCCCACGAGTAGTAGGTTTCCTGAGTGGTGCTTTAGGATATGGTCAGACTGATTCAGGCGAGAAAACAGATTGAGCGTTGGCATATGATGTTGATGGAGCATTTTGATTCGAAGATACATCAATAGTAACTTTGGATATATCTCTGAGTACGGCTTTCCTTGTTTCCGTTGCAGAATTTCCCGGAATGGTATCTGATGTAGACGCATTCAAGTTTCTGATGTTCGATAAGTCAATGTTTGATTCATTCGTATAGATCATATGTTGCAAATTAGTGGGAGACTTCGGTCTATCCGTCACATACGATGGGGCAAAATCAGAATCAGAGAAATCATCGCGATTAAAAGGTAGTTACGAAAAGATTAGAAAGAAAATAGATAGAGAAAATAACGTATTCGATGAATCGTGCGTTTCCTTATTACAAGAATCGAAAGAAAAAGACAGAGCATGTAAATTTGATAACCTTCAATATTAGACAAAAAAAAAAGAGAGGAAAAAACTGAATAACACAATCTCGAATCAGGCTGTACAGCAGACGCCTAACAAGAGAGAAAAAGGGTTCACATAAGTGCCTTAAAGGCCTTAAGAGTACATAAAATCAGTTCTAGTGTCTACAAGTAGCACACTTCCACACACTCATACATGCACTCGCGAGTATCGTCGAACGATCGTCCATTACGACCGCACAAGAAATCTCAAATAAATAGCGAAGATATACAAATTCTGCGTCTTCGTATAAGCGGACGCGCAGATAGCACCAGAGGGTGAGAAAAACGAATAAATTGATCAGTTGGATCGACTTATGGAAAACCGCGGGAAAAACACTTCAAAGAATCATAATAGCGTAAGACTTCTTGTTATCGTAACGAGCGTACCGAAGCGACTGACTTACATCACACATACTCCTAATTTCACACCTCCAAACGTATCTCTTGAGATCAGGTGACCAGAGAGAACATTGAACCTCTCTCTCTCGACGCCTTCTCTCTTGCGAATTTCAAATATAGCGGAATCATCCGCAACATTCCGCCCGCCTCGTTCAATCCTTCGTGCAGGATGAACGAAATGCGAGACATAGCACTCATGAACTTAAACGACTAGGTAATTATATTAGGATTGAGCAATCAATCGCAAGCATCAGACTCATGACTCAAATGAATCGGTAAAATACACAACTCCGCAATGGGTCTCTTATAAACCCCCGAGACAGTTTTTAGGGTCACCACGCGAACCAAACCATCAGAGCCGGGATGGCATTCCAAAACCCGACCCATCTCCCATTTGGACGGCGGCAGGTTAGGGTTATTTAGTGAAACTAAATCTCCCTGCGAGACGTTATGCTGCCTTAGATGCCAACGTGAACGTTGCTGGAGCGAATGGAGATAGTCAGTAGACCATCGTTTCCAAAAGTGCTCGACAATTCTCTGAACCATTTACCAGCGAGAAAGTTGACTTTCCCTGATATCTAATACCGAGGGTGTAGGCACCGCCACCAGCGCTGACCCAATCAGGAAATGCCCAGGAGTAAGAGCATCCAACGACTCAATGTCGTCGTGGAGCGGACCTATTGGTCGACTATTCAGGCAGGCCTCGATCCTGCAAAGGACCGTAGAAAATTCCTGTTTTGTAGGAAGCATTGATCCCAATACCCGTCGTAAATGGAACTTTACGCTTTTGACCCCTGATTCCCAAAGACCCCCGAAGTGAGGCGCCCCAGGTGGAATAAACTCCCAACGCACAGCGTCATGAGATACGTGGGCCTCAACCACTGGATCGTGGATTGCATCTTTGAATGCGTGAACTAATTCCTTTTCGGCGCCAACGAAATTCGTTCCATTGTCCGAATAAACGACTGTTGGAAGGCCCCTTCTTGCCACAAAGCGATCGAACGCAGCGAGGAAGTCGTTAGCAGAATAACCATCAACCAATTCTAAGTGTACTGCTTTTGTGACCATACATATGAACAACGACACATAAGTCTTATAAGTCTGTTGCCCCCGGCCTTTCCAAGGACGAATGAGATGGGGCCCAGCAAAATCAACTCCGCTGTGAGCAAATGGGCGAGAATAATTCACCCTATAAGCAGGTCAGGAACCCATGAGCTGAGTTGGCGCAACCGCTCTCATACGAGTACACCTGACGCAGTCGTGAACGCATCGTTTGATCGGAGCTCTAGCTCCTATGACCCAATACTTAAGTCGCAAGACTTGCAGCATCAACTGCACCCCTCCATGCAGGGTTTGGAAATGCAGATCACGTATCATAAGGTCCGTGATCTCGCATCTTGGGAGAAGGATGGGATGCTTCTCAGCATGGGATAGAGCGGACCACTCAAGCCGCCCCCCGACCCGTATCACACCCTGCTCGCTTAGGAATGGATCCAGTTTTAACAAGCAGCTCTTTCTGAGAACTGACTCCTTCTGATTGAGAGCTTTCAACTCTGGCGCGAAGTAAATACTTCGCCAACGCTTAACCCACCAATCTTCAGCTTCGGAGAGCTCAACAGCAGTGATGGTGGTATCGTGATGAACAACTTCTTTCTTCTGAGCGAGATCAATAAATCTCTTGCAATAGCAGAATACACGCAATAATCTAGTCCAAGACGGAGCTGGCCTGAAGGGTGACCACAAGTCTTCTCTAGTTACGGCTAAAGAAACCTGAGCATCCTCCTGCTCTTCCGATTCACTGGGAACTGAACTAAGAGGCTCTGAAGGCCAAAATTCACCATTCGGGTCCTCGCCACCACCTAGCATCTGTGACCAGGCTACTGGCAGTTACGCCGCGTGAAGCTGAGTCAGCTGGGTTCTCAATCCCAGGGACATGCCTCCATGAAGAAATCTCAGTCAAAGATTGAATCTTCGATACTCTGTTCGCAACAAAAACGTCCCGTTTAGCGGGAGGTTGCCTGATCCATGCCAGTGTGACAGCTGAGTTAGACCAACACCAAATGTTTAAATTCAGAAATTTGTATGCGGACTTAACGAGATGAATGAGATTTGTGAGCAGATGAGCCGCACATAACTCTAACCTAGGTATGGTAACCGTCTTGAGAGGACGAACCCTTGTTTTTGGAATAATGAGAGATACTCGCACTCTCCCAGGAGAATCCTCAACTACGAGGTGAATCACCACTGCATATGCGGCATTCGACGCATCTGAGAACCCATGAATATGAATCTTCTGCGAAGAGCTAGAATACCAGTCCAACGAGGGACTGAGACCTGCCGTAAAAGAGAAAGTTCATGGTAATACAATGAACATCTGCGTTCTAAATCGGCTGGAAGAGCAGCATTCCAACCTCAATTCTGGGACCAAAACGTTTGCAGGAGTATCTTTGCGGACACCGTCACCGGAGAAACCCATCCCAAGGGGTCGAAATTTTGCAGGACGAAGGAGAGAAACGATCTCTTAGTAAAGGCATCAATTTCTGGGAGAGAGATCTGAATACGGAAGACGTCTGAAAGAGGGCTCCATGCGACTCCCAAAACCTTCAAACAATCGTGATTCTGGAGTGATTTCTCCCCACTCATTCTGGAATCTGCATCATCGATGTCTTCCAGTAATTCCACGGAATTTGCGGCCCATTTTTTGAGCTGAGAACCGCCCGCCATGAGCGAACCCACGAACTGACGGCGCAACCCTTTGTCTTTAGCAACATTATCCGCTCCAAACATGATATCGTCTACGTAGATATCATGCAGCAAAATCAAAGAAGCCTGTGGAAATTTCTCCGCCTCGTCCAAAGCTGACTGACGAATGGCACGATTAGCCAAAAATGGGGCGCTAGCAGTACCGTATGTCACTGTCAACAACTGATAAGAGTCTATCCCGAGCGCGGCATTTGAGCGCCAACAAATCCTTTGCATGTCCAAGTCACGCTCATCAACCGAAATCTGGCGGAACATCTTTTCGATGTCTGTACTGTAGACGAAACGGTGATTGCGCTACCTGCAAATCAGAGCAGACAAATCTGACTGCAGGTTTGGACCTACCATCAAAAAATCATTCAAAGATTTACCGTTGGAGGCTTTCATAGAAGCATTGAAAACAACTCTTATCTTTGAAACAGAATCTATACATCTCCAAACTGGATGGTGAGAAAAGTACACAGCATTGTCATAGATAGCAGCATTCGGAACTAGGCGCATGTGACCCAAATTGAAATATTCTCGCATGAATTTATTATACTCCTCGTAGCGAGTATCATTTGCTTCCACGCGAGCCTCTATTTTGCGGAACAAATTCATTGCAATTCCCGCTGAACCGGGCAAATCGTGCAAAAAATCCGATTTCAAAGGTAACCTTACCACATATCTTCCTGACTCCAACCGACGATGTGTACGAAGAAAATGCTCTTCACACTGAAATTCTTCCTTTGACCAAGGCAACGACTTTGGGATGTCTTCCAATTCCCACAAGCGAGTAAAAGACTGAGAAAGCTCGTCACAATTGCATGCATGATTTACAGAAATCGTGCATGACAGATTACAGGCTGAGATTGAGCAACTCCCGAAAATAACCCACCCAAAGACGGTGTTCTGAGCGACCGGTCACCCTGTGAATCACTTTTCATATCACTCAGAAGAACTTGACCCAGAAAATCGGATCCAATGATTAGTTCGATGGGATCACTCTTTTGAGGCACAGGATCAGCAAACTGTAAATGGCGCAAATGAGCCCACGCAGAATTGAACCCAGTCATCCCGGAAATGTAAGATGTGAGCCGCGGAAGTACATACGCTCTAAGTTTGATCTCAGCGCCCTTCCCGGACCCAGGCATAACCGTTAAATGCGTAGCGGAAGTGATTCTATTTATGCGCTCGTCTCCCATCACGCTCACGGTGGCATCAACTTTCTCTCTGCGTAATTGCAGATTATCAACGATATTGCTAGCAAAGAACGTTGCTTGACTCCCTTGATCTAGTAAAGCCCGAACACGGCAGTATCTACCGTTATCGGCTTTGATGACGACAATAGCTGTCGGTAGCAGAACAGCCGTGCGCGAATCACATGCAGCAAGTGGAGAACATGATGCGGAGTTGCTACTAGTTTCATTTACAGTAGCTGTATTCCGAGATGACCCAGCCTGACCCACCGTGGCCAACTGTGCATTAGACGGAGCTGCTGCGTTCTCCATCTGAAAAGATCTATGCGGTAACGAATGATGCTTGCGTTTGCATGTCACACACACATTCGGACTATTACAATTTTGAATGGTGTGACCTGAACTTAAACAATTAAAACAACATCGATTTTGTTTGATTATACCATATCTACTTTGAATCGAATTATCTTTGAATTTTGCACATTGATAAATTCTATGGTTACCATGGCAAAGAATACATTTATCCGGAGAGACATTAGTTTGAAGGACTCGAACGGGCTTCGACGTGAGTTTATTTTGTTTGGCAGAAAGTGCCTGATTCAAAGATCTCTGAACACCAGATGACTCGAGCGCTCGAACGGTAGCAGACAAAAAAGACTTGAGTTTTGTGGAACTCGGAATCTCAGTAGAATCTTTGTGTTCGAATTCCCATTCTTGCCTTGTTTGCCCATCCAACTTACTCAAAGTGATGAAGTTGATCATTGAATCCCAACTATCGTTGCAGATGTTCAAATTGCGCAAAGCAGTTACCGCATTATTTGTAGAATCGAGCAGAACACGAAGATCCTTGGCAGTGCGCGATTTAACAGGAGCGAGAGAGACGAAACTGTCCAAGTATGCGTCCACGATGAGCCTCTTATCCTCGTACCGTTCCACCAATGCGTCCCAAGCGGTTGTAAAATTCGCATCTGTCATCGGTAAATTTTCGATGAGCGACAGCGCTTCCCCAGACAAGCAAGATTTCAGGAACTGTAATTTTTGGACTGCAGACGTGTCCGGAAACGAACCAAATATTGAATTGAATTGGTCTTTGAAAGAGTTCCATTTCATATAAGACCCAGCAAACTTAGGAAGATCGAGCCGAGGCAGATGAAATGGCCTTGAAGCATGATGCTCATGCGAAGATGCAGTTGAAACATTGATTGCAGCTTCCGGACCCTCGAGGTCGGAAAGCATCCACATGTAGTCCCTTACGGACTCCTCGTATGCGTCTTCAACCATCTGAAATTGATTGTGGGTGAAATACTGGAGCTCTTTCTTTTTCTCCTCTGTCGTAGCGACAGTGATCTTTGCATGAAGGACACGCGCCTCATCCCAATGACTTTTAACGTGCTCTAAACGTTTATTGATATTCGCAATCGTGGAACTTGCAACACCAGACTTTTTAAAATTATTCACATGGCGTTGAATCAAACCCAATATGGTGTGCAATGATGCGAGCATTCCTGATACATCCATTTTTGATTGACAAAGGGATGACACAGCGAGAAAAATTTATCCAAAGGGTATAATAGAAGCAGGTTTTTTCCAAAATCAAAATCGAATAACAGCTGATTTCGAATTATCAAAACTGTTGAATGTGATTTTCATATAGAAGTGTACTCATCTGTCAATCCAACGTAATAGACGACGTCGATGTACCGTGAACCGTACGCGTCGATCGATTTGCGCAATTATTTCCTCCTCACTCGGAATCTTTCCCCTCTGCAGGCGTAGGAGAAGCTCTCGATGATGACGAAGACGGCCGATGACGTCACGTTGGTTTGGCGGCAATAGATTTGCTTACACATGTGCACCACGTACCCGTGCGAACTCAGCACTTGGTAACACGAAGAGCCGATAAACAAATGCGCGGGAATCGACTCATGAACGAAGACAGAGAGTCAAACAATGTCAAATTTGGCGGGAAATGAACCAAAAGATTCACAAGCGATGCGGATTGATGAAAAAACGAACCTCTTTCTCTCTCGTTGCAGCCTGATCCGGCTCGAAGGACCAGAATAGTTACGAAAAGATTAGAAAGAAAATAGATTAGGAAAATAACGTATTCGATGAATCGTGCGTTTCCTTATTACAAGAATCGGAAGAAAAAGGCAGAGCATGTAAATTTGATAACCTTTAATATTAGACGAAAAAAAAAAAGAGAGGAAAAAACTGAATAACACAATCTCGAATCAGGCTGTACAGCAGACGCCTAACAACAGAGAAAAAGGGTTCACATAAGTGCCTCAGAGGCCTTAAAAGTACATAAAATTAGTTCTAGTGTCTACAAGTAGCACACTTCCACACACTCATACATACACTCGCGAGTATCGTCGAACGATCGTCCATTACGACCGCACAAGAAATCTCAAATAGATAGCGAAGATATACAAATTCTACGTCTTCGTATAAGCGGACGCGCAGATAGCACCAGAGGGTGAGAAAAACGAATAAATTGATCAGTTGGATCGACTCATGGAAAACCGCGGGAAAAACACTTCAAAGAATCATAATAGCGTAAGACTTCTTGTTGTCGTAACGAGCGTACCGAAGCGACTGACTTACATCACACATACTCCTAATTTCACACCTCCAAACGTATCTCTTGAGATCAGGTGACCAGAGAGAACATTGAACTCGGATGTGCGAGCGAGCGAAGCGTTTAAACCTCTCTCTCGACGCCTTCTCTCTTGCGAATTTCAAATATAGCGGAATCATCCGCAATGAAAGGATAAATTCCGGTGTTTCTGAAGCCCGCTTGAATGTTGTTTTGTGTTACTGCTGATGGCAATGCAGGAGCAACAATGCTAGGGATATCATAAATAGGCATTGTTTTTTCAGGATGATTTCGCATCCAAGCATCACATGCAGAATTCGTGGCTTTTTTTAATGGCCCAAAAACGGATCGGTCTAGAGGTTGGAGTTTGTGTGAGCAATGTGGTGGAAATGATAATAAGACAATCCCGTTTTGTTCAGAATAATCTAAAGCATCAATATGTATATGCGATGAATGATTATCCAGTACTAATAATATTTCATTGGATGAAGATGCGTTAGTATGTTTTTGAAAATGTTTAAAAAAAAATACAAAATTTTCGTTTCGCATCCAACCTGATGGATTTGCCGTGCCGACACAACCTATTGGTCCATCTCTTATGAAATGATCCTGGAATCGAACCCGAGGAAAAACAAATAAAGGGGAAATCGTATTACCTATGAAATTCCCAGCAAGTGCAACTGTAACTAACGTTCCCCTTTCTCCTGATGTTAACGAACCGACTTGACGAATTCCTCTTCTAGCTACTATCCTATCAGGCTTTTGTACAGTGATAATCCCAGTTTCATCTACGTTGTATATGTTTTGGGGTTCGAAATTATAGCGATCCATTACAGTTTTCAAATTGTTATAAAACACCTCCACATTTGTTTTGTTAAAACTTGTTGGTCCAGATGAACTAGTAGCTTGAGCTGCCCGTATAGGGAGTTCTGGATTCCTCTTCATAAAAGCATGGAAGCACTCCTCTCCAGCCATTTCATTATCATCCCAAGCAATAGGTTCTGCTAAGTTATATTCCACGCTCAATTCATATGCCAATCATCTTACTTCCTTTGAGGAAAACCCGGAGTAGATAACGGCGCATCGCATTAAATATTTCGATAATTCCTTTTCTTGTTCAGTTGTAAAGACTCTATTGTGTGGAGGATAACCCATGGCCACATGTGCATCATTATTAGCTCCCCTTTTTCTTTGTAGCGAACTGAAGATGTAGATGTTAAATTATATTTTGCTGCTGCTTTCCTTATAGATAAGCCGTTTTTTACATCTTCATGAGCAGCTTGATACTGTGTAATGTCGTAGTTACCCCTCGTACTTTTCCATATGCGTTTTCGTAGCATCTGATAGGAGAAGATAAATTTTGACCTGTTGAATACGATTGATTGACGTGTTCCAACCGACCCCGTGGAATGTGTTCCGATCGTCCCCGAGATGGATTTCTCAGTGAAATTTTATTTTCTTCCGAACAAAACAATATTCGTCTAAATAATTCACAGATAATTTATTCCCAGGGATCCACAATTACTACAAAAAATACTGACGATGTTATCTCAAACAGAACTACCCTTATCACAAAAAGAAAATGAATTAAAATACTTACTTTTGCTTCGTGAAATATGATAACCTCTTATACGAAGATGCTATGCGTTGCCAGTCGCGCGATATAGTGATGCACGCGTTACAACACGAAAGTATACCCCCTCCTATGAACCTGTTTGGTGCGCGGTTATTGGTTGATAAGTTAATCGCTTTGTTCCAACCGTCCTCCGCTTCAATTGACCCCGGTCTACCCTACCTATTGCACCCTGTGGAATAGTGTCACCAATAATATCTCATCGACAACCGTTACTCTTTCCAATCAGATAACTTTGTGATTTGGAATGTACTTACAACTTGTAAAAAATGATAGATTCAAAAGTGTCACTTTCATGGAGCTCTTTGAATAGAAATGAATTTTATTCCCCAGTCTTCGGAAACGTTGAGCAGATTAGGGTTATCAACACTAAGTTCGAATGTTTTTCCTATCGACCTAAATCTATTCCACGGAATTCATCTATGCACCTGAATATAACTGATGATCTATTGAAACATGTCACATCTTCAGGTTATAAACAGTACAAAATGCATAAGTTTAAGACCAAAGAAAATTAAATTTATGTGTATTCAAAAAAACTCCATGAACGTAACACTTTTGAATCTATCATCTTTCACGAGTTGTGAGTACATTCCAAATTACAAAGTTATCTGATCAGGAAGAGTAACGGTTGTCGATGAGATATTATCGGTGACACTATTTCACACGGTGCAATAGGTACAGTGGTGGAGGAGGATTTGTATTCGGAGGAATACAAACACACAGATGAATCGATCAGGTCAGGATCTTCTCTCAATGAATTCCTGAGGCCACTGACAACGATAACGAAGAGTGAATACTTTAGATGAGAAAATTCAAGTTTGGAGAAATTTTGAAGACGTACGCCTCAGAAGACCCTTGAAATTTGATGGATTTGATGGAACATTAGACAAGGATGGAACGGTGTGATCAGGATTCTCTTAGCACATTTCAAGTCCACTGAAAATGTTGATGAGAAACAAGCACTTTCAAGCCGATGATTCAAGTTCAAATGAATGTAGGGAACCATGTATACAAACCTAAGGTTGTCTAAAATACTGTCTACAGTATACTGATTTAACGTGTATCATTCATATTGCAAATCGAGAACCCGATTATCCATGTACTATCGAATTTATTAAGATCCATATAGTGTATGAACAGTTCCAAGTGTATTTGAAAATATAATATTCTTTGTAATTCTTTGAATGGAGAATTCCAATACAAATAATTGAGTTCTCAATTTTTACTTTTCCATCACCCCAACAGCATATTGTGTCTGTGGGGCGTGTTTTCTGATTATGGATATTACAGTGATCTTGGGATAATCATGTCCAGATTGTTCGTAGATCAGAACTTGATACAAACGGTTAACGAATGATCATGATCAAATTTGGAAATTTGATATACTTCAATGTAACAGAAGTAACTGGAGACCAACCTCCACTTCTACCGTTGGACAAACTTTCAACATCCAATTGGGTTTTGTCATCGACTCCACTTTCTAAAAACTTTTTATATTGCGTTGGGGTTTTTTGATGAATTCCACTTTCTGATTATGAGGAATGATTCAGTTATTGATTTATTACAAAATCTTTAACCACCCATTTTATACCATTCATTATCAATTAAATCCACTCTATAATCTGTATTTCATTCATTTAATACTAAACTGCCTAAACCTGATGTCTGTATCGGATGGACGTGTGATTCATCCATTCCGCTTTTCCCTTTCCTTCATCCGACTATGAGGCAATCAAATGAAACTGATAGTGAATATAGCTAGCATACAAATTTGTGATACATATGGTTCATTTTTGCTTCGTTTGCAGTAACCTATGATTCTACTCCAAAAAACTAAAAGCCCAGCATGTTGTAAAAATCTATGGCATATTCACTGCATTTTTGCCTTTGAAAAAATCGCTCTGTTCATAGGTCTTATTGAAACAATATTTGATATACTCCAATGTAACTGAAGTACCTGGAGACCAACCTCAACTTCTACCGTTGGTCAAACTTCTAACATCTCATTGAGTTTTATCTTCGACTTCACTTTCTAAAAACTTTTTATACTGCGTTGGGGTTTTTTGATGAATTTCACTTTCTGATTATCAGCAATGATTCAATTATTGATTTATTACATAATCTTTAATCATCCATTCGATGCCATGCATTATCAATTAAATCCACTTTATAATCTATAATTCATACATTCAATACAAAATTGCCCAAGAAATTACTTAAATGAAATGGATAGTGGTGATAGACGACGTACGAATGGAGTGGTATTTTTGCTTCGTTTGTCTTTCCTCATGGGCCTGATACAGTGCGCTCTCCGAATAATGCCGAATGGTGTCTTCCTCACTCTTTCGAGGGTAGGCATTTGGGCGAGAAAGAGGTCCGCGGCACTATTCAGAGAGCGCACTGTACTCTCTTTCACAAAAGTTGTGATCGGATTGCTTGAGTAGTATCACAGATATATAAGGAAACACAAAAACGGAGCAAATATACCATAGACCTCTACGTCCTCTACCACCACTATCAATGTCATATAGGTGGTCTTATGGAAATTTTGTATTAAATTGGTAATCAATAGCATGGAATGGATGATTTAGGAATCTCTAGTACGTATCTTTCTGTTGCATAATGAAAATGTCACATTGCTTCAAGATAGTTTTTGGAATCTGAAAAAGTTATCAAAAAATTCTTGTTGGGGGGGCTTTTTTTGGTTTCATTCCAGATCGTACAGATTTTATCTAGTCGGAAAATCTCTGTTGGATGCCTGGAACATAGTGTATGCAAATTTTCTCTGTCTGTTAGTTCTATTTCGTATGTATTTCTTCACAATAATGTCTTCAAAATAGTGGAAATTTTTATACAATACATGTTTGAGCGATCCAATTAGTAGTGAGTATGTTTGAATTTTCGTTTGTCTTTTGCTTATTTTCATAAACTGTTTGGAATCATCAGCTGCTTCGAGCGCTATGAGCTGCTTTGAGCGCTGTGAGCTGCTTTCAGCGTCAACTTATCGGTCAACTAATTTTCACTTTTCGGAATTCCCAAGGTTTATATGTATGTTTATGGAGATCCGCTTTTTTTCCCTTTCGTTCTTCGTTCCTAATTCCGATAATTTATCACGATTCAATGATAAGATGAGTGATGAAAACTTATAGTTTCTTATATTACAGAAATCGTCTGAGGATATTTTCTTCATTCATATAATTGCTGATGAACTCGACATTAGTATATTTGGTTCCTATTTATTTTCAATGCAAAGTATATCCAGAAAAAGAAGTAAAATCCCCACAAAAAACTTCAAAGAACTAAAAAAATAACGCCAAGTACATGAACACCCCCAAGAAGTAGAATATTAAAACATGAAGTCAAATCCCACAAAACATACAAATGTCTGACAAAAACCCCTAAAAATTCTGAAAAAGTACAGAATAAACGTTTCACAATACACTTGGAAAGAAATCCTTGAAAACAATACTTCACTCTTTCCGAAAGATTACTTGATATAACAAATATAACATTGAAAAAAAAGATGTGAAATCAATATGCGCTACCAAGTACATTTGGTTGACCAAATAATATTTGAAGATTTTTCTAAATGGTATGAGAAGTACAAAAGAAGAACATTCAAAGTGGTGCATGATTTTTAAAAAAACACCTTCGTTTTGAACAAATATATAAAAGGGAGTAGAACAAGAAATAGATTTATCCATTTCACATGCTAGAAACGTCACTAAGTGATTTGAAACCAAATCCGCTGGTTGGTTTTTATCATTATTCGGAACAGGGCCGACCTTCGACCGCGCGAGGTTCGATTGCCAATATTTTTTGGGGGCTCTTGAGTATGAAAGTGCCACTGGATGAACAAAAAAAACGGAATATTCCCAAACTAGGTATAGAAGAACAATTCAGACATCAATTATATATAACTTATACATAAACTGTATGGAATTATATACAAATTATATGATTTTGAAAACTTCTCCTATCAGACAGTGTGGGAGCCTCGTCAACGCGGGAACTGAGTTGATGAGAACAATTCAATCAGCTGGAAGCCAGTAATGTTTTGGATTAGCATCGATGTGGACAACTTGGCGTGGTCGATGGTAGTAGTTTTCAGTCCTAATTATATACAAATGAATTCCTGTAGAGCGTTAAACAAAAAATTGTGATGATATAATTTTACACAACTTCATCGGCCTCGCCAAGTTGTCCACATCGATGAGCTCATTAGATCTAGTTCCTTTTGGTAAAATAATATCATTGTAATTCGGAATCTTTTGCAAGGGCCTCCTGTAATTCATTTTCTCATGCTCTAAATGTGTGATATGACACGTTACGCATATGCTCAATGGGAACCTTGAATGCTGAAGACTAAAGGCAGGAGTGTGTAAAGTTTTAATAAGCTGCTCATGTTTTTCTGTGATGAGAAATTGTTCTGGCCTCTTTTTCCCGAACGAAATTTCCTTGCCACAAGGTGCACACACTTTTTTCCTATTGTCTTCATGTGAACATTTGAAATGATTGATTGTGACTTCATTTGTTGAATGTGTTGAGCATATATTCACTACAAGAATCCCTATACGGTAAACAAGAGGAATCTAGTTTGTTGTCAAAATAGAACACACTATCGACCCGTTGTAAATATGCTCCAGTTATCTTTGTTATCATAAAATGAGTTGCTCTTTTGCTACAGTGCAAAAAATCTATGTTTAGAATGACAATACGATTGATTTCAAACCGGAATTTAGGTCACAATGTAGATATCACAGCACAACTTTTGGTTTTTTTCTGTATACCGTTATTATCAGCATTACACATTTCTTCAGTGTGTTTGAAATCATTATTATTGACATTTGATTATGAGTATGACTGATTAGTTATTTTGTACTTCCTGGACTAGCAAAGCTTTGAATTATTGTGGGTTAAGTGGTCTGAATATAGTTTTAAAGATTTATATTTATCAAATGTCGTTATAGAAGTTGCATAAAGTTGCAAGAGGGCCGACCTTTGACCGCACGAGGTTCGATTGCCAATATTTTTTTGGGGCTCTTGAGTATAGACAAAGTGCCACTGGATGAACAAAAAAAACGGGATATTCCCAAACTAGGTATAGAAAAACAATTCAGACATAAATTATATATAACTTATACATAAACTGTATGGAATTATATACAAATTATATGATTTTGCAAATTTCTTCTTTCAGACAGTGTGGGAGCCTTTTCAACGCAGGGACTGAGTTGATGAAAACAATTCAATCAGCTGAAAGCCAGTAATGTTCTGAATTAGCATCGACGTGGACAACTTGGCGATGCCAATGAAGTTTTGTAAAATTATATCATCACAATTTTCTGTTTAATGCTCAACAGGAATTCATTTGTATATAATTAAGACTAAAAACTACTACTATCGACCACGCCAAGTTGTCCACATCGATGCTAATTCAAAACATTACTGGCTTTCAGCTGATTGAATTGTTCTCATCAACTCAGTCCCCGCGTTGAAGAGGCTCCCACACTGTCTGAAAGAAGAAATTTTCAAAATCATATAATTTGTATATAATTCCATACAGTCTATATATAAGTTATATATAATTGATGTCTGAATTGTTTTTCTATACCTAGTTTGGGAATATTCCGTTTTTTTTTCGTTCATCCAGTGGCACTTTGTTCGTACTCAAGAGCCCCAAAAAAATATTGGCAATCGAACCTCGCGAGGTCGAAGGTCGGCCCTGTTCCGAATAATGATAACAACCAACCAGCGGATTTGGTTTCAACTCACTTAGTGACGTTTCTAGCATGTGAAATGGATAAATCTATTTCTTGTTCTACTCCCTTTTATATATTTGTTCAAAACGAAGATGTTTTTTCAAAAATCATGCACCCTTTGAATATTTTTCTTTTGTACTCCTCATACCATTTAGAAGAATCTTCAAATATTATTTGGTTAACCAAATGTACTTAGTAGCGCATATTGATTTCACATCTTTTTTTTCAATGTTATATTTGTTATATCAAGTAATCTTTCGGAAAGAGTGAAGTATTGTTCTCAAGGATTTCTTTCCAAGTGTATTGTGAAACGTTTATTTTGTACTTTTTTAGAATTTTTGGGGCTTTTTGTCAGACATTTGTATGTTTTGTGGGATTTGACTTCATGTTTTAATATTTGATTTCTTGGGGGTGTTCATGTACTTGGCGTTATTTTTTTACTTTTTTGCAGTTTGTTGTGGGGATTATTATATACTCCCTTCATTTGGGGCTTAAGAAACATGGATATCCTGGAGAAAGCGAAAACACAATTTTTCAAGTGTTTGTTTTTATTGCCAAAAAACACGGGTAGTTACATCATTCGATTACACGGAAAGAACTCTGGGGCTACCGTAGTATGTGAGCCCGTCGCACTATAATGGCTTGGCTGCCCACATACGAGCGTAGTGCCGCCGTGTACCAAAGTTGATTCGACAGTCAGCCAATGTGGTATGACGAAGCGCCGAACTGAATTTGCTCCCGTGTAATACCACGATGGTATGGCTCAGGAGCAAACAGGCCTCGACGCGCGTACTCGCGCTGCTCCCCACTCCGCCGTACTTCGTTTGTTTTGACTCGTGCTGTTATAGTACGTTGCGCAGGCAAATGTACGCGTTTTCGTCACATTGTGAGCATCTATTTTTCCCCGCAAAATACCATAACAGCGCGAATCAAAAACACAAAGGTACGGGTTGGTTGAAAAGTTTCTGCGCTCGAAATGAAAGAATACTGTTTTTGTTACGAAATATATTTTTTTATTCAATATAATCTCCTAGAAGCTCAATACACTTGTTCCAATGATCTTCCAATAATTTTATCCCATCCTTATAATGGTTTTCCGGAAGCTCTGCAAAATAACCGTCTACGGCTGCTATGGCCTCTTCATTCGACGAAAAATGCTTTCCACGGAGGAATTGTTTGAGATTTCTGAAGAGATAGTAGTCGCTAGGAGCCAAATCTGGCGAATACGGTGGATGTTCGAGCAATTCGTACTTGAGTTCTTTGAATTTAGCCATCGTCAAAACACTTTTGTGAGCAGGTGCATTATCTTGATGGAAAATAATTTTTTTCTTCTTTAAACCAGGTCTCTTCTCACAAATTTTTTCATTCAGCTGATCCAAAAGGCTGCAGTCATATTCGGAGTTGATTGTTTTACCTTTCTGAAGATAAGCAATGAACAAAATTCCTTTTGCATCCCAAAAAACTGATGCCATAACCTTCTTTGCTGATCGTTGTGACTTCACTCGCTTTGGAGCTGAACAACCAGCTTCAGTCCACTGTAAACGTTCTTGTTTCAATTTAGGATCATGGTGGTAGATCCAAGTCCCATCCATAGTTATGAAACGACGCAAGAAGTCGGTTTTATTCTGCTTGAAACGCTCCAAATTACGCTGGGAAATTTGTTTTCGATCCAGTTTTTGTTGAATTGTTAACGTGTGCGGCACTAACTTTCCAAACAGTTTTTTCATACGTAATTCTTCATGTGAAATATGGAGTACTCGTTCGTCTGAGATGCCTATGGCATTAGCAATTTCACGCTTAGTCAAACTTGGATCTTCACTAACCATATTATGTACATGCTCAATGATTTCTGCTGTGGTTGTAGTTTTTGGTCGTCCTTCGCGTGGATCGTCTTCAAGGCTAGTACGACCACGTTTGAATTCACCAGCCCAAAATTCAACGGTGCGTTTTGAAGGTGAGGACTCCTTATACACTTCTAACAATTGTTCATAAATTTCCTTTGCTTTTAAACCCTTCAAAACAAAGAATCTAATGACTGCACGATATTCAATTCTTTCCGTATTAAGAAAAATCAATGACACGTCAACTTCAAATGGCTTGTAAACAAAGAATGAATTGAGAGAATGACTTGTAACTTTGCATGTGTTCTCAGGACAGATATACCAACTTGAGAAAAAAAAAGTTTTGAGCTAGCAGTGCTATCTCTTGGTGAGCGCAGGAACTTTTCAACCAACCTGTAGTACGGCGGAGTGGGGAGCAGCGCGAGTACGCGCGTCGAAGCCTGTTTGCTCCTGAGCCATACCATCGTGGTATTACACGGGAGCGAACTCAGTTCGGCGCTTCGTCATACGACATTGGCTGCCTGCCGAATCAACTTCAGTACACAGCGACACTGTGCTCGTATGTGGGCAGCCAAGCTACTGTAGTGCAACGGGCTCACATACTACGGTAGCTCCAGAGTTCTTTCCGTGTAGAGTTTGGTTTACTTCGAATTACTCATCACGTCGTAAATCAAGCCTTATGCTGGACCATGAAAGTATTTGCAATGGAGCCAAGTAGATTGCCTAAAATATGTTTTCTGCGTCTTGTAAACCGTGAAGATCCACATAACCCGGCCCTTAATAAGTATAATTGGGTCAGCCAACTCAAAGATACATTGTCCTGTACTATTTCTGAAGGTCTATGGTTCAATCTTTCAATAAACCATTGGCTCAACCACAGTCAGGTAATTCTTTGCGAACTAGCATAAAAACTTAGAGAAATTGACATTTTGGAATATAGCCAGTCTTCTTCATCGAGGCTTCCACTCGCCAGAAGAATGACAGATAATTTCTCGAGTTTTAATCCTATTCGTTGCTCCTCAGCAATAGTTAGAAGTAGGATGCAAATTCGCTTGTCAAATTACCACACAAAGAAAATTATGATTGGTAACACTTCCTACACCGTCGATTTTTCTCAGACCTGTACAATTTGTAACCTAAACCAGCCAGAAACATTAGGTCACAGTTTGTGGGAGTGCCCAATTCACACACCATATCGAGACCATTTGATCAATAAGTTCGGTCTTTCTCCTTTTTCAAGTAAGGACAACATAATGTTCTTCTTAGGCCAAAGAGATCTGCAAACTTTGAAAACTCTTCATGGCTTTTTAGTATCTTGTTTTAGGCTCCGATCATTTGTATTAGGTGAATGAACAATAGCGCAATTATGCAAACGCATGTATTTATGTCCATGTAAAGTTCCGAATTATAACTACTTCAATATATAGTCTCAAGTGTTGTAGAGTAGCAACTAATATAACCAATTCAGTTATCATTCAAATATGATTCATATTTTGTTCTTTCTTTCTCCCGTATGAATTGTATACCAGGTGTGTAAGTATGAAACCGGAATTTTTGTACAGGAAAAACACGTTTATTGTGATGATATGATACAAAGTAACTTATTCAAAGTATTGTCCGTCGCTATCTATACATTTTTTCCATCTTTCTGGCAATTTGTGGATTCCGCGCCAAAAGAACTGTTGCTCTTTTGAGGCAAACCAGTCATCGAGCCATTTTCGTACATCTTAGTAAGAAGTAAAGCGCTGCTCAGCAAGTGCGTGTCCCATCGATGCGAACAAGTAGTAATCGGATGGGGCAAGGTCCGGTGAGTAAGGCGCGTGCTGGAGAATCTCCCAACGGAACGACTCTATCGTTTCCTGGACCTGTTTTGCTTTGTGTGCTGGTGCATTGTCATGCAGCAAAATCACCTTGTGTTGTCTTTGTTAGTATTCTGGTCGTTTTTCACGCAAAACTCGATCCAAATCGATCATTTGTTGTCGGTAGCGTTGAGTATTGGCAGTTTCCCCAGGTCTCAGCAGCTCGTAATAGAGTACGCCCTTCTGATCCCACCAAACATACAGCATTGTCTTCCGTCCGTAGCGGTTTGGTCTTGTCGTCGATGTTGATGGTTCCCCCGGAGTAACCCATGACTTTTTGCGCTTAGAATTTTCGAAATATATCCACTTTTCATCGCCAGTCACAATTCGATGGAGAAATTACTTTCTTTGGAACCTGGCAAGCAGCATTTCGCATGATGTTTTGCGGTTTCCCTGCTGTCTTTTGTCGAGTTCATGTGGAACCCATTTCCCCACCTTTTGTATTCTCCATGGCTTTCAACCGAAGGGAGATAGCTTCTCGGTTCACCTTAAACTGATCCGCCAGTTGTTGTTGTGTTTGAGCGTGGTCTTCGTCCAACAAGGCTTGCAAGTCAGCGTCCTCAAACTTTTTCGGTATCTTCCACGTTCTTTGTTCCTGACGTCAAAATCGCCACTTTTGAACCGTTTGAAGCACTCGAAACACTGTGTTTTACCGAAAGCATGCTCACCAAACGCCTCCACAAGCATCCGATGCGATTCGGCTGCGGTTTTCTTCAGATGAGAACAGAAAAGTGGTGCTGTCCGCAAATCGTAATTTGTTGGCACAAAACTCGACATGTTGATCTTCAATAAACTAATACTACTGAATGGGACTCGTGCTATTGTGAGTTGGAAATCTTTGTCGAATATCAATACAATAATAAGACACCGCTAACGTGATGTGTCGGTAACTGCATCGACATCTAGCGCCACCTATGGGCAATTTCCGGTTTTATACTTACACACCTGGTAATCCTTTCTTGCTTACAGTTCAACAACACACTGTGCTGTAAATATTGTAAGTTGTGTAATATAGGCTCTCTTGTACTGGAAGTATCGCCTCCATAATTGAATCACTGTATTCATACTTATATGGAATAAACTACATACATACATACATACAGGTTGGTTGAAAAGTTCCTGCGCTCACCAACAGATAGCACTGCTAGCTCAAAACTTTTTTTTTCTCAAGTTGGTATATCTGTCCTGAGAACACATGCAAAGTTACAAGTCATTCTGTCAGTTCATTCTTTGTTTACAAGCCATTTGAAGTTGACGTGTCATTTATTTTTCTTAATATAGAAAAAATTGAATATCGTGCAGTCATTAGATTCTTTGTTTTGAAGGGTTTAAAAGCAAAGGGAATTTATGAACAATTGTTAGAAGTGTATAAGGAGTCCTCACCTTCAAAACGCACCGTTGAATTTTGGGCTGGTGAATTTAAACGTGGTCGTACTAGCCTTGAAGACGATCCACGCGAAGGACGACCAAAAAATGCAACCACAGCAGAAATCATTGAGCATGTACATAATATGGTTAGTGAAGATCCAAGTTTGACTAAGCATGAAATTGCCAATGCCATAGGCATCTCAGACGAACGAGTACTCCATATTTTACATGAAGAATTACGTATGAAAAAACTGTTTGGAAAGTCAGTGCC
Organism: Gonatopus flavifemur; assembly: GCA_018340375.1. Taxonomy (NCBI): domain Eukaryota; kingdom Metazoa; phylum Arthropoda; class Insecta; order Hymenoptera; family Dryinidae; genus Gonatopus; species Gonatopus flavifemur. Next base: position 230,432 of record JAFFJZ010000083.1, on the reverse strand, counting down.
GCACACGTTAACAATTCAACAAAAACTGGATCGAAAACAAATTTCTCAGCGTAATTTGGAGCTTTTTTAGCAGAATAAAACCGACTTCTTGCGTCGTTTTATAACTATGGATGAGACTTGGATCTACCACCATGATCCTGAATTGAAACAAGAACGTTTACAGTGGACTGAAGCTGGTTGTTCAGCTCCAAAGCAGGTGAAGTCACAACGATCAGCAAAGAAGGTTACGGCATCAGTTTTTTGGGATGCAAAAGGAATTTTGTTCATTGATTATTTTCAGAAAGGTAAAACAATCAACTCCGAATATTATTGCAGCCTCCTGGATCAGCTGGATGAAAAAATTCGTGAAAAAAGACCTGGTTTAAAGAAGAAAAAAATCATTTTTCATCAAGATAATGCACCTGCTCACAAAAGTGTTTTGACGATGGCTAAATTCAAAGAACTCAAGTACGAATTGCTTGAACATCCACCGTATTCGCCAGATTTGGCTCCTAGCGACTACTATCTCTTCAGAAATCTCAAACAATTCCTTCGTGGAAAGCATTTTTCGTCGAATGAGGAGGCCATAGCAGCCGTAGACGGTTATTTTGCAGAGCTTCCGGAGAACCATTATATTGATGGGATAGAATTATTGGAAGATCATTGTAACAAGTGTATTGAGCTTCTAGGACATTATATTGAATAAAAAAATATATTTCGTAACAAAAACAGTATTCTTTCATTTCGAGCGCAGAAACTTTCCAACCAACCTGTACATTTCTTGTTTCCATGTAGTAACCGAAGCTCCACTAAAATTACCAGTTCATTTCTCCAGTACAGCATTGCCACCGATTGTATACGTCACCTCCACGTAGAATGTAGGGAAAGAATCGGTGGATCTATGAAAGAGCAACGTGGAAACAACAGAGCTACAGAGAAATGTCATCTTGAAAATCTAAGCCAGCCATTTTTTCGTCATCTCCATGCCACTTTCCCAATAAACATGAATGTCTTAAAGATAACTCGAAAGAATAAAATCAGGATGTGAAATTTCAGATGGATACAAGATGTCCTAATAACATCTAAATCGAGATATCTTTGGAACATATCTTAGAGAGCTGTTTTAGATATCTTGAAGTCATGAAACTGCACGTGCATAGTACGTATATAACATATCCATTCAGATATCTTGAATATATTTTTGAAATATCTTTTCGTTGATTGGGTTTTCATCGAGCTGCTGGTTTTTCGGTGTGTCCACTAATGTATTTCTTCCGCTGATACTGAACGTAAATTGTACATGGAGGTGAGATACCTCAATGGTAATAGCTTAGCAGAAATGATTCCAGCCACCTTATAGTTAATATCAAGGCCCTTTCTAGTGACTATCAGTGAACACGAATGCCAGCGTTTCAAATAGCTAGTGACGGCTCTTCATCGGCATTGCAAGACCATCAACGGCCTATTAAGTGGATACGAGCTTACCGACCGAGCAGGGTTTTTCTGGCCAAATTATTCGAAACTGAATTCATGGAATGATCTGAAATTTCCAGGAATGATTCTTTTGAACTTTATCTGTTCCTCTAAAATGTCCGAATTTTGGATTTCGAAAAAAGAATCATTCCTGAAAATTTCAGATCATTCCATGAGTTCAATTTCGAATAATTTGACCAAGAAAAACCTCACTCGGTCGGTAAGCTCGTATCATCATGAAACGCTAGTGATCATTGTTTGTAGGGCAGCGTCACTGCAAGCGCTTCGAAAGGTGCTAGACAACCTCTATGATCATTTTTACTAAGGTACACACAAAAAAAAATTACCAGAAATATTCCAATACTTTATAGTGGAGTAGGAACAAAGAATATTGTATTATGTTTTGTTATTGAAAATAGTGTACTTTCTTGTGAAGAATTCTGTTATTGAATGATAGAAAGTATAGTAACTTCCATGAGGAAACATAGTACATAATCTCACAGTTTAATTTTGTCCCTACTTTACTGTCAAGTATAGTAATTTTGAATGGAGCTTTTCTATGCGTGTACATATGAGTACGTCCATCAATAATCAATCCTTTGTAGGGTAGGCCGAGGCGAATCGGATCAATTTTTCCTCAATGGATGAAAATGATCGGAAGGAGAATTTTGAAATTTGATCGACTTATTTTACATTTGAATCAGCGATTTTAGAATTCTAAAAGATATCTTCCAAAAATACAAGAAGTCTTGAAGAATTTCCTAAAAGATATCTTTTCGTATTCGAGAAGATGTCTTACGCAACATGAATAGATTTCTAAAAGATCTCTCGGAGACTTCTCAAAGATATCTTTGAGAAGAAATTAAGAGATCTAAAAGAGTTGTTCAAGATTTCTTAGATCTTCTCCAAGTAATCTTGAAAAATCCATAAAAATGTGTTGGAAGTAGCTTGAATTTAACCACAAAAAATTGTAACGTCTTTTCTTCCTCCTTCCCCCTGTTTAGTCTTCATCGCTCTCGCTCTCCTATGAAGTTTACTTTTTCTCAAATCTCGAAGTTGCGGGAATCGAACCCGCGCATTCTACGATGTATTCACGTTGAATTGATCCCATGATAACATTCCCTCCAGTACTTTCTGAAAAATTACTATATCTCATAGTATATAATATAGAAGGATTCTTTCATGTCCTACTATCAGATATAGTAATTTTTCAGAAAGAACCTGAGTGAGTTTTGTCATAAAATCAAATCTGTGCCGTTCGTGCTAGCAATATAGTAATTTTTAATGTAACATTTTCCCCCGTATGAGTTAACCTTCCAGTTTTGTGTAAATGGAAAATTATATCCATCTAACAAATTTTGAAGGGTAGCTTCATAGATGTTTGGATTCAATCGTTTCGATATGGTGTTATCCTGTACACGAACAAGATATACTAAATTATACACGGAGAAAAAACGATGAACTAATTCCTTGTCAGCTCCACGCAATTATTTAGACTCTTTCAGGGGCGCAATTAACTGGACGACTATATCAAACTGTCCTCATCTTATCCTTACGTTTTTGGAGTCATTGATTACGAATCTGAAGTAAAAATTCAAAAATTCAAGATGGCGGTGGCTATATGACGGACATTCTGATTAACCATATTGGTGCGCTGCTTTGCACTGTGAAAAAAATCGGTGAAGTTGTTTTCTACAGTGTGGACATTAAATACAAGTAACGCCACAAATGGCGAATATGCAAAGGGCCGCAAAAAGATCACAGAAATCCTAGGGAAAAATACTTTATTCTCATCACCTATATAATGCACCGTGGCCTCGGTCTACCGTATGTTGCACTTTTATTCTACAAAAATTTGTAATAAAAATTGAAATCTTTTCAATAGAGCAATGAAATGAGAATAAACACCGATTCCGATGCTCGTTCGCAAAACCATCCTAAGGTTCATGAAGAGATCGCTACCAATGGTGGAGAGAAAAGCACTGAGGGTCAAAAATGGACGTTGCAATATCCACAAAAAAATAACGATAAAGTAATACTGATGTGACAAACAGACTTTTCATGATTATGAACACAAATTGATTTGGTTTCTTCGCAAGGTGCAGTGCCAGATTTACATATAGGCGGACCTGACGTGTGTCGGAAGTCTCGTCTATCAGGTGGGCAGAATCTAGTGAAAAATTTTCGAGATACTATACTTCATCAAATGAGGATAACGGGTTCTACAAATAAAGGACAAAAATGAGGATGTCCTTCATTTTATAATGCCGAGGAAGCTCTATAGACCTAAATTCGGCACTGGCAAGAACTACTCATACAATATGAATGACCATTATATTTATAATATCCATTGTGTTTCCAATTAGAACATTCCGAAGTCCGCAGGAAATCCTAGGAATTACCTAGAAATCTCAAAACTGTGCCCTGCCCCTCCCAATTTCTCGGAAGTAACCGAATAAAATGAAATATAACCCACATAGGACATTACTCCAAAACGTCTGTGAAATATTATCACAATGTCCTTGCAAAATATTATGTCACATTTTTTGTTGATAACGTTCCGAGAATGTCTTCAGAATCTCAGCTGATGTTGGCGATTTAAAACATTCTAGAGGTGTTCTGAGAACATTCCATGGATATTTTGAAAGATTCGTGTTAATTTTTTATGGCTTCATATGTTCTCCATTCTATTTTGATCATTTAATACTATTGTAAATACTGTGACGGACAAATTGCCATGCCCAAACACAACGGCGCAAGAGTTAGAGCGCCTCCTTGTCACTGCGACAAGGATATTCATCAGCTCCGTAAGGACCCTGTAAACATAAAAAGAAACAGCAGAGAGCTCATCAATCGGAGGGGTCGGGGAAAGAACTAGGAAGCTCAGGGAGAGGGGGTGGGTTGATTCTAATTATCCAAAAGCAAAGTTCGACACGGCAAATTTTTGTGAAACACGTGTTACACACGTATATATTTACATTCACATGTATATACACTTTGTACACAATTATACAAAAGACAAGTTCGTAAGAAGTACGAAAGATAAGGGAATAACCCTTTAATGTGAAATATAACTAAGGGAACACGTGAGCGGGGCTCGAATGGGAGGACGCGACCACGAAGGAACACTCGACACAGACTTTGCCGTTTACAATAACCAAACCAAGGGAGAGCTGGGGGAAATCGCGACCATGAAAAGCACATGCAAGGGAATCTGGGAGAGAAGATAAGGAAATATAGCACGGAGGATGCTACGCGACACGTGCGTATTCCGAAATTGTTTTCAATCACCGCACTGGCACTTTTACACGGGTGGCTTCCTTCGAAATCCACCGGGACCTTCCCGAGTGAGTCGAGGAGACGACCAAACGGAAGATTACGGCCCCAAAGGCACACTCACCCGAAGTATATAGTGAAGCCGAAAAGTTTCCTCTGCTGCTTGCCGTGGCTCGATCGCATTAGAAGTGACACGTGAGATGGCCTTTTCCTTCTTCTTCGTCAACGGGGGTGTTCATAAATGCGCCTGATGAAACTGTCTTGTTGTTTCCATTGGAATGCATCGTGGAGCTGGGAACTTTCCTGTTCTTCGGGGTGAGTGCTTAAGGTATGTCGCCTTAATGTCTCCGAGTCCGGATGGTGTCAAAGATGAGACGATGAGAAAAGTCTTCCTTCTCTCTCTGCCTCCGTTAGATCGGCGAATAGGGGAAGAGTCTTATGAGAACGTGGTGGTCTCTTGCTTCCTTCGATCCGATTCGTCATTGGAGGGCCTGGGGTGTCTTTTCCGTGCGGGATGTGGGTGGCGCTGCCTCCTCCGTCGGGGAAACCTCGACAAATAACGGGGGAAAGAGAATCAGACGAGGATAGAAGGAGCTAGGAGAGGGTGCGTGTTCCCAATTCTAATGCGAGCGAGCGACGACTTCAGCCCAAACGCGTGTGTGTGCGTTCAAAAAGAACCAATACAGAAAATGCGCTGGTTTCGTGCGCAGTGCCAAAACGCGCATGCTTGTGACGATTCATCACGTCACAATACATATAGAGCGTGTCTTAGAAAACACCTCTTTCGTTTATATGAGATATTTTGCAACCAAAGTGAAATTTTTCCCGGTTTGAAAAAATTTTTTTTGAGGCTTAGTTTTGAAACAATGTTACGGAGGCTCAGTTTTCGAGATATGAGCATTTTAAGAGTTTTTTTTCAAATCCAAATCACTCAAAGGCACTGTGTGCTATATAATTGTGTACTTTTAGAAATTTCTTGGAATTTCATATATTTTTCATGTACATTTGTACATGAAATTTCTAATTCTTGGTCATTGAATTGAGAACCCTGGTGGAAATCCGGAAGTGAATAAATCGGGTATTGGAACAAATAAAACGTGAAAAATGTTCCAATTCCCTCCTAAATCACGCTTAGGTGACTCTTTGTTACGCTTTCATGACTCTTAGGCTACGTTTTCGACGCGCCTCCGTTGTGTTTATCGCTTCATTTTCACCGGGGAATTCATTTACACGAAACTGAAATTTCAATTTTTGCTATATTATATCACACACTCATATATATTTTTGTGACTGAAGTTTCATTAAGATGTAATTGAAATTTCAATGAATTTTTTAGTTACGTAAATAACTTTTGCTTCCATCACATGTTATCAGAAGTTCAATTAAAAATTTCTAACAGTGTGCTTGAGACCATTCGCTAAGTTAGAAAACTGCAAATCTCTGGGAAAAAATTGAACTATCTTATTATCCTTCAATTCGAAGTTATAGTGATTGGTGAGCTTCATATCAATCAGAAACCATAACATTTTCAGGAATGATCTGTCCCGCACAGCACACCCATCGATGTGCACGTCGCATCTCCGTGGAGGCGAGATGAACAAAAGGGAGACAGGAATACAAGGTGGAGGGACGGAAAAGTGACGTCAAGGCGACGGAGAAATGTTCGGGGATGGGTGGATGTGCTGTACAGGGTGGCTTCGGGGAAAGAAACAAGATTCGTGATCATAAACAATCATGTTAGATGCTGGTGGTGTTAATATTTTTTTCCAGTCAAAATAACGTAATGAAATATTATTGATGTTCCTCATCAATTTGTAATCTCATGTCAAGTATATCACCCATTTAGTGACGAAGACCAGTGATTTTTGAAGATAAATTTCTCTCAGTGTATGAAATTGAGTTGTTCTTCTTCACCGAGAAGTCTTCAATACAAATCCTGATTCATGGGAATCCTTATTTTTCAATCATTTCTCTAATTGTGATTATTTGTAGACTCAGCTGGTTAATTTCATCAAGTCTTACCATTTTCGTTTAGGTGCGAGAATTAATGCCAAATAGTGGAATATAATATGCGCTACAAAACGCCGCAGCAATAGGGAAAACCCATACAAAATTGGCCAGAATGTTGCTAGATTTAGTATTCACTGAAGAAGCGGTGTTGAAATGTTCGTTAACTGGAAAAAAATCTGGAAAAGAAAGTGGGCCTCGACCAGGACTGCGCAAAGGAGGGAAGGACGCTATATTGTGTGAGATATCCCAATCTTACTGAAGAAAATATCGACTTTTCAAGGATTAATTCTTCAAGTGGAAAGTTATGCATTTGGAAAGATGAGATCCCATACAGCACACCACATCTGTGAGAGCTCTTAAAGAACTCTCTCCCCTCTGAGCTATGTCTTTATGAACTCTTTTTGATGTGCTGTGTGGGATGTCTGCTTTTCCTTCTCTCATTACAGATGATGTGAAGAATTGTGACTTAATGCATTAAGAAAAAATCTGCACAGCATATTCACATCGCATCTTCGTGAAGGCGAGGTGCACTGTAGAAAATCTCTATGGAAAACTGTGCATAAATGTTCGGAAGTGATTAACATATACAAGTGTTAGGGAACTTTTCGTGTTTGACCGAAAATTCACTGCGAAATGATAGTAAAAATCTCATAAAGTTCGGAATTTTCATTAAATTTAAGGTAAATTCCCCGTATTTGTACCGGAAATTGATTTTCTATCCGAAATGAATCCGAATTTTCCAGTTGCTTCGTGTAGGAAAATTCCGATTATTTTTCACAGTGTGGATGAAAGATGCGGAGTAACGGAGATGCGACGTGAAGGCGACAGAGAAATCCGGCGATCGGGGGTTGTGCTGTACGTGACGATTCGTAGAATTGGATGAGATTTATTTATAATTCCCTCCAGGGCCGCGCCCTTAATTCGGCCCTGAATTGACTCTAAAAAATTTCACATACATGTGTGTGTGAGTAATTAACACATACTTGGATAGGAAATTTCTCGTGTATATGCGTGAAGACCCCATAAATTCATAGTAAAAGACCCATCAAAACAGTAGAGAAAAAATGTAGTTGAGCCAACCACATATGAGTTTAGATACGGCGAATCTCGCCGCGAGGTTGACTCAACTGAATATCGGTTGAAGTAAACGCTCATTCGGTCATTTCAATCGATATTCAGTTGAGTCAAACTCGCGCACAGTGGTCTCAAGTCCGTAAAAAGGGGCCAAAACTATATACAGTCTTCAGAATTGTTCGAAATTTGGGGTTGGGGGGTTTTGAAGGTCGCTGATTACAAATCCGGTGTCAAAAATGACAAATTCGAAATGGCGGATCCAATATGGCGGACTGAAATTGTAAAATTCATCGGATTTCCTTTCAACTTCGTACTCGGGGGTTTTTGAGGTTTCCGATTACAAATCCGGTGTAAAAAATGACAAATTCAAAATGGCGGACTGGAATTGCAAAATTCATCGGATTTCTTTTCAACTTCGTACTCGGGGGTTTTTGAAGTTGCTGATTAAAAACCCGGTGCCAGAAATGACAAATTCAAAATGGCGGATCCAATATTGCGGACCAAAATTGTAAAATTCATCGGATTCCCTTTCAACTTCGTACTCGTGGGCTTTTGAGGTCACTGATTACGAATATGTAGGCGAAAATAACGAATCGGAGACGGTGGATCTAATATTGCGGATTAAAATTCAAAAATTCATCAATTTCCTCTCAACTTCGTACCCGGGAGCTTTGGAGTAACTGTTACGGATTGACAGTTGAAAAATAACGATTTAAATAAGGAAAAACCAATCGGCGTCTAAACATAGCTAATCGCGACGAGTTCAAAGCAAATCTGAAAGGTATTTCAAGAAAGTTTCGATTACTATTAACGGATTTCAAGTAAATCGTGTGATGTACATCCAAATTCAAAGCGAAGATTCCAATGTTCAACTTTATTCCCAACAAACAAGTCAGTACGCAAGTAATAAATTTGTTATAATGAATCACAGAAGAGGAAACTTAATATATTGCGCAATATGTAGGCAACAGAACATCCATTAAACTGCTTGATCGTGATGGAAGTCCATATAAGGGTTTCTAGGGTCGTTGATTTCTCCATGATACCAATTTCAATTACAATTAGTTCATCTCGCGTGTTTTCTGTATTTCCGTCCGCCATATTGGATCCACGGCATTCCTTTGAAAGATGGTTCAGGTATGAGTTTCTTGTTCCATCACAAGGGACCCGAATCTTAAATGAAAAGTCCCTTTTTCCATGAAAAAAAATTTACCTTTGGGTCTATTTGGCCCATTTCCGGTTGGTACAGGAAGTCAACTCTATGGCCAATCGAGGAAGCATATCTGACTTGGGTGTACAAACTCATAAAGTTCTTCTCTTCAGAGCATCCAGTGAGCATATGAACGGCTCCTGCAGATGGTCTGTATATTGTTTTCCCGTTTCGAATTTGAATAATTCAAAAAGGTGCAAACAGTAGCACGTGAAACTCATGGATTCAATTGATATGGACTTTGGAGAACCTAAATCAGTTGGGTTTGAGATTGGGTAACGTTCGGAAACAACTCATTAGATTATGTAAACTTTTTCTCCTGATATGTTGTGTTCTAATTTGAACGTCACACTATTTGAAATCGTTTTGAATGAGAGATGGAACAATGTGAGAATATGGGAATATGTACCTTAAGTGGGACTTTCCATCATTCGATTTCATCCAAAATAATTTCCCAACATGAGCAATTACGGACTATTGTTTGGTGCAAAAAACATTTGACGCGAAACTCCTATGTGCGATGAGAATTGACGACATTCCTAGCTGTGTAACAATTAATGAGCGAAATTGAATCGATTTGATGGATTGTTTCTCACATAACTGATTACTGTATGATATGATACAATGGTTCATTCGGTCTCGTCGGAGATTTGAAAAGAATGAGTTATGGCCAAGAATTTAGGATTTGAGACCACAGTGTCGCGGCGAGATCCGCCGTATCCGAACTCATATGCGGTTGATTCCAATGCATTTTTCTTCAGTGTATACACGTACAGGACTTAACGTTTCCTATACGAATATAAGTGGAGTATATAAGGGAATTCCTTTACATATGTATGGGAAAATTCAGAATATTTTTTACAGTGTTCATTAAGGGGCATGACCACTGTAGGAAACTCAGAATGAGGCGCATGTTCATCATTTTACTCCCAATGTTCCTTGTGAATAAGGAAATCGAAATATTGTGATAAGGTTGAAACCCATAACTTAGATGAGGTTATCTCGTATTTGCCAAACGCTCCAAAACGCCGAGGGAATGCGATTCTCAAAAGGGTGTGTGTGTCTATCTGTCTGTCTGTCTGTTTTCAATGTCTTCCGTTCACGATGAGTTCCGTTGGAATACATGGGTTTGGATGATTCTCGCCCCAAAATGATTGTTTTGATGAAGAGACCAGAAGGTCCTGTTTGGGTGAAGATTGAATCAGGAATTTTGACAATACGAGCAAAAAAGTAATTGACCCTGTATCGTCGAAAATAATTCCCAATGGGATTTGTAACTTCAAATACTGTGTTTTGTAAATTTCTTATGTCGCTGAGGAGATCGAATTATTTGATTTTTCTGAGAATTGGATAAGAGGTGCAGGGGCTGCGAAAAAAACAAAAATCCGATATCGAAATGCAATCTAAAAAAATCTTAACGTGTGTTTCTGAATCCAAAAGTGTTTGGAATTTCTGATACAGTCCGCTTTCTGAATACTGCCGTGGGCCTCTTTCTTGCTCAAACATCTCCCCTTGTTTGAATGAGGAAGACATCATTCGGCACTATTCGTACAGCAGACTGGACAATGATTCCAGTGGAAGTAGCAAATTGATCATGAGGTGTATTGAACAATTAAAAGTATACCCAAAATGAGCAGATACAAATACACACACACACACACACACACAAACAAACAAACACGAAACCAGAATTCTTCTCAGAATTAAGAAAATCATTTTGGTCTGAGGAATTTTGATTTTGGAGACAACAAAATTTTCGATTCAATTGAATTTGATTTTGAGATTTTTTTTAATTTGAAAAAATTTTTGAAATTGAAATCGATGACGAAATTTCTTTGTTTCAGCTGTCACGTCCAGGGATTCCGTCTGAACGAAATACCTTTCGTTGACATAAATCAGAGTTGAAATTTATAAAATTTCCTCTCTGATTGAAATAGAGGGTTTTTTATGCATGGACTAAGAGGAATGGAAAGTGAGATGAAGGTTAAATTCATGAAGATCAAGGATGTATAATACAATGTCAATTTATTCATCAATAACTATACATACGAGGGTGGATTGATAAGTTTCCGGCCTGACCAAGAGATGGCGCCACTAGGCCTACCTTGAGGTGGCGTTCTATAGTACCATCCTTAGATAGCTTGTGGCTATAGTTTCAGTCCGATCGCCATGTTAGTTGAGTTTTGAGGGCACGCTGACCAAGACGCCTCTGTGTTTTTCGTAAAAATGGAAAAGCTGGAAAATCGTGCTGTCATCAAATACTTTTATTTGAAGGGGTTAACGCCGAAGGAAATTAAAGAAGAGATGGACTCAACACTGGGGACATCCTCCCCATCATATTCAACCGTTAAGCAGTGGGTTTCCGAGTTTCAAAAGGATCGTGTGAGCACCTCTGATGAGCCTCGCTCAGGACGCCCCATTGAGGTCACAACTCCAGATATGATCGAAAAAATCCATCAAATAGTGCTGAAAGATCGCAGATTAAAAGTTCGTGAGATAGCTGAGACCTGTAAGATGTCATATGAACGTGTACAAAATATTTTGCACCAACATTTGTATATGGAACTCTGTGCAAGATGGGTGCCGCGTTTGCTAACAGTCGACCAAAAATTGATTCGAAAGAACATTTCTACCGCCCATTTGGCGTTGTATAAGCGTAATCCAAGCGAATTTTTGCGTCGATTCGTAACCGTTGACGAAACTTGGGTCCACCACTACACTCCTGAAACCAAAGAACAGTCTAAACAGTGGATTGGACCAGGGGAACCAACTCCAAAGAAGGCAAAAACAATTTTTTCGGCGAACAAGGTTATGGCTACTGTTTTTTGGGATGCAAGAGGTATGATATACCTTGATTACCTTGAAAAGGGTGAAACTATCACTGGTCAATACTACGCAGACTTATTGCAACGTTTGAGCCACGAAGTGAAAATTAAACGACCTCATCTGGCGAAGAAAAAAATCTTGTTTCATCACGATAACGCACCAGCGCACACGTCAATCGTTGCGATGGCTAAAATCAACGATCTGAAGTTTGAATTAATGCCGCACCCTCCCTACTCTCCAGACCTAGCCCCGAGTGACTATTATCTGTTTCCTAACCTCAAAAAATGGCTTGGCGGTAAGAGATTTGCGGACAATGAAGAAGTAATCGAAGCTGTAAATGGGTATTTTGAGGAGCTTGACGAATCAGTCTATAGAGATGGCATTACTAGACTAGAACACCGCTATGAGAAATGTATCAGCCTTGGAGGAGATTATGTTGAGAAATAAAAAAAAAAAATTCTTAAAAACGTTGTTTTTCTTGGTCAGGCCGGAAACTTATCAATCCACCCTCGTATAAAGGGTGACAATTCTCATATATTGTGATATGAATCCCCGAAATATTTGATCGACAGGATTTCTTTCTTTTCATGAACAGAAAATTTAACGTTATTTATTCCAGTTCCACTTAATTCACTATACAATCGACCGTGATCTTTACAATGGACACAATTCAGAAATTCTCTTTTAGTTTCGATACATATTCTACACCTCCTGGGTGACTGTAGTCTATCGGATGTTTTAAGAATCTTATTTGATTGATTAGATTTATTTATAATCATTCGGACACGTTGTCTGGGGAGGACTGAGAGGGCTGCCTTCTGTTCCTTCAAGAGGAGATCGAATTTTTTCGTGAGCCTCTTGATATCTTTTTTTGTTCTATATAAAACGTTTTTTCCTTAACCTATTCCCGTGGGTATTGATTAGTTTTTGTTTTTTTAGGATCCTGTTCTCTTCTATTTCAGCTTCCTTTGGGATTTCGATAATTGATCGCGACACTGAAAACAAATTCGGAAATTTGGAATGAAGGTTGGATTGATAAGCACACGGTGGTGATTAGAAAAAAGGGGTATTTTACAGGCAATGATAGTTAGTAAACTAGTTGTTCATTCGGATATCAAAGAGAAAGGATTAGGTTCTCGAGTGAGGATGCGTAGGATGTCATGTTTCCAAAAGAATTTGAGATATAGTGGCTATGCACATTATCTCGAATTGGAAAATTAGAATTGATTAGAAAAGATTAGAAAAGTTTCAGAGATTAGTGGCCGTTGCACATCATCTCTATATAGTTGAAAATGAATTGAAGAAAGATTCGAGATATAGTGGCTATGTACATTATCTCGAATTGGAGAATTAGAATTGATTAGAAAAGATTATAAAAGTTCTAGAGATTAGCGACTGTAGCACATTATCTCTATAGAGTTGAAAATGAATCATAGAGAAATTCGAGATATAGTGGCTATGCACATTATCTCAAATTGAAAATTTAGAATTGATTAGAAAAGATTAGAGAAGTTTCAGAGATTAGCGACTGTAGCACATTATCTCCATAGAGTTGAAAATGAATTATAGAAAAATTTGAGATATGGTGGCTATGCACATTATCTCAAATTGAAAATTTAGAATTGATTAGAAAGGATTAGAGAAGTTTTAGAGATTACCAACTGTAGCACATTATCTCCATAGAGTTGAAAATGAATTATAGAAAAATTCGAGATATGGTGGCTATGCACATTATCTCAAATTGAGAATTTAGAATTGATTAGAAGAGATTAGAAAAGTTTTAGAGATTAGTGGCTGTTGCACATCATCTCTATAGAGTTGGAAATGAATTGGAGAAAGATTCGAGATATAGTGGCTATGCACATTATCTCGAATTGAAAAATTAGAATTGATTAGAAAAGATGAGAAAAGTTTTAGAGATTAGTGACTGTAGCACATTATCTCTATAGAGTTGAAAATGAATCAAAGAAAGATTCGAGATATGGTGGCTATGCACATTATCTCGAATTGGAAGATTATAATTGATTAGAAAAGATTAGGAAAGTTTTAGAGATTAGTCACTGTAGCACATTATCTCCATAGGGTTGAAAATGAATTATAGAAAAATTCGAGATATGGTGGCTATGCACATTATTTCAAATTGAAAATTTAGAATTGATTAGAAAAGATCAGAGAAGTTTTAGAGATTAGTGGCTGTTGCACATCATCTTCATAGAGTTGAAAATGAATTAAAGGAAGATTCGAGATATAGTGGCTATGCACATTATCTCGAATCAAAAATTAAAATTGATTAGAAAAGATTAGAAAAGTTTTAGAGATTAGTGACTGTAGCACATTATCTCTATAGAGTCGAAAATGAATCAAAGAAAGATTCGAGATATAGTGCCTATGCACATTATCTCGGATTGAGAAATCAGAATTGATTAAGAACTGGTTAGGGATTTTAGAGATTAGTGGCTGTTGCACATGATCTCTAAGGAGGAATAGAGATATAGCGACTGAGCACAGTATCTCTACAGGAACCAAGAGAAGTTGGGAAATGAATTGGGATTAGTGACTATGCACATTATCCCAAAGGAGGTTGAAATATAGTGGCTATGCACAGTATTTCGAAAGGGAAGGCAGGATCTTTGATATCACGAATCGGGGTTCAATATTATTAGTAATACTTACTGTCAAAAATAGTGATCGAAGTGGACTGATTTTAGTTGTAAAATGAATTTTGTAATTTTAACTTGAAAAATGAATGAGTGTTGAAGATCAAATTTGAAGAATGAATGATTTGGTTTTAACTTTGAAAACTGGATGTGTCAGGGGGCATGCATTCTGGTCCTTATATACTATTCTGACAGTGGACCTAAAGTGGGAGTTCTATTATTTGGGAAAGAAAGAAATAGATTTCCTTTCTTCCTATGCACTTGAGATTTTTTTCACACGTACCTTCTTACGCATGATTTTCCAAAGATGTGAGAGAAACACAATATTAAAATTGAAAATATTGAAATTAACCAATATTCTCTGTAGTTCGTCTGATTGTTCATGAGAAATTGTAATAATTTTAGTCTTATAATATTATTCTTGAAAATGCACGTAGGCCACGTTTTTTCTACATAGGGTTACGGTGTGTGTTGGTTCGCGTTGCAGTTAGGTAGCGAAACAACACAGACCTTTGCTCTCGTCATAATTTTTTATGAGTGGTTTTTCCCCTGTGCGAAGGAGTTTCCTTCTCAAACGGTCACCCAGATGTTTACTAAATTTGAAGTGTTTATGCACATAACGGGTGATCTGAAAATAGTATTTTTCCTCTCAAGGATGATCCATGGATACATATACGTATTAATATTACAAGGTTCATTAATTATTATATTTCAGATTAAGATATCTATATATATATAGTGCATAGATATGTGCATATACATATATATACATACGCACAATACATATATGGCACATAACTCTAATTAAAGATACATATATGTAGGTAATATTTTCATGAATGAGAAAAGAAAAAAAAATTGAGGAAATGTAACAAGAATGTTACATGTATATATAGTATTTATACGTTTATGTGCATTAACGTATACACGCACGGTGTACAGTATAAATTCTAACAAAAGATTAGATATATGTATATATAGTGTTCTTATTAATAAGCAAGAACAAAAAGTCATGAAAAATGTAGTAAAGAGGTTACATGTATATACTGTACATATATATGTGTATATACATATATACATATACGTACGGTACATAGCATATAACTATAATATGAGATGACGTATATGTGTACGTAGTATATATGAAAGGAAACAAAAGTTATGAGAATGTAACGAAGATGTTACACAGCTTATGTCTGATATCAAAGTGTCCAGCAATAGTGGCCATAGGTACCGGACCAGTTGATTTGCCGGAGTTCACAAGCGAAATTAAATGAAATTCGCCAAACCGTTCAACAAAATAAATAATTATAAGTTGTTGTTGACCGTGATTTTTTGTTGTGATTCCACTGGACATGATTCAGATATAAACCATTTTGATGACAATCTGAGTTTTTCGTTATGAGTTGAAAGTCATCCATAGGAGAGATCAGTTGAACAAAAAGTGTTACTTTGTCCGGCTAAAGTGAGTTAAGTACTACACTATGAAAAAAAGTCATTCAGACGAAGAAACCATTCCTTCCAATAGTGACAATGAAATATTTTCTTCTATTTTATGAATATTTCTTCATTCCAAAGTGCGTCCCATCTACCCAATCAAAGGATCATCGGAATAATAGAATATACATCAAATCAAAATAATATATTATTGTCACTATTAGAAGGAATGAACTGTTTGTCTGAATGACTTTCGCTTCTCGGTGTACTGTTATTTAGATTTAGATATGCCTACCGAAGAATCTTTAAAAATTTGCTTCCATATAATGCAACAATCAATAATCAAAATTATCACTATGAAAACGAAGTTAGCAATTATTTCAGCTGATATCTGCTTGATGAAAATGTTCTTCTTATTTCTAGTTCGATGAATCTTTTCATAATTTTGTAAAAATAGAAAATTTCAAACTTCTCAAATAGGAATGCTTCAGTAATTAACGAATTTTGTAACGCTCAACCAGACATTAGCAAGACACAAACTAGACTAGACACCTGCAAGTACCTCACCAGAACCCTACTAAGCATTCGCAAGGGTCTGGTTTTTGGTAAGTGAAGTGTTACAAAACTCATCAATGACTAGAGCAAATGAATAGAACAAAAATGTGGAATTTACAGTCCGTTTAAAAGTGTTATGCGAACATTATCATTGATGGAATTTCATAAAATTTGCTGACACGGAGGACAAGATATCGTGGAAAATATGATATTTTATGGAGACTCAACATTGGTCTCACCCGAATCAAAATATTCATGTCAACAAACCCCCGTGAGTACTATAATGGCTCGAACTTTGATGAGGAAGGTACCATACTTCTTTATAAAAGTCAAAAATGTTGAGGTACTTTTAGATCTTCATTCTCTCAAGTATTTTGATTTGGATCAGATGAATGCTTGATCTCTATAAAAAATAGTATTTTTGTTTGTTTGTGTATTCCTAGGATGATACAGTGAAACCCCGCAATAAGAACGCTCACTCTCCTTTTCATTCGTACGGTTCCTGCCTTGCGTTGAAGGGAGACAGTGAGCGTTCTTATTGCGGGGTTTTACTGTATTTTAATTATGCTCTTCATATACAGTGGGTGAGAAAGTCCGTGGCCCTCCGAACAAAAAGATTTGTTGGATTTATTGTAATTTGCAACATCTCAACTCTTCTGATGTGCAATCAAAGCATTAAAACTCGTTTCCTACTCTATCAATGGAAGCAAGATTTCAGAATTTCATGAATAATGATAGAATATCGAAAGCATTTTCGTTGGAACTGACACGGACGTTTTATTACTCACCATACATGTAAATTCGAAATATTGAAGGTCTATAATTTTCAGAGGCGAATATTTCAAGAGCAATTAGATATCGAAGAATTTTTGAAATGAGATTTGTAGTATTGAGAGGAGAGAGGAAGTATTATAGCGACGTTGAAAAATCACTCTTGCTAGACTTACAGTATTTCCACTCTTCGAGAGTGAATTTTTCACTCCAAGGAATTTAGAGAGTATCTATATATTTTTCATAGTATGTGATATCCCTGTTGTAAAATCCTCATCAATCCAGATACCTCATCGATCATCTCATCGATCCTGTTTAAAATACAAATATAAAACCGCAAAGAATAAACTCTTTGGATGTAAAAAAGTTGAATATAACCATGTCTAAATTAGGTATAATTTATGTGTGGAAATGAGTTCGCAAAAATCATTTATGCCAAAATGACTAAATGAGAAAAGAATCCATAAATCAGTCATTTCGGAACATATAATTCTTGTAAGTCCATTTCCACACATACACGGAGAGAAATGTTACATTATAAATTACTATATTGCTATCAAGTACGAGACAGACTTGATTTTGCGATAACATTCACTCAGGTACTTTCTGAAAAATTACTATATCTGATTGTATAATATAGAAGGATCCTTCCATATTTTATATCGGATATAGTAATTTTTCAGAAAGTACCTGAGTGAATGTTATCATAAAATCAAATCTCCCGTACTTAGCAGCAATATAGTAATTTATAATGTAACTCTCCGTGTAGATTATAACATGGTTATACCTGATTTTTTTACATAGAAGAGTTCCAGATGGAATCCTATAAAACCTCATACGCCCCATAAAATCTCACAAAATCTCATAAATGCTGTTCCAAATACACTTATCAAACCTCATAGAAAATGATGAAATGGAATCAAAACCCATGAAATCCATCTATGCGTTTTCATGGGAATATGACAACAGGGATACATTTAGAGTGAAAATTAACCGTTATTTCTGATAGACGTAAAAAATTTTTTTCGGATTCTTGCTGTAATCACTGTTGGTAAGTATTTGGAATATAGTTCTTTCTTACCGGGGGAAATTTAATACCATGGAAAATATCAACATTTTCGATTGAAAATACCTATTCAAATGAAAAAAAAAATTCATCTACAGAAGTTGAGTGGATAGTACGAGTAAGGAAAGGCATTGAATTAGCTCTTGTAGCTGAATTCTCATACCCAATTTGGTTGAATGTAGTTGAATTTAATTGAATCTGGTCTAGTTTTGACCAAGTAATGTTTGATTTTTTTGCATGGGATCAAACCATTCAAATAGATCAGATAACTGTGATGAGATATTATTGCGGCAAATTTCTCCTCAGTTCTTCTTAAACACCAATACATAATTCAAGACTGAGCATTTGAGGATTCACTGATGTATAGATTATTCATGATTATTATATCTCCAATATTGCACAATTTGAGGCCTTACATATCATGCATAATTTATGAATAGTTTATACATGCCCATTTCCATACCTAATTTATGTATAAATTATACGTAGAAGGCCATGCAAAATTCATGCCTAAATTACACATTACGATTATTTTTTTACATGGGCAACAAGAGCAATAAGAAAGATTTGTCATTTTATCTTTCCTCTCTTTTGCTTGCTGCTGCATCATTCTGCACATGGAAAAGTACCTTGGAGGTCTAAGATTCAAAAATGATGTTTCCGGGCTTGGTTCTTTTGTATTGTATGTGATTGATGGTGTAGGAGAATCGCAAAATGAACAATTTGAGTTTGCAAGAAATCATGCAATTTGCTTATCGAAGAAAGTGAGCAAAGTATCAGAGAGTTTCCTTACATCACCTAAGTTTAAGAAAATGCAAGCATGAAGACTTTTATAGAAAATAAGTGAAACAAAGAATGATATTAAACAAAAACATATCATATTGTATGCAAAATATCTTAGGATTCGGAGGTGAATTTGAAGGCTCAAAATAGATCATTCAATCAGTTAGGATGAGTTGATTATATGTTCATCACATCGTGATCATGCCCCACATCATTCCCTGTGGATTATAGCGTTTCTCTTGTTTATTTGGGAGCCCAGCCCCATACAGCGTGAACGTGAGTTTTGTGAAGAGTTCTGCGAATAATAAAAAAGTTGATTGTACACAATTACAGTTATTGATATGAAGAATATACAACTTTGATATGTAGAGTGACGTACCTGTACTTCACAGTCTCGTTGCAATATACAGAAGTTGCTCGGGGCTAACCAGGGTCAGGTGAGAGTTGAATTATCACGGTCTTCCCTGTGAGGCACTCCAAGCCCCATGAGTATACTTTATTTGTTGTTAAATAATTATGCACAGCATAACCATGCGGTATATTAGTATAGATTTTGATTCTCCTTTTCGAGTGAAATTGCCCACATCTACTCTCTCTTTGTCCGTTATTCAAATATAGTGCATATCGTGCATAAAATATAATGCCGTTCGTGTTTAATCAAGGCACTTTGACATCTGAAAATTCTTAACAATATGTAACTGCACAATACATGGCACAAGATCGAATATTGTCAGAATAATTTGTTCATTGACTGCTTAGAGGAATTATATACAAAATTGCTCACGTAAAAATAATAATTGTAATAAATAAATCTTGGTAAATTTACCTTTTGTCTCACAGCACAGTCAGGAAAAACCAATTCCCATTATACATACATACAAAAGTTTGTTGTTCATTGTGTAAATAAGAGTCGATGTTAGAAGTTTGCATTAATTCATACGTATTCAGAAATTTATTCGTCAGCATTCGGCAAATTTACTTGTTTCCTGTCGCTGGTTGTCGCTTGGAGTTCGAATATGTTGAACAACGCAGACAACAGTCGCGCGCGATAACAGCATCGTTATTTCTAGGGAATGTAAACATGTCGCGTGTGACATTCGCTACCATGAGTCCTAGGCCTAACAAACATGTAAACATCGAGGAGGAATCGAGTTATATATATATGTTTACAGGGTGTTCAATAATTCTTCTTTCGCATTCCTGTGGCATATTCTGCAGCCAAAATGCGATAATTTTCCGTTTGGAGGAATTCTTTTCAAAGCTTTGTTTTTGGGAAGCATTTTCAGATTTTTTTCTCAAATCCAAATCATTCAAAAGTACTATCTGCTACGTACTATGAGCTTGACACTATTTGCTGAGTTCAAAGACGGCGGATCTCTGAAAAAAAATCAAACTACTTCATCATTGTTCGTTCCACAGCTATGACGATTTGGAATTTTTGGACCTCCAGCCAATCAGGGTTCAGCAACTTCAGATCATTATAGCTCCAAAACGAACAATGGTAGAATAGCTGTATTCCCCCCTCCCTCCCAGAGATTCGCCGTCCTTCAACTCAGCGGATAGTCTCACGCTCGAGTATGTAGCAGATGGTACTTTTGAATGATTTGGAGTTGGAAAAAACTCCAAAAATGCTTGCATCTCAAAAACCAAGCTTCGGAAAGAAATTTTTCAAACGGGAAATTATCGCAATTTGTCTGCGGGACCCCATTGGTCTGTTCATTTGCAATATCGTTCACAGATGAAATTGCTGATTTTACGGAGTCAACCGCAATAGTTCTAGCAGCGCCCTCACGATCACGATAACGACGTTGATCCGCCTAAGGCGTTGGAAATTCGCGTCATCCTCAGGTGTACGTTGAATTTTTCTACGGAGCATGATGAAATTTGGGAAATCCCAATGAAATTATGAATTCAAACCTCTGAATAAGATTGGCGAATGAAATTGGCAGGAGCAACTTTCATAAGTCCCAAAGAAACTATAACAATTCGATAACAGTTCGGGAATTCTTGGTAATTATCTACACGCATTCTCGTCGTCGTCGCCGCCGTCATCGTTGCCACCCTCGACGCCATCGCCGCCACAAATGTTCAATTGAATTATGGGATGGTGATAAATGTTTGAATGAATCAAATGATCTCGCTACAAAAACGACAAGTATTGAAACCTCATTCCAAATTGATATTGATTATCCAGATGAGTCTCAAGAAGCTGATGATAATTTTTGATCACCCAAAAAAATTCAACTGGAAGATATGCTTAATGATCTTGAAGAAAGATCATCAATCTCACGGTACTCCAATCCGTTGAGAAGGAGAATTCTCACTATCGCACCGTCATCTTGGAGCGCAAGGAAAATAGCAACAGAGGCCAGTCATGGCGTATTACCTCAGCTCATCGCGGAAAGAGGGAAAAACTTGGCCCAGGAGACAGTTAACAAAGTAACTTAATTCTACAATAGTGATAGCAGGATGATGCCTGGAATCAAAGATGCTATCTCTGTGATAACTGATGGGAAACGGAAAACGCAGCAGAAACGTCTGTGAAGTTGAATTTGGGAGAATCGTGTGCCTCATTCAAAGAATCTCATTCTGAGAATATAATTGGCTTCAGTACATGTGCTAGACTAAGACCAGGAAATTGCGTACTTCCTGGAGCTTCCGGTACACACTTCATTTGTGTTTGCACAATCCACCAAAATATGAAGCTGATGATTGATGCAATTGATATTGAAACACTCACAGCAAACACAAATGAGTCACTCACCAGTTACAATGATTGTTTGCAGGCAGTTATTTGTGAAGAACCTGATTCTGATTGCTACCTTGATAAATGTGAGAAATGCCCTGATACTTCAGGACTTTTGGCAGAGCTACGAACATTATTGGAGGATTAATCGATCAAATACATACAATGCGCTACGTGAACGGGAACTGATCGCTCTACTCCACTCACGCAAATATTCGCAGCTGACGGCTTCATTATCAAATTGTGCAATAAGTTGAAAATCCTCAAACCTCATCCGTCCATCGCAAAACAACAAGGCCTCTCCATTAAAGAGAGGAGGAAAAATCTTCTTGACGGTGAAGGGATCGACATATCTACGACAACCCTTATCTTGTATAATTTGCTTCATATAACTGAATCTAGGTCTACCTCTTCGAGTTTTATCATTCATTTTTCCTCCCAATATTGTTTTCAATGAGCTATCATGCGAAACAGCGCACAGTGGGACAAAACGCCAAAAAGTTGGCGGAAATTATATGGAGACATCAAATTTACTGGAGAATCGGTACCAGGAGTTTTTTCGGGTCGCTGATTATGAATCCATTGTGGGATACTTGGAATTCGAAATGGTGGATCCAATATGGCGAACATAGATCCGACAATCCATCGGAGTCTTTCCAAACTCGGTACTTAGTAATTTTTAGGTTCGCGGATCATGAATCCATTGTGGAACATCCAAAATTCAGAATGGCGGACCCAATATGGCGGAAACAAATCTGAAAATTCATCGGATTCTTTTCAAAATCAGTACCAGGGGGTTTCTCGGGTCGCTCATTACGAATCCGTAGTCGAATGTTCAGAATTCGAAATGGCGGATCCTATATGGCGGACGGAAATCCCAAAACCCAACGGATTTCCTCCAAACTTGTCATCCAGGGGTTTCTGAGGTCGCTGATTACGTTCCCGTTGTCAAAATATCAAAAGTGAAGGAAGATTCGACAAACTGAAGAAGTGCGTCAATTCATTCAAAAATTGAAATACTGATGTTTTCGAAATTATTGGTTCATAATTTGATGAGGGAATCCCTGAAGATGAAATGGTGAATCCAATATGCCAGACAGGAAAATAAAAGAGTCATTCATTACAATTCATTACTTCGTTTATACTCGAAAATACCAACCGGTTTATTCAATACGAAGGATATCATAGTAGGAAAATAACTCCATTCGTATAAAATACAAAAGAAAAAATAATGATTACGTGTTTCATTGTATTGAACTGAAAATCACTGATAATGAGTCCATCCGTGGGGGTTCAAGTTGTCAACATATATCAGACTTTCTGACATGTAAAGTTGCAGCATAAGTAGACTGTATCTGGACTCTTTTTTATCAATCTTCTCCTTCTCCTGATCCTTCTTCTTCATCTTCATATCCTTCTCCTTCAGAGGACGATGACAATCGTTGGACGGTCTCAGGGAGTATGTCCGGAGACTTGAGTAAGTTTAAAACTTCTTCCGGTAGGGATCTGAGTTTCTTTTTCGGCATATTTCTGGTACTTTAAAGAATTAGATCTGAACTAAGAAGAAACCATTCCAAGATATCTTCATTCGATTTCTCCCCACTACATTTTCGTGAGTGGTGTTCACGGTATCTATATATAACAAATTCAAGCATTCTTGTATCATAGAAACAATACTATCATTATCATAATCATGTTTGATTCGCGCCCTCCGAAAAAATCTGATGACGTACTCAATATTTTCAAAAGAAAAAGAAATCAATAATCAATCTATCACCTTTTAAAGTCTTCATTGCGAGCTTCTTGAGCTTCTTCCGTCAACTGTCCAATAGGGAGCAGGGCAGATGGAATGATTCCAGGGCCATGAATGAGGAACTTGAGGGAATTGGAGACATTGGATACCAAGGGTACTTGAGAACGTCTCATCTCGTGGTGTCTATTGCGTATTCTCTGAATTTTTCAACATCGATTTCGTGTCCACTGGAAACTGTGACTAAAACTAGAAGAAGATGTTTTATCAAATCAACATCTACTCCTGTCATTTCAGCGGAAATTTCAGGATGTGAAAAAGTCGTCTGGCAGTGTTCCCATCATTGGAGTTCTTGAAACCAGGCTTGGGAACATCCATTATAAGGCTACACTTTTCCTGAAAAGGTCTTGGATTTCTCGTTTATTTTCTTCAACTATTGCCTTGTTTTCCTTCCAACATTGCCACTTTTTGATGGGTAATCTGTGGGAGAGATGTAAGAGATGTAATTTTCAATTCCTCTGTCTACTCGTAACTTTTCCAGCACAGACACTTCAGTGGACTCTCTTATATACTCAATTTTTATTGGTTTGCAAAATCTTGTTGAAGAAGGCCTCGGATTCTGCCGAATAACTTCCCAGCTGTCATCAATCAAGCGGAGGGGCACAAGTGATGTGATAAAAACTGCAGAATCGCTGGATTCAGAACCATGGAATGCTTGTTTGTACGAACTATGACCAAAACTGCCGTCAAAACCCCAGTAAACGGTTGCCGGTATGGTCCAAAAGTGATGCAGTTTGATTCCTGCGGAAGTATACGTCACTGTAATGAATTCTTCAGCAGGACAGCAGTGGCCCTCGGCTGATCGAATGGCATGCTATGAGGGGAATTTCTTCCGATCAGTTTTCCTGAGTAACTAGTATTGATGTTCCGACAGTTGGGCATCCACTAATAAAGCAAGTGCTTCTTCATCACGTAACATTTCCTTCTCGTCTTCTCTGCAATGACAGTGAGGTTTTCTGTACATCCCAGGTAGCTTAGGATCAGTTGATGTGTTTCCTTCCACAACTTTGACTGCTTCGGCCTCAAAGTCATTACTGTACAATATGAAAGTTCTGAAAGAGTTGGAGAAGCTCTCAGTTGTTCTGTTTTCAGACGTTTAGTTCTTTCAGAACAATTGTCGAAATCAATAAATCGTCTTTCTGTTGATTTATTGTTATAATTTTTTTTGTAATTCTTGAAAAATATTTTTTCGTTCCACCAAGTATCACTTTTTTCAGAAACCTTTCTTCTGTTCTTCCAGCATTATTCCATCCTTTTTTGGAGTCAAATTTGAAATTTGTTAAGATCTGATTGATTCCCTTTGTCTTCTCATCCGGGAAAAATGTAATTTTTCTCATTTCTTCTTCCAGAAATTCAAATCGTGCATTCAAATTCGTAGAATTCCTATTTTTCGAAATTTCATAAACCTCTTTCCGAGTCATGGCCAGCATATTCTCGCTGATTGGATTGACGAATAGAATTTGAATTCCTCCAATAACTTCACAACACAAGTAGATTCGGAAATTCGTATGAATATTCTCCCATTATCCCTCTATTTTCATCATCTGTGCATTATTCTAATAATTTGCATCGAATTATATTTCATCAATAGAATCTTCATTATTTCATGAAATAAAAGGAGAAAACTCATCAAACGCGTCATTCTAATAGTAAGAGCATATAACGGGATATTATAAGTGATTTTTCCTTTCTCGCGAATTCAATCGTTCCGGCTATTTAAACAAATTTCAACTATAAAAACTTGAGAAACAATTTCCAACGAAATCCTCAGAATTATCAAATTTGTTCCAATCTTCGAATTACTGGATCATAAAATCTTTATAAACGATATTTTCGTCAGAAACAAGGATAATAAGAGAATTCTTGACAAGTAATTCCAATTTAAAATCAAATTGAGTACGTAATCATGCTAACTACACGGGAAATGACTGAAAGACAGTTAGAGGAATTGAGGAGAACATTAATGCAAAGAGAAGAAGAGTTGAATAAAAGAGAGCAGGAATTTTCAAACAAACATAAAAGTCTAGAAGAGAGTTTAGCAGCAAGGGAAGAGGATTTGGAGGAAGACAAACAAATCCTTGAAGAAAGGAAAAAGAAAATGACAATGGAGAGTTCAACCATGGTACAAGATGTTAATAAACAATTAAAGGATGCGAAATTACAACAAGAAAGCGCGGGAAGAGAATCTCATGAATTAAAAGAACGGAATCAACTATTAGAAGAAGCATTTGGAAAATTAGAACGGACAAACATAAGTCTTACAAATCTTAACGCGGATCAAGCCGATAAGCTTAGGCAACTTACCAGAAAGATTCAAGAACATGAAAAACTGATCTCCTCAACTCAGAGAGAGAAGATAGGGGACAATGCAGGATTTAGCGAGGCAGGGTTGCAAAATCAAGAAAAAACTAATTTTTCAAAATCAAGAGAGGAAGATCTCATGATTTCAGATGATCGCGTTGGTGGAAATCGATTGCCGAGGCTGATCGATGACCGATCGCGCGATGTCCATGATGAAATTCAATTTCTGAAGGGAGAGGTAAAAAAAATTACGAGGAGATTCGAGAAATGTTGATCGGGTATATTCATATGAAAATGCAAATACAGGAGCAATTGGGAAAGATAGCCATAATGATCATATCCGACGCAATTATGGGACCGAGGTTCCATATCAGAAATACGATGACGAATACGGAGATATTCAGAATTTGTATCTCAATCCTGGGCAAGGAGATGCTCAACCATATCGTGTTAACAATGAATCACATGGTGGAATAAATAGAAATTCCAATCATTCCCAGGCAAGACCCGAGGAAAATTCCAGATTTCTACCCATGAGGTTGGGAATGGGAGATGTCGCGGATATGATACCGCAATTCGATGGACACACTGATAGAAAAGGCAAAACTCTCACTGTGTTTCAATTCGCAACATATTGTCGAAGAGCAAAAGATCTGATACCGCGGGACCAAGAATTCGTTTTAACTAAAATAATCCTCAATAAACTATCAGGCCATGCATATATGGCGGTAGGAGAAGAAAATCCAGAAACAATCGAAGAATTGATAAGACTATTGAAGATAAGTTTTGCACCAGCAAAATCATTGGAAGAATACTTGGGAGAATTAGCTACAATTCACATGGGAAGCGGAGAATCTATACAAAATTATATATCGAGAATTCAAGATTTGTACACCGCTATTTGTGACGAGGAACAAAGTATCGTCGGAAAATTATTGCCTGTTGAAAAACAACATTATGAAAATCTTGTAATGAAGAATTTTCGTAGAGGACTACCTCAAACTCTGAGGGTTGAATTAAAGTCACAAGATTGGAAAAATTTGAGAGAATGCTTCGATGAAACCGTAAGAGTACATAGGGAATTAGAGAAGGGAAAGAGCAGAGCCGATAGTAGTCGCAGACGGGTCAATTTTAACTCTGATATGACTCGAAATATTAAACCTTGCGCGAAGTGTGGAAAAAAGGGACATAATGAATCTGTTTGTTGGTATCAATCATCTAATAATAACCAACAAAATAATTCACCCAGTAAAAGTCGTAATTATTCAAATAATGATCGAAATATCCCTAATAATTTCAATAAAAATAAAAATACCTATGATGATTCTACTGTTCCAAATCCTAATAGGGGTCAATATAACAGTAATTATAATTGGGATAACTGGAATAATGATCGATATCGATTTAATAACACTAATCACAACAATCATAACGATAGTCAAAAACAATGTAGTTATTGCAAAAGGTTCGGACACGAAAGATCAGAGTGTAGGACATTGAAATATCATGATTCTATCAAGTCGGGAAACTTGCATGGCCACTCGTCGAGACAGGATGCCGGGCGAGCGGTAGCAAAACAAGTGCATCCGATTCAAGCGTTTACTGCTCCATTTGGCGAACAATACACCGAATGTAACTGCTAATGAGGAAATACAAGGGGAATCTGAACAACATATACCAACTGTTATCAGTAGTGAACCAGGACCAAGGCCATCAACTTCAACGGGATGTCCTGCATCAGCACCTAGGAGGAATATTCCTTCTGTGAACCCATATCATATTGACCTTACTGAAATGCGGAGGGGTAATGAACACCTTCAAAGTCCGAACTTTCCGACTGATTTAGATCCAGGACTCAGATCCTATCTGAGTAAAATGGAAAAAATTTAATGTCTTAAATTTTTCCCATTTTATTATGAGGGGGGGGATGTAACGTCCTCGGATAAATTTTTGATTCATTCATATAATATATGTGTATATGTATTCATATATACACAGTATCCATATATACGAATATTCATATATTCATTCAATTTATATCTATATATATATTCACTTTAATTATAATAGAATTGACATTTTCATCAAAGATTTATCCTTCTTGAAATAAGGAATGCGTTAAATCGAGAAGAAGAATTCTGTCATACGTGCAAGAAATCATTCTTCTCTGTATCGATACTCCGTGAAGAACGGAACTATGGTACGCTGTGTGCACACACGCATGTACGCACACCAATGCGTGCCTATACATCTTGACTCTGGAGTGCAATACGACTCTCGAACATAGGTCGACGAAATGGACATAATCATAATAGGTCCATTGACAAATCTTCGACGAGTCACTTCTTATGATTCCTGTACTCCTAATACTTCCTTTCTGATTGAAAGTTATTCCTCTTAATTTTAATTATAATCAACAACAATTTCACATGATTTTATTTACAGGGTAATCTCTCTTCAATATTCTATCATTACATGAAAATTTCAATCCTTTGAGACAAAATCAGATATCTGTATGAGGTAAGAGGTAATCACCTGTATAGTAACTATCGTGGGGAATTGGAATGATAGAGAGCATGTAGTTTTCTCTTGTTTTATGCAATTGCATCATATTTCTAAGGGCTTATATAAGTTTTACCACGTTACTCTGTGAAAAGGGAAGGAAATCTAATCAAATCGAATGAAAGAATCGAGTCTAAATGACACCTCCGTTCGAGAGCATGTTAAAGGAATATTTGATTGATTGTAATCAATAACAATATTATAATTCATGATTTTCCAGTCTAGAACCAAGTCGCATGCTCTGAAATTGATCGAATCTCCTATTTACGATACGAGTATGTCATTCATTACAATTGACAATTTGACAGGATAGCAATAATTAATAATAATAGTTATAAGAATATTTATGGAAATTCCATATCATTGAATTTGAATGAGAATGATTAAAATGCATGTTGCATTGTATGCGAGTACAGTGTTATTTTTATTGTAGTGCATGGTTTAAAACAGAATGAATTCGAGTTTAGTCATGTGTGATTTTTCATAATTAAATGATTTTGATTTCATGAATTAATATTATCATAAGTTAGATTCGGGTTGTATGGGAGAATACTTTGATTTGATATAGTACATTTTCATCCAACGAATTTTGTACGATTTTTGGTGAGACAGGGGGTTTTTTTTAGAATATTTTTCAATCAATAGTAATTTGGCAGTTTTATAATATGTGGTTCATAGATCCCACGGACTGGAATTCCTTTATCCGAATCATCATCGCAAGACCAAACTTCCTTCCGATAAGGTAAAGATTTATTATAAACGGAAACCTGAAGAATATTCCTCGGGTTCCAACATTGGAGGCTTGATAACCAATGTTATGTTTATGTTACTTATAAACATTACACGCTCTCTCATGACTTCGAATTTAGTCATCGATGCTGTGCGTGAGAACAATACGGAAGAAGGGATGTATAAGTTATCTAACCAATGTTCTTTAAGAACGACCCCACCTATGGTCTTCACGACATAGGAAAGACGTACAAGAAGATGACGAAGTCGAGAGCACTGACCTTTTGATTCGTCAATGCCTCCCACCACAGGGTGAATTCCAGTCGGTGGGACAATTAGTGGTTTCTAATTAGTCAAATGACCCCACTGACCGATCAAAATCGCCATAATTGGGGGTAAACCGAGGTTACTTCCTTGGTACAGAGGAAAACCTCGGGCAGATTCTCGCCGCGACAAAGATAAAACACGTTAAGTTCATCTTTTCAAATCAAACTTTCATTTCAACTGAGTTTTCAATTTAGTTCCAGTTCCGTTTTAATTTAAATTCAGTGTCAATTTTAATCCTCCAGACTCATCTCTCAGGACTTAAATTAGTGGTGAAGTGTTTGTAGTGAAATAAATCACGATTAGGTTCATTGAACCAGAGACAGGAAGACTCGAGGGGCGCATCGATAATACAACAAAAGGTAGAATTAGATCTTATTAACTGTTATATTCATATTGATGTAAATTCAAAGTTTTCTCCACAAGTTTCAGTGTAAGATTTCAATTGAGTAAATTCTATGTTATTCCAATAACTAATCTTTTATTCCTACACCTTTGATCATTCCCTTTTCTTCCTCCTCTTACAGCTTCACGACCGAGCCACTTTTCTCGAAAAGTGGTAAATGTTGTTGTTAAGGTTGTATTTGATTTTCGAATGCATCCTATGCGACAGTGCAACGACTCGTGATTCCTTAAAATCCTATCCGAATCCATTTCACGATTTCCTATTCCCGAAAAGAAAATACTGGTCCCGTGGGCACAAGTTTTAGCTCCGAATCCAGTTTCACTTAGGCCTCGCGCTACTCAGAAGCATTCAAGTTAAATTAAAATGTATAAATTGAAACTTAGAAAAATATTCATGCACGTTCGACTCCTGGACGTTACACTATCTGAACACGGAGGGAATATTGTATCACCCCCTTGGGTACCAAATTGGAAGACAATCCGTTGAGTTTGGGGATTTCATTTTGAATCCACCATTTGGAATTGCGAAATTTTGACAATGGATTCGTAATCAGTGGCTCGAGAAACCTCTGGGTACCAAGCTTGAAGACTATCCGTCGAATTTTGAGACTTTGGGCCGCCATGGTGAACCCACCATTTTCAAGGCAAAAATACAACGTAGAGATGAGAAAGTATCGTGCTCGTAGTACGGCGATCAAACAACAGGGGAACCATCCAATTGGCCGACCAGTGCTTTTCATTGTGGGAGCTGAAGGTTCCCCTAGATACTCGGTATTCTTGAGGCAAACATACAACCGTAAATTCACAGAAATGGTGTGCTTCGAAAAATTGAATGAAAATACGTACAAGATTTCGTGTAGAATATACGTATGAAAAATTGCTATAACAAAACAACATGAGACGTTCAACAATTGAGGAAGAGGGGCTCGAGACGAGCGCCTCCGGGCGATGAACGACGGAACGATGGTGAGCGAGCGCCCAGACAGCACCGAAAATTCTCGGAACATTTTAGAAACTTGTTTCTGGTTTCCTAGATTTGATTCTGAAAACATCATATCCTGGATGTTTTGAAAACGTTTTTTTTTAATGCATCCTGTTAGATTTTGAAAACATTATTTTTATGTTCTTGAAATATTTTTGGAACATTTCCATAATTGAAAGGAATAAGGGAAACATTTATGCGACGTTTTTAAATCATGTTCGGTAAAATGTTTCCGTAACCTCCCTCGAAAACGTAAATAAAACTTCCTAGGACATTTTTACGTTTCCAAAACATGCATATAACGTTTTTAAAATATCCTGGGACGTTTTTTGCATGTTTCGTATATTACCAACCATGTTTTGTGAATGTTCTCAAAACGTTTCAGTGCTGTCTGGGCGAGAGAGTATGCCGCAGACGAGGACCTTAAGCAAGTAGCATCTATGTGAAAAAATCAGTACAAGTGTAGTGACGACTCTTGAGCGAGCGAGATCACGTTACGCAGCGGGAAGATCGGTGGAACAAGTCAAAGACTCTCATTTCAACAACAAAAAGCCGCCCGGTCCGTGAAGAATTGTGATTGTGGATACATGTGGAAATATGGACGATATATTGAAAAAAAACGTTAGAAAGAAATGTATAGATTGCATGAACTGAAGGAAGGACCGGGATCAGGCGAAGCATAAAACGCAAGATAACAAGAGGACAAACGTGAAAGTGCATCGAGTGCACGCAGCGAGCGAGAATCAATAGCGGTAGAACGGTACGACACTAGAATAGAGGAGAGAAGATTCTTCTTCACCCTCCAACTCGGCGCGCCATAGGTAAGCGGTGTGTATCGATCGATCAAAACGGAATCCATGAGTCAAAAATCTTAGAGAACGTCATATCAAAGTAATGATGGTTTGCAACAAACAATTTTTGACTATTATTTTATTATTATTCTGACGATTATTTTGAATGGAATTAGGAGAAACTAATGGAAAAACTATTGGAGGGGAATGAAACGGTAGTTATGGAGGGGACGAAACTTTGGCAAGAGTTTACCCCTCTCACAACATCGATGAAACCCTTCTCCAGGATGAATTTCGAATCGTTGTTTGAACGACCTGATTAATTTCAGATTTCCGTTTGAGCAACCTTGACAAGAGGATTATCGCCATCATTATCACTTCATCGAATCGAGAGACAAGGAATTTCAATCCGTATTTAATCGATAGCTATCCCTCACACTCGGCTGAATACAAATTGCCGCTCACGTGTATACATGAATTCAATCCCATGACGAGATAGGAATGATATATAAGCGAACAGTAAGCTCATCTTGTACCATTCAATTCAAACAAAAACAGACCATCAGAGTCTAATATAACAATTATCCTGATAAAAAACATGAAAAACCATTGTCAGTTCATCTTCAATTATCAATTTTCACTGATCAACATAACTAAAGTGTTAAAATTTAGATAAACCACAACAGAGACACTTGACAAAAAATTGAAACACACAGGTAAGAGACGCAAAGGCGATTCCCAGATGAAAAACAAATTAGATGAATTTTCAAGCGATTGAGGATCAGAGCTGAGACATAGTCTCACCTCCAGGACGTAGTTACATTTTCATCAAGATAGCGTTCCCAAGAATGTTTCACATTCCAACATTGACGCGATACGTTGATAACAACAGGGGAACTCTAACAAGCCTGCAAATTCGCCTGTGTCTGCCAACTCTTATGGTCAACCTCAGATAAGCCAACCTTCGGATGGTTCTAGAAATAGTTCTGCTCCTGGGGAGGTCTATTTCCTGGTTTCTTTGGGTGAAAAAAAGGAATTCAGAAAAAATCAAGGACAATTCAGACCAAATTAACGAAGCATTAACGAGGAAAAACCAAGAGATTTCGAATGGAAAAAAAGTAGAATCGGAGATTGAGGCACTATCAGTATAATTTGGGAAAATTGTGAATTTGACCAGATTCATATCAAAGTTCATATGAAAAGTGTACAAACTTGATAAAGATCAGTAAAAAAAATTGATTTGTCGAGTCCTCATAGGTATTTACTGAGAGATACAAAATGTTGCTCCCCATCAGTCAACTCAGGAGAAAATCGTCACTTCTTTCAAATCACAAATATTTCATTGAGTAGGAAATTTCAATGAATGAATGAATTGATTGATGAATGAATGAATCAGTGATACGTGAGAAATTAAAAAGACACGAAATTTTTCGAAGAAACTTCTTTTGACTAGAAAGAGTTAAGAGAACATCCAAAATTCGTTTGAACATTGACGATTTGAACCATTCAAGAATTCGCGCAAGAAAAGACAAAAGGACCCCGTACAAATCATAGGGGAAATGGATCTCGGTCAAAGTGGATGAAACTTCGTGGAATTGTAGTTCTGGACATGCCAAACAAAAATATGACAAAAAATCAGACCCTTTCCGGACTCTTTTCCGAACACCGAAGCATGAAAGTTGGAAGAAATGGGTCATGCTAATGCCGACGGTGCTCACATGAGGTGGAGAATGAATCCTACAAACATCGATTATGGATGGAATGGAATTCCACAAGCCTTATGTGCACGTGTACACACACAAACACACACGCACACCGCTATGTATTTATGCCAGACCTATCAGTCAACTTTGGATATCCCTATAATCGATAATCCCATTTTTTCTAACTCCCATGCTTCGGTGTTCGGAAAAGAGTCCGGAAAGGGTCTGATTTTTTGTCATATTTTTGTTTGGCATGTCCAGAACTACAATTCCACGAAGTTTCATCCACTTTGACCGAGATCCATTTCCCCTATGATTTGTGCGGGGTCCTTTGGCTAACGAGGTACAAGACGGCAAAGTACAGACACGAAGACGGAAATACTCAGATCTATGTGAGCAATCCTACACGATAGATGAAGGGGGAGAAATCAGTCTCTCACGTTACAGAAGAGTAGACATCTCGACAAGTGGGAGAGGCGGTAAATTCGAATTCTCCTTCTTTTAGTTAATATTTTCACTACCAAGCTGTATTCACCATGAACGAACGGAGACGTCAGTCCAGCACTTTGTCAGAATTGCCAGTGTTCTCGGTGTTAGCGATGTGAACACTTTCAGAAAAAAGGCTTTCCTTTTCATTTGGTTCTATGTCCAGCATCATAGGACTAGACAAATCAAACGAATGATTCAACTCAACACAGTGCTCGACGATGGTTTCGTGTGTTTCCGTGGTGGAAGTGACGTTTCTGAAGTGTTCATTGAGGCGGTTTTCAATAGGTCTCTTTGATTCTCCAATAAACACAGCCGGGCAGTCTGTACAACCAACCTTGTAGACTCAATTGATTTTCATCAATATGTGAGTTGGATCTCTCGGTGGTTTCATCAACCGACTAAGATTGTTACAATTTTCATCGACGACTCTGAAAAATGGATTTACAATCACCCTAAGTTCAATGTGAAGCTTTTTCACGTAGGGAATAACGGAGTATGGCCTCTCATCGTCGTCGTTGAAAGAAGATGTAGGTTCCACAGGCTGAGACGCATAATTCTGTATTTGATGTTGAAACTTTTTGATTCGTTTCTCAACGTGAGAATCCGTGGATTTTGGAGCATATACATTATGGATAAGCTCACTTTTGACGTTACGACGCCTTATTCTCCGCCTGAGAGGGTGACAGGGAAAAAATGAAGGGCCCTGTTGAACGAGAAAGGTTCCCTGTATCACTCAGTCGTCAGGGATTCATCATGTTCTCTCTGTACAGAGATGGTGAGGAAATTGATTTCCCCGTCAATCTCCTCCGCCATGGTGGATCTCTGGCGTTCGTGAAACTCGTTCAAAACATCCAGGATCTTATTCATATCGAGATCTGATCGACAAATCAATAGAATGTCACGATGGAGTCTTCTACTTCGTCCTTACGTTGTATTTCTTAACTAATGTTGTGTTTATTCGTTTATTCATCTATTCATTATTGATTATCCATCTATCACTTCATCTAATTTTGTGTGCTGTCTCAGGGGATTACCAGATGAAGTTGAAGTTCAATATCAGTGGAAATGACATTATTGATAATTTGATCGTTCACAACGATAGAAACTTCTATCCCAAGCATTTTTTGGAGGTATGAATGAAGTCTCATTGTAATAACTAAACTCATCAATAATGGTATCAAATTATCCATTCCTAATTATTTATCAATTCATTGTATCATTAATTGATTATTATTTGATGATCATTCATTCTTATATACCATTATTCCGTGTAAAATGATAATGTATTCGGGTTCGATAAATAAAGAAGTCTCAATTATATTCTGAATAATGAAAGTCGTCGCGAGCTGACAAGTAGAAATCATCCTTTCCTCCTTATTTTCAATGGAAACTGTAGTTTAATATTGAATTGCCATTGGAAATGAGTCTGCGAATTGAACATTCAAAACAAAATATTCCAATTCGTTTCCTATATGTAGCTCTGAAATTAGGCGTCATAGATCTTTGTACAATGAAGAGTTGATCACACATCTGTACGGTTCTTCTATGACGGAGTTATTGATGAGGTAGGTTACTACTCCAGCTGTTGATACATATGATGAGTTTCTCATTACAAACCCGGAGAATGGAGGAAGATTTCAAAACAAAGTTTCAACTGCGTTTACCTGTGGAAACTAAAGTTCTATTTACACTACGAACAAAATTAATTACAACAAATTACCATCAGTAATTACCACGCGTCAGTGGGTTTGACCATCTCTGATTAATGGAATAATTAGCCCCAGATGAGTGCCTCTGGCTCGTCGGTTCCAGGGTAAGTTTCAGATGTCTTGGGTAACGCGAGTCACAGGTTATTTACAAAGAACTGGATAAGGCGGATTTTCAATATATTAACCATTGAATGATTTGTTAACACAAAACAACAAACATGAAGACATTTACATATTGACCAAGACACACGTAATGATTGGTCGATGAATTTCAAGTTATATAACTCCAATAACTATTCTCTTAAAATATGACCTAATAGTCCGGACTTTCTAATGCCCTAAGTGTGCACACTTTCCGAATTTCGCGGCGCGGGAAAATACAAATAATCCAACGGAAAGGATTCGATCGGAATGATTGTTTACCGGTAATATATGAGTAGAAAACGCGCCCGTTACAACGGAATGTTGATTCTATTCTGATGCGGACCATTCGCCCTATAATTTCGTTGGAAACCGGCCCGAGTTTCAATTTGTTCTGAAGGAACAAACATAAACAATGGAATAGACAGGGAGGTCTGTTCCCTAGATGATTCTACGTTAAATTCTTACAAGAAAGTCTCTAATTGGCGGTATGGATACGGTATTCGGTATATTTGCGGATGATCCCTAAGTTGCAGCCGTAGTAGGGTGGCGTTGCAGATCCCCATGGGCTGGGCTTTGTGCCCCTACTTGAGAACTGATACTATCCAAGTTCTCGTTCCCACCTTTCCCTACACGAGTCTAGAATCTCAATTAGACAAGGACAGTACACTTTGTCTCCCTCTAGCCCTATCTTACCCACCGGTCTGAGAGTGTTAGGTATAACCATAACCCCGGTCTATGTGTAGGAGAATGACTCAAAATCGCTCACCTTTTCCAAACTGTTTCTGCGACTGGCAGGAAGGTGTAGTCGGTTGAGAGTGAAAAGTACGAGTCAAATACCTCTTATTATACCCTGCTGGAATTATCCCGTCCCACGCGAAACCTCGACTACCTTGCGGATAGTTTTGGTACTATCCATACTTTCGATCAATCGATGGCGGTTCGATAACCCGGCGATATGATACTGGCTTCTGCGCAATGGTTTTCGTGATCTAAAATATGGCCGCGCTTTGTTGACAACTGTCAACTCCCGTATCTCCCTATCACTTTGTTCGTCCTTTCTACGGGATTACATTGCGGAGAGTATACGGGCGTGCGCTGGTGTCTGATTCCGTATTGCGCAAGTAAATTGACAAACTCTTTTCCAACGAACTGACTTCCGTTATCGGAGATGACTACTCGGGGGCAGCCGAATCTTGAAATGATTCTCTCTTCCAGGGCTTTAACAATGGCGGGAGTTTTGGACTGTCTTAACGGTTGGATCTCGGTCCACTTAGTAAATTTATCTTGCATGACTAGCAGGTAACAATGGCCACTCGACGAACGGGGTTTTGGACCTATAATGTCCACAGATACGATTTCCCACGGTTGGGTCGCGTTGGTGGTGCTTATTAAGCCGGGAATAGGTTGTTGAGACGGTTTGAATTCTTGGCAAATTTGACAAGACTGGATGTAGCGCATGATGTCTTCATTCATTCGGGGCCAGAAATAAGACTTGGAAATGCGAGCGATGGTTTTCGCTATTCCCAAATGGCCGGCGGTAGGAGAGTCGTGATTCTCCATCAGCACTCGTTTTCTCGCGGATTCCGGAACGCACAGCTTCCAAGCATCTTGCCTTTCTTCGTAACCAAGATTATGAAAGACGTGCTTGTAAAGTTTCTCATTTCGAATGCAATATTCGGGGTAACGGTCGGGATCTTGACGGACGTCGTCAAGCGTTCGCTGATACCATCGGTCGTGGACAGAGATAGACGCTACTATTATCGTCTCCTCTAGTTCTTGCTCTGAATTCTCGGCGGGGTTTTCGGGACACGGGTTTCGGGATAAGGCATCAGCGACTGTATTCACATTCCCCTTCCTGTAGATTATGTCGGACTGAAACTGTTGGAGGTAAATGCTCCATCGGGCAACGCGTCCTGCGGGGCTATCCAAAGTGGAAAGCCATTTCGACGATTGATGATCGGTAATAACGGTAAACTTATACCCTTCCAAGTAGGGTCTCATTTTCTGAATGCCCCAGACAACGGCTAGGCACTCCTTCTCAGTAACCGAATAATTGACCTCGCTTTTGCTGAGAGTTCTACTGGCGTATGCGATAACCTCTTCACCCTGATCGGTATCTTGAGTTAAGACAGCCCCTAGACCATACTTACTAGCGTCGGTCTGGGGTTTGAACTCCCTTGTAAAGTCAGGAGGCGATAAGACAGGGGCGGAGGTAAGACAGTCCTTCAAAGATTCGAACGCGACCTGTTCTTCATTAGTCCAAAGCCATTTGGATCGTTCCTTCAAAAGCGCGGTTAATGACTTTGTTAGTTCCGAGCAGTTTGGAATGAACCGCCGATACCACGAGACCATGCCAATGAACTCTCGTAGTTCTTTGACGTTCGTGGGTGTCGGGATTTGGCTGATGGCTTGTACTTTTGACGGGTCGGTTCTTATTCCGTCTTTGTCAATCACGTGACCAAGACAGACTATCCGATTTTGAAGGAACTGGCTTTTCTCCGTGTTGATTCTAAGACGAGCATCGCGTAATCTTCTAAAAATCTCTTTTAAGACGACTAAGTGTTGGTCTAAGGTTTCGGTAACGATAATTATGTCGTCCAGGTACACTTCCACAAATGGTTCAAGATCCGGGGTGACTAGGTTATTCAGTGAACGTTGGAATGTGGCGGACGCTGAATGCAGCCCAAATGGCATGACTTTGAACTGGAATAGGCCTCTTCGCGGCACCGTAAAAGCGGTAACGGGTCGACTCTCGGCACTGAGTGGCACTTGCCAATACCCGTTCTTTAGGTCAATTGTTGAAATGAATTGAGCGTTTCTGAGCTTATTAAGTGTATCATCAATGTGGGGTAGCGGATAGGCATCCTTTTCTGATACCTCATTAACTTTGCGGAAATCTATACAGAATCGGTAGCTTTTATTCTTCTTCTTAACTAAGACTATCAGAGGACTCCAGGGACTGTTTGAGGGTTCGATAACATCGTCTTCCAACATTTTATCTACCTCTTCGTCTATTACTTGTTGCATGGCCGGGTTACGAGGGTAATACCGGGCTTTGATGGGTTCCGTGCCAGGGAAGACTTCAATAACGTGTTCCGCGAGCATGGTAGGAGCTTTAATCGACTCAAATTTTCTGACTTCGGCTTTAATGATTTCCCGGGCTTCCGTTACAGAGACAGGATTCGCGGCGAGAGTATGCACCGATGCGTTGGATTCCGCTTCGAGATTTGACCAAACTACCTGGAAGTTTAACTTAGCGAGTGTATCGACGCCGAACAAGACGTGATCGTGATAGTCATCTACTATGCAATAGGGCAGTGGGATAGCCCGTCCGTTAATTTTAGTCAGGATAACGGCAGTACCTCTGGTTGGGACTCTGCGACCATCCAAGACAGATAAATCCCTTGGAGAAGGGTTGATGTAAGTACAGAGATCTTGATCGCGAGCCTCCTCAAAAACAGCTTTATCGATGATAGACGTAGTGGCGCCTGTGTCCGCTAGTCCCCAAAAAGTTCTGCCAGCTATCTCGACCTCAATACGGGGCCTGCCATCAGCAGCGTGTACATTTAGGAAGGTTACTTCCCCCGGCATATTCGTGACAGGCGGCGTCGATGAATTGTTATTAACTGTTACTGGAACCGTAGAACTTCGGGATGGTAAATTACCTTCGCGGGGTTGATCTGTCCTTGGAGTATTGTTTACCCGCGGATTAAACGACCTGGTAGCGTTATCGTTGCGCGGGATAAACGGTCGTGTCGCATTATTCACTCGTGGATTGGATACATTCTGACACCTGAGATTAGACGAAGTGTTACCGACTTGACGTTGGTTGGAAGTATTATTGCCGGAATGTGATTGGGAAGGTTTATCGATCGGTCGGACACTAAAACAAGTACATTCGTAAGACCATACGTCCTTCTTACCGCAACGGGAACAAAACCGAACGGATTTATTACGGCAGTCGAAACGCGAATGCCCTTTTTGGCCACAGCGTCAGCAATGCGTTTTAGGATTATAGGAAGAATCTAGGATGTTAACATGACCGGTTTTGGGTCTCTCTGACCCCTCGTACGCCGTTTCGGGCATCACGGAATGTTGCCCACCAGGAGGTGGTTTATACGATTCGCCTTCTTTAAGGGCCTTCTCATACTCACAAGAATATTGAATCAAATCGGCTACGTTTGTTACTTCGCGACGGCGGATGTTCAATTTGTACTCGCAACGCAGTCTCTTTAGGACCCTGGGTTCTGTTTCGGATTTCGTCTTCTAATTGTCTGTCGGCGTCTACTGGTAGGTAAAAGATTTTAAGGTCTTTAATGAAGTCTGCCCAGGTCATCCAATTTTGCTTGTTATTTCGGTACCACAGGAGTGCTTTATTTTTTAATAGTATTAGAATACAAGTCAACAACCGATCGGGTTGAATATGGAAACTCAAAACTCGCCCGATTTCGCTATCGTTCGGATCTATTCTGAGCGGAGGTGTCTGTCCTTCTCCAACTTGTGAACCAGGCGTAGCTATTTCTCTCTCCAACTCCCTGATCCTATCTCTTGATTCCGTGATCAGGGTCTCCGTGGTACTTCTTTCACTTTCTAGCCGTTCCTGTTCGACAACTAGGGCCCTTTCTCTATTTGTCATGGCTCGGGCATATCGATCTAATTCGTCTCTTAATTCGCGTTGTATCTCTCCCCTCAATTCAGTTTATAAGTTAGCGCGTATTTCCGAGTAAGCCTCTCTCTCTCTTCCTCTTCTTCATTGATCGGAGGATCTCCTATTTCACTACGGTTACCCTCCATTTCGGGGTTGTTGTCGTTGGGAGTGTTTGGATTACCCGTTTCCTCGGGCGGACGCGACCGCCGCGAGACTATGAAATCACGGAGTTTAGTCTTTAAAACGTTTACTGACGCAGATGGATTATATTCTATCCCTCTTTGTTCTAGTTCTATTATGACTTCTACTTTCTTTAAAGACCAAACCCACGAAGTCCCGGTGGGCCGACGCGGAGAATGAATCATTTTGATTAATGCTTCAACCTGATTGGTCAAGAAATCTTACGACTTAATAAATGACGGCAGACCAATTTCGAGATTATAATCCTCTCATTGGAGAGGTATTTTGACGGAAAGCGGGCAACCTGACAATAGACGTTGTTTGAACAAGGATAAGAGGCGTAAAATCTAAAGACTGCGCAAGGGTCCTGTCGATCGAGATATCAACGAGGTAATTCAATTATGCAAGCTGTGTACTGGATGCACGCGAAGGTTTTGCTTCGAATATCCGTGTCTAAATAACCGTTGACTAACTACAAAAAGGAACCATTAATTTTACAGAGTCCCTGTTCGGGCGCCAAAATAATCTGTGACGTTTCGTAATCATTTATTTGATTCACGCGTCAGTGGGTTCGACCATCTCTAATTGATGGAATAATTAGCCCCAAATGAGTGCCTCTGGCTCGTCGGTTCCAGGGTAAGTTTCAGATGTCTTGGGGAACGCGGGTCACAGGTTATTCACAAAGAACTGGATAGGGCGGATTTTCAATATATCAACCATTGAATGATTTATTATGATCAATCGATGGAGGTTCGATAACCCGGCGATATGATACTGGCTTCTGCGCAATGGTTTTCGTGATCTACAATATGGCCGCGCTTTGTTG
This sequence comes from Gonatopus flavifemur, assembly GCA_018340375.1. Taxonomy (NCBI): domain Eukaryota; kingdom Metazoa; phylum Arthropoda; class Insecta; order Hymenoptera; family Dryinidae; genus Gonatopus; species Gonatopus flavifemur. The sequence continues at coordinate 188,966 of JAFFJZ010000083.1, read as the reverse complement.
GCAACTGTCAACTCCCGTATCTCGTGTTCGCGAATTTTTATAAAATCGCGATTAGTGTCCCGGGTTTGCGCGTGATAGTGATAATATCGGGCGTTATTTAATACGCGGTTGCGTGGAGTCATAATAATTTTCGTATGTACGGTTTTCGCAACAATCGGATTGTTTTACGTGCGTGTTTCTCCACTGGGTTCCACACAACAGGTAAATATGGTTTTATCTTAGATTTAATTTATACTTCTTATCTAATGAACAATCATTTACGCCATTTTATTCGTTCTTTTCAGGTTAATTAACAAAAATTGATGAGTTCTGGTATGAACAGGTATCGTTCCTTCCCTTTACATCATTACTTAACGTATTAATACTTTTTGATTTTCAGGCTCACATGAAGTTGGAGAGAGCACCCTCACACCACCACGACTCATCACCTCATGTATCGTAACTTTCACCCACAGCATATCGTGATAATAATTCATTAGAGTATTCAATTTTTCCACATTGTCGATGAATTCAATCGTCCTAAATAGGAAATGTACCAATTTGTATGTTGGTAAACAGGGTTGGCACGTAATATACTTCTAAGTATTTTACATAGTTTACGACACGTAAGAAACCGAGTATCTTACGCATCAAACCAACCCTTTGCCTTTGGGGAGATTGGAGGGTTCAAGTATCTTACATATATTACGTGTTAGAAACTAAGTATGATACGTAAGAAATTGAAGAAATTGAAGATACGTAATAAACCCAATCATGTTGGTAAATCGTATCGATTATACCGATCAGCTGATCGTATGAGCGCCCTCTGCAAGCACCTCCCTCTCTTGTCCTGTCATGCCGCTCCTGGATGACCGATGGATCCACCTCATAATTAGTCAACTTCAATTACTGATATCCCGGAAATATGCCTCAGAGAGCATTGTGTAGAAGGATAAATCGTTTCAGAATTTTATCAGGAATCTGCTCCCAAAAAAGTGTACGGGAATTTCGAATCATCCTGTACGAAAAGAAGGAGAAAAGAGCCCCTGTTTTTCAAGTCTACCCAGATAGCACAAGAGTTCTAAAGAAGCACATAATGGATACCATGCATTCATGAAGAATTCTTTTAGAACTCTTGTGCTATCTGGGTAGTAACATGTTTACAATATGATTGCAGTGAGTGTGTATTCATTTCAGAAAAATTTCTCTATAGAGCGGTTGTCTACAGTGATGCCAGAAATCCCAACTTCCGCCAACCTTTGCCCCCTCCATCAAGACATTTCGCCTTTACACAATCGAAGTTGTTTTCTTGGCAGCTTCATTGTGTGCGTGGAATTTGTATACAGATGGGGTTTGATGGAGGGGACAAAACTTGGTTTCTGGCATCTCTCTGTCCACGGTCTCGGGTTAGTAGTTTCATTTCCTTTTCCGTCTGGTTCGTCGCGGAGAGCATTTCGGTGGTGAGGAAGGGGAAGTATCTCAAGCTACAGCGTGAATTCCGATTGGGTGGTGGGCAAACTACCTTTCTTTCTGTAGGCGTTCAAAAAGAGAGGAAAAAAACTGTTCTACCTAACAGTGGGGTGAGAAATTTTCTTTGTCCAGTAGTTTTCTCGTTCAACCTGCCACGCGTGCACGTGTGCCGTAAGTAGTATTGGGATTTGCGTACCCTGACGTTCTTGTACTCGAGCGGCTACAACAGAAAGTAGGGCATGTTCAACCATATACAATTTATAGGGGTGTATGAAGAAAATATATATTCTCAGAGGTTGAAAAATTTGGGAAATCCAACGTATGTTACAAGACTTTTATCCCCAGTAGAACTATGGATATATATATTCGTACAGGCTATTGATAAAAGACTTGGTTTTCATATAACGTTTCGAGAACATTCTGAAGACGTACCATAGCATGTGTAAACAATGTCCCCAAAACGTGTTCCCCAGCATATCAAATGTATGTTCTCAAGACGTTTGGGAAATGTACTTTCGGAAACCAAAATCTTTGGGACGATTGACACGTTTTCAGAACGTTTTGAGTACATTCGGTGCTGTTCGGGTTCCAACCGGTGTGGTTTCCGTGAAATCAAGCGGTGCGTTATTCTTCTCAAGGGAAATGGAAGGTATGCTGATCTTCGTGAAAGCCCTCTCATGGTGTCAGTTTCTTTGAGAACTGAGTCGTGTTATTTTTCATAAGACTCATTGATATATTCATGGAATAGAGGAGAACAATGTCTTCCTCGAACAAGAAAATGCATTGTACGTACCTGGAGCAGGCAATGAGAATTGATGAAAGGAACAAAACAGCGACATTCCATTACTCCAATCGTTCTTGATAACGATTAGTATCTAATCGAAACGTTGAAGAGCTCAAATTCAAGAGAATATATCCCCGAAAAAATCAATGGATATCCAGTGAGTTAGATTCGCGTACTCTCTAAATGTGGGAGAGAGGAAAATCACGCTTTCCACTCCATTCAGTCTCAGAAGGAAGGCAATCCGCTTCGAGTGGAATTCTTACTCATTTCGAGTGAACTCTCACTCTTTCAGTATGAAAAATCCACTTCTACATTAGGGTTGATGTGAGTTTCCAACCTCAAACCTCAGACTTACACTCTGGAAGAGTGCACATTCCACTCGGAATTCCGACAACCTCACTTTTGACTAAAAAGTGAAGAGGAATCAGAAACTGAAGGAAATAGGTAGGTTGATGTACGTAAATTGCAATTGATCAACGTCAGATTTTTGTTGATTGAGATCTCCCTGGTGAAAATCCCCGGGTGGAGAGAGCGGATATTGAAACCAATGAAGCGTGAAAATGTTCCAATTCCGGCCCAAATTACGCTTAGATGACTCTCGACTCACAACTCCGTCGCATTCCAACTTTTTATTTTCACCAGGGCTTCGTAGATTTGAGTTGATTTTCCCGAATCGAAATAGATCTACTCTTCACATTTTCTGGATCCAGTGGGATCTGATTAGATTTATGTGAATCTGAATCATTTTTTCCCAGGTCGTTGGAAAGCACTGTTTTCACTTCAAATTTGACACAATATACAGAATCTGGGAGACTATGCTGTTGGTTAAATGTAAAATATTACAATTTCACTTTTATTCGAAGTATTACAAATTTTCCCTTCTTACACGATTGGATCTCTTCCGGCTGGGTTACATATTATTATATTGCAGACAAATGTTGTCGAATAGCATGATGGATTCTTTTACAACATATAAAATCGGTTGTTACGATGGTCTTTCAAGTGTTAATGATCACTTAGTTGGATTGAGAAGTGGATTCCGGTTTCATATGATTCTGTGATTATTCTGCCAACGATTTCCACGACATCTGGGTGTTGGATTCGAATCATATTGCATGCTACCTGCAACCTGCTTACCTCATCAACTTGGTTACAATTGAGCTGAATTTGATCGCACGAGCTGGAATGGAATAACATTGTGTGAATGAAGGTATTCGAATGAATCTTGGGAACTACATTCTGTCAACAAAGTAATGAGAATTCTGTATTTAACATGCTCGCTCCATACGTAGGGGAGACAGGGGATAGTTGACTATAGGATTGAGTAGAATCACGGTCAGCATCTTGTCGGCAATGCAAACGCTGCATTGTGTAACCAAGGCTGAGAATTGCACAAGCCCTCCCGCGAATTCGTCCGGAACGCGCAGTCGCTGTAACACACCGTTTGTGAATAGTGGAAAATTTCAAATTTATGAGACACGTGATGAAAATCCTGCTCGTGTACGTTTGTTGTTGCCATGTGCAGAGGTTTATTGTCAATGACTTTCCTATTCATCTAGACATGGATTTGATAGTTGTTTCTCATGTAATGTAGCCTCACTTTAGAGTGGGTGTCTTAGGTTGGGTTTTATACGTGCCCGCAGTAAAAAATGTCCAACAAACAGAGAGATATCTATCAGTATCTAAAAGATGTCTTGAGATCATGAGAGATGTTTTAGAAGACTCTCGTGACGATATCTTTTCGACATCTCACAGAGTTCTCATACAACGAATTCCAACAAGGTTCAGATGTTTCAAAAATATCTTGCGAAAGATATGTTTCAGATATGTGGAACACATCTTTTAGATGGTTCCAAGACATGTTTCCGATTCTGTTTAGATATGTTTTACTGTTAAGGACATTTTTTGGATGCCTCAAGATATGTTCCTGATTCTTTTGAGATACGTATTAGATTTTTCCAAGATACGTTTCAAATATCCTCGAGATATGTTTCAGATGTGTTAAGGATGTCTTCTTGGAAACATTGAGACATCCCAGACAGCACAAAAGGATCACTGATGAGTTCTGAAAAAGGAGAATGCCGTGACTTTCACCCTTCTTACTGAGACAATTTTCAAGATGTGTACCAGATATCATTCGGAAGCTTTTTCAAGATGTCTTTCAGACTATGCTGCTTCGAGATTCAAAAGGTGTCTTTTAGAAATATCTTGACGGCATGTTTCTGACATTCCTCGAAGATGTTTGAAAGATGACATTCCGATATCCCTTGAAGATATCTCTTTTGTGACGTCGTTTAGATATATAAAAGACATCTTCCCGATGTATCTGGAAGGTGCCCTCCTAAAGATATCTTGTAGATGTCTTCAAGACCTTCGGTGTCTGTTGGGTGGCCTTTGGGGCTAGTTGACTCATTTTTTTGAGAGGCTGAGTGGCGTAATGACTGTTCAGTATATGTAATCGATGCAGAATCTTCTTGTTCTTGACATACAGGGTGCCCCAAAACTCGCGGACCGGATTTCACAGGTGTATTCTGCAGCCAAACTGTTATAGTGCCCGGTGTTGAAGAATTGTTCCCAAGGCTTTTTTTGGAGATTTTTTCTGCACATCCAAATAACTCGAAAACATTGTGTACTACAAACTCCAGCTCAACATCATTGACTGAGTTGGAAAACGAAGAATCTCCAGAAAAAATTGAAGTATTCTATCATTTCTCAATTTGAAATTATAGCAATTTGAAATTCTTAGACCCTCAGCCAATCAGAATTCAGCGACTTCAAATTATTCCAGCTCCAGAACAGAGAGTGAAAGGATAGCTCAAATTTTCTCCAAAGCTCAACCGTTTCCCAACCCAGTTGATAGCGTTAAACTGGAGTTTGTCGCACACAATACTGTCGAGTTGATTGGGTTCTCGATAAATCTGGAAATGCTCATATCTCAAAAACGGAGCCCCCAAAAAAATGTTCAATACAGGAAATTGTTAGATATTTGGTGCAGAATACACCTGTAAAATCCGTTTCGCAAATTCTAGGATACCCTGTATATAAGAATCGAGATTTGTAAGATTAGAGATATTTACACTGAAAAAAATACTCCGGTTAATATATGGACAGCAAGAATTACTGCCATTTTAACCGGAATTCTAGTTAAATGAATCAAGTCTCCGGCAAATTTAACAAAGGCTCCGGTAAATTTAACAAGAATTCCAGTAAAAGTCACAGATATTCCTTGCTGTCCATATAGTAACCGGAATTCTGGTAAAATTAACAGTTCATTTTTTCCCGTGTAGGACTAGTCATATTGAGGGTTAGACTTATTTGAGAAGAGGAACAACAAGGAATACAGATATTCGAGAATAGAGATATTTGAGAACAGAGTTGATCGAGAATAGGAAAATGGAGGATAGATTTGTTCTGCCGCTTAATATGCAAGAAGGAGGCAAATTTCTCCCGATGAAGAAAAACTGACATCAGCGGATTATTCAAAGACGGCAGCTGATATTCATCATAGATTGACGCCGAATAGAAGCCAAAAATTGCGGAAGTATTTGATGAAAAGAGTGAGAATTTTTATTCTCGTGAAGAAAAGACTATGATGATGTTACTATAATATTCTATCGGAGAATTGAAACAAATGTCACGTTCAATTGTAGTAAAAATCCCGAAGTTTCAAGATCGATGAGGATTATATTGTTTACTTCCTCAAATGAGGTTTGATAGTGATTGATATGTTTCCTGAATTGTATTCAACTCATGATTTTTCACTCAATCATCATCCTAGTGAACTTGTCTCAAGCATATGATCAGCTGACCATGAACACTGGGTGAATTGACTAAGTGTACGTGTTTCAGAAAATGTAATGAAAAAACACTACCGTGCCACAGTGGGGCCAAATGCCAAAAAGCTGGACAAAATTATAAGGGGCTCTCAAATTCGCTTGCGACTTAGAAATTTCTGCGGATCAGCTTCACGCAATAAGCAGTACTGATGTTTTGAGAGCTCGGCATCTACTAGGAGAGCTAGAGCATCTTCATCATTGAACATCTTTGGCTCATTTCGCTTGAAAGTTTGATAACCTTTCATATACATTTTGGCAAGCTCAGGATCAGAAGATGTAACATCCTTTACAATTTTCGTGGCTTCGATCTGTCCAGACGCTCTCAAACACATTTGTGTGGCGTAAGACAGCTCTGAGATAGGAGTATTTACTCTGATATTCTCCGTTTTCCCACGTTTCGTTCTTTCTGAACATTCGTTGAATTCAACAAGAGGTCTTCCCACTTGCGTGTGAACAGTTACAGAATGGGGATTCCTGAAAGTACAAAACACTACCTCTTGTTTTAACCATTCTTCATTATTTTTGAGAAATCGTTCTTCGGTCCTTTGAGAAGATTCCCATCTCTGTTTGAATACACATTTAAAAGTAGATAAAAGGTTAGAGATCTCTGTAGTTTTGTTATCCGGACAACACGTTATCTCGATGATTTTTCCTTGAAGGAAAGTGAACTTTTCATCCAACGTAGGTAGAGGACTGCTCCTTAAAATATTGTACATCTCTCTCCGAGTCATAGATATTGAATCATCTTTGAAATCTACAAACGTTGTAGAATTCGATAAAATTCGCTACAGAAACCCCATGTGTTTCTAAAAATTTTCCTAATTTTCTTGGGTTGGATTCAACCCTCTTAAGCTAATTTTTTTCGCAGTCAACTGTTCAAATCAAACTACTAAGAAAATATAGGTTGTTGAAACACTCACCTATGGCAGCGGAATCCATCTCATTTGGAATTGTATGTTAACATTGAATGATTTTAAAAAACGAAAAATATTCACCAAGCTCCAAACTTGCACGCGGAAAAAAGTTTACGGTAACGATTACTAGCAAGAGTAAGAATCCGGTGACAGCTATTGCACAATTGTGATAAGCACCATTTGAAATCAGACCGATTACAACCAACTATTTACGTTGCCATGGAAACGATAGGTTAACATAAGAACGATCACCAAATCGCGAGTCATGATTCAGTTCACGAAAAGAAAAGAGATATCAATACTTGAATAACATTTATAAACATTTAGGAAAATGACGGTTACTTTAGGGAAAAAGAGCATCGCTGAAGAATGTTAGCAGTGAAGTTACCAAAAATTCGTAGTAATAATACTAAATGTTGGTAGTTTTATTGTCATTTCCCATAGTGAATTCATCAACTCATAGTAAATTCACTACGAATATTCTCCAGCAATACTGTTTTTCACTCAATGGTCCATCATCTTCCTAAATATCAATGATTTCTGGCTTTTGTGTACCCTAAGCCCGCGATGAGAAGAAAAACGAATGGTAATCAATCTCATACAGTTTTCCTTGTGCGGCAAATGTACACTGGAAATAAAACACATACTGACGTTGAGATAAAATTCAAAGCGAATCTACTGAATTCTGAGTTTTGTGTCCACCATATTAGATACGCTATCTTTGATTCTTGGAATTTGACAACTGATTCGTAATCAATGACCCCACAAAACCCTGGATACCGAGTTTGAAGGAAATCTGATGATTTTTTCAATTTTTCTCTGCCAAACTGGATCCGCCATTCTGAATTCCAAAATTCAGACACCGGATTCGGAATCACCGACCTTAAAAACCTCAGGGTACCGAGTTTGAAGGCAATCCGATGATTTTTTCAATTTTCATCCGCCATATTGGATCCGCCATTTTGAATTTTGAAATTCAAACAACGGATTCGTAATCAGTGACCTCAGAAACCCCTGGGTCACGAATTTGAAGAAAATCCGATGATTTCTTTCAATTTTCGTCCGCCATATTGGATCCGCCATTTTGAATTCCGAAATGAAGACAACGGATTCATAATCAGCGACCCCACAAACTTCTGCATATCAAGTTTCAGACGGATCTAAGGACTCCTCATCACTCCGTCAATTTTTTTGTGATTTCCTGCACAAAAACATGGCGGAATTGCTTAGGGGCAGACATGGGCAGCCGTTTTTTTTCTGATGTTTAGGTAAGAGTCCCATCCACCACCTCCAATAAGTCAAACGACGTAATTTTGCGTAATTCTCTACTATTCCTTCAAAAACCAAACACATTTTCTCATTTATAGATATAGAAATTCCATCCGATCATTGCTCTGTCAGTATTTTCCACTCATCAAATTGATATTCTCTTAATTTTTAGTGTATTCTACATAGTTTCAGTAATAGACTGCAATTTGAAAAAGTTAAATCGGTTCATTTTTCGAGACACAGCGTCTTTCTGAACATGCTCGTTATTTTACTGTCTTTCAATCACGCGGATTATACTCCAAGGAGGGTATTTTGCAACTGGTACACAAGGGCAGGGGGAGGGGATCAGATCTTCTTATATCAGAATTCCAATACTTGGGACATCACCTTACTTATCCCAAGGGTCAAATATCCCCAACTACAAACTTCATTTTTGGGGTTTTGGCCAGCTTTTTGGCATTTGGCCCCACTGTGGCGTGCGTCATTTCAACATTATTGTCGATTATCTTCAATGGATGAATGGTTTGTTCATCAAGTGCAATGGTTCCTACATACGGTGGCGTTGGAATGCCAAGAACACAAATGTTCATGTGGGAACTTAGTCAACTATTTTTGGCTTCCCCTATTGTAAAAATTTTTTTTTCTCAAGGTAGTAGGACCTTGAACTATCATGATGCCAATATTTAGTATCATCTGTCGAGTAGTTTCTTAACACCAGTCATTGAGAGGATACCAACGCACCTCCTGAGTGAATATTTTCTTGATAAAAATTCTCTGAACTCAATTGATGAAAAGATCTGGAATTTTCAAGAAACAATATTGAGCCTTCTTGTTACCAGCGGTCTGATTTTGCTACGTTTAGTGGGTTCATTTTGTTACTAATCCCGAAATTATTTGGTTCTGAACCCAATGGTGAGGAATTTTCTCGGATATCATTGGATGTGAAAAAAATTCTCCCATGCTCAATTGAAGGTCTGAGGCTCTGGAACAGTTGGAGAAGAGGAAATCCACACAGCGCCAAAGTTCATAAAGAGTTCTCAATGGAGAGGATATGAAGGGAATATTGGAGAAATGATGTAGGAAAATCGTCATCTGAGCTTGAGGGCCCTCTGGCACGGTAGAACTGTGAATTTGTAGGTATACACATTCAGCGTGTAACGGTACGAATGTATGATAAAACATTCGTATTGTTATAACACCACGCGAAGGTTAGTTTGGATGAAGATATCAAGAATCTCTAGTATTATCAAGATAATTGAGAATACAAAAATTCAGACAATGAGAAAATAATTAGAATTCAAACACAAATCGAAGTATCGATATTGAAATGTCGAAGGAAGATTCGTTGAACAAACGCGTGTAGAAAAAATGTCAACAATTCGAGCAGACAAATGTCTCATACATCGACATGATGACAACGTTTGGTCGACGAAACTCACAGAAAAAGAGAAAGGCATTGTGTAAGAGTTTACGAAAATCTAGCGTGAGGAAGAACGCGTCAAAATAAAAATATGCATCACAAAGTTTAAAGACCATATGCGTTTCGAAAAGTGTTACATTTGAATTTGATTTCTGATTTGAATTCGAATGAAAACCGCGTGAGATCGATTCCGCAAGGGTCAATGAGATAACAGATAATCAAATGATAAAAGAAACGATCGATTAGATCATTAGATCATACACACTTATAAACAAATCCGGTAGATGTGTCGACTCACACATGATATCAAATAAGTTTTCCGCATTATAGATACAGGCGAAAAACACTGATAAAAGTGAACTGGATACTTCTCCACTTCTGCAAAACATCATTCACGTTCGATTCAAATTAAGAGGATGACCTCATACTTTTATTCCAGCCGTCGAGTTTCCATAAGTCCTTCTCATAGCGTAGCAGGATATACTGGAATACTTGATCTTGTATGAAATTTGTTTTTGGTCCGTGCTCACTGCAAGTCATGTTTACCAGCGTAGGTGTGTGATGTTTATGCGAGATGTATCGTGTTCCATAATTTCTTATGTGTTCGATCATTCAGCTAATGATATATTTCATGAAACTCAATTGTCGGGTTAAAACGTATTTGTAGATCACTTGTCATAGGAATTAATGGAACGATACCCGCCACTGGGGGAAGAAGAGTTCTACGTCATCACGATTGAATGGACGTGGAGTCAAGAACGAAGACTCTTCCTCCAATCATAAACAAAAGAAAATTCACTCATTCCAACGATCCCGATACGCCGCCTCCTTCCGTGTTGTTATTTGAAGTTCCTTTGTTTCTTTCAAGGTGTAGCTTTTCTCATCAATTCTTAACGTGTGGAGGGCGGTAAGTGTCGGGCAGGCGCGAAGATTAACCTACGGCTTAGTCTCAGTGTTTCTAATCAGACTACCCATGTGTGTTACGAGTATCATTTGAACATCGAATAGATGTTTCGCGACCATCGCGAAAATATTGGAAATGATGACCTCATATGGATATCCAACATGCATTCATTGTGGATATTCAATTGAGTACACCCATGCAAGAACCGGTTAGCCGCTCGGGAGCGTGGAGAAGGAATCTGAAAGTTGACTCAAGAGGGGTCGAAAAAAAAATCGGAATTTTGAAAATCTAAAAACACTGGGAAGTAGGGCTTGAAAAGTCAATATGAGTCTCCGTTCACAATTTTCTTTTATAATCGATAGTTTCCGAGAGAAAAAATAAAAACTACCTATTTTTTCGTACTAAAATTAATTGTTTTTCAATCTTAAACTCGCCGTAACTCGGGCAATTCTCAACGTATCGAGATAAATCTTGCAGATTCTGATTCGTGAGACTTCCCCGAAGACGACTGGGTTCGAAAAAATCGTAAAAGTTAATGACAATTAATTAATTTCTTAATCCAAAGTGAAAACTATGTTTTCCATGCTTCGCACGAAAGAAGTGTGTCACGAAATATAAGCTACAAAAAACTTCCAGTGACAAAGTTGGTCGTTAGTGTGTGGACAAACTTTTTGGGAAGTTTCAGATCGATTCGACCATTAGTTTTCAAAATACAGCGAGTTTTCTATGAGCGCGCATCGAAAATTGTTCATAATGTCGCGTCGTCCACTGGGTGAATATCAACGTCCGTAAGAAAGATTGCGTTCGTTCGATTTCTCAACGTACACGGAAAAAAAGTGTGGCTATTATAACGATCGAACGAACGCAATCTTTCTTACGGACGTTGATATTCACCCAGTGGACGACGCGACATTATGAACAATTTTCGATGCGCGCTCATAGAAAACTCGCTGTATTTTGAAAACTAATAGTCGAATCGATCTGAAACTTCCCAAAAAGTTTGTCCACACACTAACGACCAACTTTGTCACTGGAAGTTTTTTGTAGCTTATATTTCGTGACACACTTCTTTCGTGCGAAGCATGGAAAACATAGTTTTCACTTTGGATTAAGAAATTAATCGATTGTCATTAACTTTTACGATTTTTTCGAACCCAGTCGTCTTCGGGGAAGTCTCACGAATCAGAATCTGCAAGATTTATCTCGATACGTTGAGAATTGCCCGAGTTACGGCGAGTTTAAGATTGAAAAACAATTAATTTTAGTACGAAAAAATAGGTAGTTTTTATTTTTTCTTTCGGAAACTATCGATTATAAAGAAAAATTGTGAACGGAGACTCATATTGACTTTTCAAGCCCTACCTCCCAGTATTTTTAGATTTTCAAAATTCCGATTTTTTTTCGACCCCTCTTGGGTCAACTTTCGGATTCCTTCTCCACGCTTCCGAGCGGCTAACCGGTTCTTGCATGGGTGTACTCAATTGAATCGTTTATTTCCAAAACCCCATAACTGACAAAAGTGAAACTTTTGGGAAATAAAAAAAAATTGTATAATTTATATGTTTTTTCCCCATTTTACTATGTATAACTAATTTATGAACAATAAAATTCACTCCAACTCTTGTGTATTAGCCATTAAATACTTGGAAATAAAGTTTATTCCAGTTTTCAGTTCGTTTGTTGGCAAAACCCCATAACTACACAGGTACATCTGAATTATTTCCGTCAAGGATAATGAGAATAGGCCAAAGGTTTTCATCGACAAACATTCGTTTCGGTACTAGGTATGTCCTGTAAAAAAGACTTACATAAGGAATCAGTATTTATCAAATTATACAGTGTTTTTTTATTTCCCAAAAGTTTCTTTTTTGTCAGTTATAGGGTTTTTGAAATAAACGATTCATAGCTGATGTCGGTTATGGGGTTTTGGCAATAAACGATTGAATTACAAGATTCAGCAAATGACAGAATGATATGAATTTTTGGCATATAAATGAGATTCGACGGAATTTGGAAACCATGGAAGTAACAAACGTGATGTTATGAATTACCGCATGTCAAAGGGTTATATTGATTATTATTCATCAGAAAACGGGCAAAGGCGTTGATTAATCAGGGGAGAATTAAGCCACCTGCATAACGTACATAAATAGTAAGAAAAATAAAAAGCAGTAGATTTTACTCATCCTTGTTATGAACGGAACATTATTAGGTCCCATTGAGACAGAAATATTCGAAAACAGTTTCAGTCGAGGTTATTTTGGTGATCGATTCTCATTTGAATTTCCGAATATTCTCATCGGAACAAAATTCACAATTCTAAATGAAAAAAAATTCAGTTCGTTAGGAATCGAACTTGGATTGTTGGGATTACGGAGTCAACTTCAGCGCCACTCTGCTACGGATCTGTATGAACGTCACCGTCCTTATATATCAAATGAACCTTGTATAATCATCAATTATTCGAATGTAGAATGACCAATTCAAAATAATATTTTTTTACACTGTAAAAAATTTTATCGGAAAATTCCTATATACTTATATGAAGTAATTAACACATACATGCGTTAGGAATTTTCCCAACTTGTCCGGAAATTTACTGTGAGATGTTGGGAAAATCCCATAAAGTTTGGAATTTTCAGATAAATGTATGGGAAATTTCATATAAATGTACCGGAAATTGATTTCCTAACCAGTGATTGGAATTTTCCGGTTGATGTACACAGGAAAATTCCGATTATTTTTTACAGTGTACTAATGGGTAGGTTTCTTAGACCCACACATAAATTTCAGTACGCTGAATTCTATTGAAAGCTCATATTTTTACTCTTTTTGTACACATAAAATGTAGTTTTTTGTGTCCTCTTGAATGGTTATTACTCAATTGAATCCAAAAATCTAATGATTCAACGCAAATGTTATTTCATCAGTTGCAGCGCCATGGAATGCATTGAAGCAAAATCCAATCCGTGCGTTTATCGCATGCGATAGTTCTAGATGGAAGAAGAAGTCTTATAGAGAAAACACTTCAGTTCTCCTTCTCCTGACGCCATTGCATGCAACAAATGCACTCGTGTGATTGTACCTTTAAGCTTAAATGATGATCAGTGAAAAAAGCATGATGTTATCTTTTTCTGATGGAATTAGAGGAATCAATGGATGCAACTTCATGAACAGAGCGAAATATTTGTTTGTAATAAAGTGCCGTAACCATGAACGTTGTTCAATCGCAATTAGATTTGGCGAGGTTCAGTAGGCGTTTTAATCAGGATGAAGTTCATATAAATATGAAAGGGCGATTACATTTATACAGATTCATAGTAGGGTGGTGCTGAAGTTGACTGCGTGATCCCAAGGATCCGAGTTCGATTCATAACGAAATGAGTTTTTTTTCATTTAGAATTGTGAATTTTGTTCCGATGGGAACATTTCGAAATTTAAATGAGAATCGATCACCAAAATAACCTCGACTGAAGGTGTTTTCGAATATTGCCGTCTCAATGGGACCTAATAATGTTCTGTTCATACCAGAGATGAGAAAAATCTATTGCTTTTTATTTTCCGTACTACTTATGTACGTTATACAGGTGGCTTAATTCTCCCCTAATTAATCAACGCCTCTGCCTGTTCTCTTATAAATAATAATCAATATAACCCTTTGACATGCGGTAATTTATAACATCACGTTTGTTATTTCCATGGTTTCCAAATTCCGTCTGAATCTCATTTATATGTCAAAAATTCATATCATTTTGTCATTTGCTGAATCTTGTAATTGAATATCCACAACGAATGCATGTTGGATATCCATATGAGGTTATCATTTCCAATATTTTTTCGATACTCGCGAAACATCTATTCGATGTTCAAATGATACTCGTAACACACATGGGTGAAGAAACATTGGAGGATAGAAATTTTCATGCACGATTATTCTCTTCGTTTTATTTTCCTTGAAGTTGATGTGCTTTTTTTTTAATTTTGTTGAAAACTTCATTCAACCATGAGAAACATCTTTGTTACGGGAAGTTTGATCAAACTCAAAATTCTCTCGACATTTCTTTTTTTCAAAGTGCGTTAAATATAATCTTCGATGAGCATGGATTTGTGATTGAATAATATTCAACAAATTATGCTTCCCACTGAATCCCGCAGTCTGTGACAATCGATATACTATTGAGCACGCGTCCTGAAAATTCCATTCGATTCCGTTAACCATTATTGACTGAGTATTCGTGAGTTATGTTTTCAAAACTATTGATTCGAGACCGAAAATTTTTTCTTGGTTTTTAATTTTCATCATGAAAAAAATGCGTAAAAAAGTTTTACTTTCAATCTGTTTTGAACTCCCTTTTTTATTGCCCGAAATGATCACTGTTCGACGTGATTCCAAGCGCTAAGCGAGTTATGCTTTCTGTAACTTCCCTCACAGCACACTTCGTCACATCTCCGTGGTCTCCACGGGGATAGGTGGTATCTACGTGGAGACCACGGAGATGCGGAGGAGTGTACTGTAAGGGTTCAATTCAATTCTTCATAACAAGAACATAGATGAAGGCAATAAAATCTTGTGGAAATAGTTCAATATTCGAATTCTCCGACCCAAAAAACATGAAGTGTGGTTGAAAAATCGAGCGAATACTATCTTTCTTACGGACCCTGGTATTCAGCCGATCATCATCATGAAGTAATCAGTCTTACGACTGGTTTGATGAAACCCTCCACCCCTGTCTATTATCCGCCAAACGTTTAATTTCTACATATTTACTACATCCCTCGTCTTGTACGATTTGCTTCATATAACTTGCTCTAGGTCTACCTTTACCAGTTTTACCATTCATTTTCCCTTCCAATATTGTTTTCAATAAACTCTCATGCCATAATGTGTGTCCTATAAGATTGCTTCTCCTTTTCACGATGTGTTTCAAAAGATTTCTCTCTTCATTTATCTGCTCGAGTACTTCTTCATTTTTGACTTTGTCTATCCATTTTATTCTGAGCATCCTCCTATAACACCACATTTCAAAAGCTTCAAGTCTTCGTTGATCAGTTTTCCCCATTGTCCAAGTTTCGCAACCATATAATGCTGTGCTCCAAACGTAACTTTTCAAGAATTTCTTCCTTACTTCCAAGCTTATATTTTTTGAGCATAATAACTGTCTCTTTTGATAAAGAGCCTGTTTCCCTTGTGCTATTCTTGCTCTTATATCTCTTTCGCTTTTGCCGTTCTCTGTAATTATGCTTCCTAGATATTTGAATTCTTTCACCTGTTCAATTGTCTCGGTATCTATTTTGATTCTCGTTCTTCTAGCTGTTTTTGCTGCTGTACACATCATGAATTTTGTTTTGTCTTTATTTATATTCATACAATAGTTTTCCAATAATATTGTTCTCATGGTGTTGAGAATATTTTCTAACTCAGTACTACTCGTGGCCAATATAGCTATGTCATCCGCGAATCTCAACATACTTATATTTTCTCCCTGAATCTGTAATTTCGATTGAATTTCCTCCTTCACTTCGTTCATTGCTTCTTCTATATATAAATTGAACATCAGTGGCGATAATGAGCATCCTTGTCTCACCCCTCTTCTTATTTGTGCTTCCCCTCCCTGACCCTCTATGTCTATTATTGCACTTTGATTCTTATGTAATTCGTATATTATTCTTCTATCTTTATAATTTATTCCCACCTTCTTCAGGATCGCAAACATCTTCTCCCAGTCCACATTATCAAAAGCCTTTTGTATATCTACAAAACCTATGTACACAGATTTCTTCAGCGCTATCCTTTTCTCTATTACTGCCCTGAGTGCTAAGATTGCTTCTCGCGTTCCCCTATTTTTTCTAAAACCAAACTGATCCTCTGCCAATCTACTCTCTATTTTATTTTCCATCCTCCTGTATATAATTTTGGTCAGTATTTTCGAAGCATGTGAAGTTAAACTGATCGTTCTGTAGTTCTCGCATTTGTCTGCCCCTTGTTTTTTCGGGATAGCGACAATTTTATTCTTTTGGAAATCTTCCGGTACTTCTCCTTTTTCGTACATATCTCTAATCAATTCAAACAGTGCGTCGCGAGTTCCTTCACTGGAGGCTTTTATAAGGTCCGCACTTATGCCATCTATGCCTGGCGCTTTATTATTTTTCAATTCTTTCAAAGCCTTGTCGAATTCTGATCTCAATATCGAATCTCCCAATTCTTCCTCATCTACATCCTCCTCCTTCTCTAATAGTGCTATATCATCGTTTCCTCTATACAAGTCTTCCAAATGATTGATCCACTGTTCTATTTTCTCTTCCGTTTTTATCAATTGTCGTCCTAGAGAGTTTCTAATCTTATGGCTTCTAGATTTCATTTGTCCGAAAAATCTTTTAATAATCCTATATGCTTCATCTATTTTTCCTAAATGCAATCTCATTTCTATTTCCTGACATTTCTCTTCTAACCACTGTTCTTTTGCTTTCCTTGATTCTCTTATTATTTTATTTCTCAATGATTTGTATCGTTGCTGGCCTTCTTGGCTATCATTATTCTTGTATTTTCTTCTTTCATTTATCAATTCTAAAATTTATCCCGTTATCCATGGGTTTGTAACGAGGACTCAAATTTCTCAAATTTCTCTCTCTCGTTTTCTTCTATCTTTCTTTTCTTTTTCCTATGTATCCTATGTTTACCAATGCAATTTCAACCACCCACGCACTAACGTGAAGCGGCATAAGGCCCGACCATCACCCCCACGACGTAAGCATGCGCGTAGGTAAAATAGAAATTCATTACCTACACCGTAGGGTGAGAATTTTCCTAACCCTACGACATGCTCGCTTATGGTAAGAAAGATTTTCTTCCTTACCATCAACACCCACGTGGTAGTGAAAGGGACGGAACCTTCCAAGTTGAGAACAACTTGAAACTACCGCTACGATCCGCCATTTTTTTTAGAATAATAATACACATTCATAACTTACAAGAAACAGAAGGTCTTTGTCTTCTGGATTATTGAAATTTTTTATATATATATATATCAGCCAGATGTTTCGTGAAAAATAGCCCTGTTATAAAGTTTGCCTGAGGATGTAAGCGAAGAATCATGTCGCCAACTTTATGACCTTTTTTTTTTCTTTCCCCTCATACAATTTTTAAATGTTTAAAATCCATGAGTGGTAAGGAAAAAACAATCATGAACAATGAATTAAAATTTCTCTTTTTAGGAAAATTTGAATAAATCTTCTACCTTAATCCATTCTCTTTCCACAAAACTAAAACCTTTCCACCTAAATAATAATGAACTTTAACTTTTAAAAAACTCGAACTTCGTGAAATATTAGTATCAACCCTATAAACGTTTCTGTATAAAATCTATAGAAAATTCCATGTTAAATTACTTACCATAATAACCCTACGAAAAATTACAAAATCCCTAATCAAATTAATGAACATGGCCCAATATGACCCAACCCTATGTAACTTTCTTTCAAATTATTAACAATACCTTGCTTCCTATTTCTCTCAACTCTAACGAACCTATTTTGGAAAAGTTGAAATATAACTACACTCCAACTCTTTAGAGATAGGAAATTTTATATTTTTATAAACAAAAACAAATATTATCACAACTTATACATAACCAAAGATTAGATTTAAGAATATAATCAAAACTTATTAGAAATTGAATAAAATCTAACATTCAAAAATAAAATCTAAAAAGAAGTTTTTTCCATTGTTATAAACGAACAAAATTTTCAATAAATTCCCAATAAACTCAACACTATTCAATAGTTAACATTTTCAATAAAATAGAATTTTTAAATATCAATACGAGAAGTGACTACTTTAATGACTCAATCTTGATCGATTTTTATCATTCATTTTTCATAAATATCTTACTTTGATCTTAAGAATTTTTCAATACACTTCAATAATTGAAATCAATAACAAAATAGTTAATTTTAACCTTACTTGAAAATATTTAAATAGTTGTGATTGCCAGTACAAATAGAAAGAGACTTACTCTCGAGACAGAGACATAGATATTCTCAAAGAGAAGGAGAATTAGGCCGAAACCAACGAAAAGAAAATGGAGTTTTCCTTGAGACACCACCCTTCTTCTGCATGAACTACAAATCCTCTATTCGAGAAAACATAAGACCACCCATTATCCATGCTTTTCACCAATCCTTCATATGTCCATACCCACTGATTGAATTTCCGTTAACCCTGACCTCCACCACTGATTTTTCCCCCAATTTTCACCCAAACCGAGGTTTCTTCTATTCTCAATTTTTCCTAAAAATCACTTCTACAACTTCTTCCGAGACGATCGAATTAAAAAGCATTCGAAATTCTCCAACAATATCCTTGTTAGTAACTCTAAACTGCTTTGCTATTACACAGGCAGTGGACCCTAACAAGGCAACGAAATTTAAAAGAAAACTTTTACACTATCGTTCAAAACAAAGAAAACAATAATAATTTTCAAAAAGTGAAACGATATCAATAATCGAAAGATTTAATACCGTTTTAAAAGTAAGTCCTGATTTGTGTCTTTTTCTTGTTGTCAAATGTCACTATAGAAGGAATTATTTTCTCTTTAAAATCAAACAAATTTCATATTAGATATTTCATGAATTGAACATTCCTTGAAGAACGATCATAAATTTGAAATACTTCACACTAAAATCCTTTTTCTTATTATTTTTCAGTGGAGAACGAGCTCAAATCAAAGATTTACCATTTGAGAAATAGAATCCATGGTATCGAACAAAGAATCAGAGATAAAACCCAGCATATACGAGCAGGTACAGTCTCTTTGACTGGCCGTAAGCTCTATGCTTTTAATAGAAATTTAAAAAAAGATCAAAATGAGTTAATAGAATTCAACAAAACATTAAAAAATTTAGAATTACTTCTCCAATCCCTATCAATCAGATATAGTTTAGAATCGTACGAGAAACCCAAAGAAAATAGAGTCACCCCTTGTGAACTTTTATATAAAAATAAAATGAAGTGTACCCCTTGTAAAAATGAATTCTCCCCATATTAAAATCATCCTCAAATTCAATTACCTACCCAATTCCAAATCCATTTTCCTATCTGATCATGATGATGAAAAGCGAATTCAACTAAATCTCACTTATGTTGAGAGAAATTTTCGTGGTACTGAATGATCACTTTCCTTCCCTAAACCCCTTTCAATGATTGAAATCAGAAAATATTAGTCGAATGATCACTTTCCTTCCCTAAACCCCTTTCGATGATTGAAATCAGAAAATATTAGTCGAATGATCACCTTCTTTCCCTAAATCCTCTTCGATGACTGAAATCAGAAAATATTAATCGAATGATCACTTTTCTTCCCAAACTTCCTTCGACGACAAAGAAAATTGACAAGATTTAGCCAGATCGATTCAAGAATTGAATGTCACTTTCCTTCCTTCTTTTCCTTATTCTTTAGAACTCTTTCCATCAATAAACCCAGAAAAATAGTTACTGAGAAACCCTCAGAGCTCATTTTTCTTCCTCTCTTATTCATATTAACGTCAACGTCTCCTTTTATTTGATTTTTCCTTACACGATAATGATAAAATCTGCATCGTATTGCTACTGAGCAACCCTCAGAGAATACGTATGTAGAATCTCTCTCTTTCTTCTTCTTTCTTTTCTCAAACTTCCATATTCATGTAACGATATCCTTACCCCAGCCCTTGTCTAGACAATTTCTCTAGCTAAAGTGGGTTTCGCTAGGGAGTATCAGACTCGATGATCTGATATCTTCCTTAAATACTTATTGAATGTTATGGAAAAGGTAATACAAAATACTTTTGACGTAACAGGTTTTTAGCTTCTACTCCATCATTCTTCAAAATCTTATCCGCACATTCTCTCATATTCCCCTTCATCTTTGTCCATCTTCTCTCTATTCCCAAGTCTTTCTCTTTTTGATCTCCCAATTTTTCATTCAGCCGATAGACGACACATAATCGTGATAGATTTCCGTTGCGGGCTTATGAATAAAGCGCTATATTTTGCAAACTAATGGTCCAATCGATCTGAAATTTTCCATGAAGTTAGTCCATACACTAGCGAACAACTTTGTCACTGGAAGTTTCTTGTAGCTCATACTTCCTTCACCACTTTTTTCATGCAAAGTATGAAAAACGTGATTTTTACTCCGAATTAATAATTTATCAATTTTCTGTTGATTTTTACAAACTTTCAAGACATCTTTGTCTTCAGGGGAGTCTCACGAATCTAAATCCGCAAGGTCTATTTCCCCTGTTGGAAAAGTTGGATGGAAATGGATAGGATTTAATATGCATCCATTTGTTGATCCAATGTCATCCGCAGAACGCATAGGATTCTAATCATTTTTTATCCACAAAGTGGATAGCAGATTATTGGGCCCCGTAGAAATTGTATCCAAATGTATCCATATAATATCCGGGGCCTGAATATAAATCGCATACGGTTTTATCCGGTGCTTTACGATACCACCCTAATAAGCTTTATCCGTTTCTATCCCGTCATGCCTAATGTTGCTCGATTCCAATCCGGTTCTTTCCAGAATGTGTATCATCCATTTTTATCCATTTCCATCCGATTACTCCGGAGGAATCGTATCCATTTCTATCCATTGACATCTCTGATAGTCCTCCTTTACTTTTATCCATTCCTATCCACGCCTGTCATTTTATAATGTATCCGTTCCTATCCGAACTCGATGTTTCCAGCTCTATCCGTTTTCATACATTGCACCTTCACGATAGCCGCGGTTTCCTCTATCCAATTCCGTCCATTTCAATTGTTTCATAACAGATTCGTTCCTTATACGTGCCCTAAGCTGCTCCAACTTGTACCAAACCAATGACATCCCGACTGTCAATTCCCAGTCTTATCTTGCGTCATCCGGAATAGATATTTTCAGGGTAACATCTCAATGTCCCAAAGGTTTAATATCTTGAAATTTTGTATCTCGAGATTTCTAAATTTGATATGTCAAAATTTTGAATTTGAATTTTACCGTTCCTCAAGCTCGAGATTCACTTGATATGGCTCCTTGTGATTTTTCCCTATTCCCACGACTCACGACTTCGCGGAAAGCATTTTGAGACGATTGAGGTCATAAAGTACAATTCGCAGAAGGAACCGAAGGCGATTCCGAAATCGGCCTATGCAAAATGTTTTGAAGATTGGAAGAAGCGTTGGAATATGTGTATTGCTTGCGATGGAGATTACTTCGAAGGAAATAAAGTGAATATCGATGAATAATTGAACCGTTTCCGTTTCATTGGGAAATTCCGGGTACTTTTTGATTAGAAGGTATTTTGATTTTTTATTAATTCGCCTAGAACAATACATAATCTATTTA
The DNA here is from genome assembly GCA_018340375.1 of Gonatopus flavifemur. NCBI lineage: Eukaryota > Metazoa > Arthropoda > Insecta > Hymenoptera > Dryinidae > Gonatopus > Gonatopus flavifemur. Next base: position 167,021 of record JAFFJZ010000083.1, on the reverse strand, counting down.
AGCCATATTGAACTGAACAAGTTACTGTGGGGTCAAACCGTGCACTTGAGATTTTAACTTGCAATTTATGAAATTTAACAAAATTTGTGTTTTTATTCTGAGATAGTAATCAAAACATTTTTATTCTTGAAGATCCATTTGCGTGTGCTTGCGGCTTTTTTTGTTAACTGAGTTGGCCGCAAAAGAATCCTTCCTCTGAACAATGTTTTATAGTTGGTCCAAGTATATAAATTTTCAAACAAGACTCATGTCTGTTTTCTGAATTTTTATCAAATTCAACAGTTGGTGCTAAAAATTTCACAACTCAGAAGTGTTTTGCATTGATTCAAACGAGTACCCGGTTTCACCTCACCCATGGAGTGGAACCGGGTTTTTGCACCTTGCGACTAGAACGAATATAAAACGAAATGGATTGATTTTACAGCAATATACGAATAGTATGTTGTTGAGGTAATACTAGTGGCGTGGCAGCAGCCAAATCGTTTATGACAAACTACGTGCAAACGCCTCCATTGAATCAAAATATTGCTCTGTACAGGATTTCTACTAGAGTTTGAGAAATGCTGTACAGAGAGCGATATTTTGATTCAATTCAGGCGTTTGCCCGTTGTTTTTTATGAACAATTTGGCTGCTGCCACGCCGCTAGTATCCCCTCAATTAATGAGTGAGGAAACTGAAAAGCTTTGGTCGGCTCATCTATTGCTAATAAGAACTCCTCTATGACCGATTGAAGTTATGGTACCCGGTTTCATCCGACTTCCCCCTATGCATCTGCTGTATCTGCCTAAATTAGTGTCCATCAATATCCACCCAATGTATTTTCAGTGTAAGTCATATTGGTGACTTGATATATTCCAAGTTGGTTAGCAAAGTACTTATTTTCAATTCATTCTAATGACTGGTCTTCTTCAACCTCTGGCAAAAGTATAATGTTCAGTAATATTCGAACAGCGTGCTGAGTCTCATATTCCACTCTTTCCACATTGTCGACACATTGCATTCCCGCTAAGGTAGATAAATTTTCACAATGCCAAAAGAATAAATTATGACCCTGTTGAAAAAATCCAATATATTGCAATAGAATTTTCCCCTTCATCGTTACTTGTTAGGTTTCACCAATTGAGGTGCCGGGAAGAATAATTCGCTTAGCGCTCGGAACGCATCACAATTTTGATCCAAACGGTCCCGTCGGAGGTCGAAAAAAAAGTCGGAATTTTGAAAATGGAAAAATATTAGTTCATAGAGCTTGAAAAAACAAGGTCAGTGTCCCTTTACCATTTTTTTCTAGGATGAATAGTTTTCGAGAAAAAAATAAAAACTACACATTTTTTCATACCAAAAATCAATGTTTTCCAACATTAAATTCGTTGGATCTCATCCATTTTTCGGCGAATCAGAATAAAACTTACAGATTCTGATTTGTGAGACTCCACTGAAGACGACAATGTCGAAAAAATTTGTAAAAATTAATAATCAATTAATTAATTTTTTATTCGAAGTAAAAATCACGTGTTTTATGCTTTGCATTAAAAAAGTGTCAGGGGAAGTATGAGCTACAAAAAACTTCCAGCGACAAAGTTGTTCGCTAAGATATGGAAGAACTATTTGGAAAGTTCCAGATCGATTCGATTATTAGTTTGCAAAATACAGGGGTTTATTTATTACCGCGCAACGGGAATCTGTCAAGATTATGCGTCTTTTACCGGGTGACTATCAGGGTCCGTAGGAAAGATTGTATTCACTCACTTTTTCAACTTGAGATGGTTTTTTGGGTCGGAGAATTTGGATATCCAACTATTTTCACGAGATTTAATTTCCTTTATCAAGGTTTTTGTTATAAAAGCATAATGTGTCGAATTTTATTCAATCACAAATCAATGCTGATCGAAAATTACGTTTCACGTACTTCGAAGAAAAGAAGTATCGAAAGAATTTGTCCTACCACTGTAAGAAATATAACCAGGACAATACTCGTAGTGCATGAGAATTTCGATCCTACGATGTTTCTCTAATTCTTTCTACACTAGTGCCACCGACACAATTCGATTTTCATTTGTTCACAAACTGCAGGATCCAATGTTATTATCACGTTTGTCGTATGACATTCAATGTAATACGTTCGTCGAAGAGAATCTTTTTTGAGTAACTTGGAATACGGTGAGTGTACTGTGCCACTGGGTCCTGGTTTTGGATTAACTCGCATCTGCCGTATTGTCCATCCGGAGTGAGAGTGCCAGTGTGGTGGATTTTTGGTGAGGTATCGTGCCAAAGTTTTCCTTCTCGTGGCATCCACGTGCTCCCTCGTTCGAATTTCCCTTCGCCCTTAGTGTTTGCTCCTTCGAATCGCCCCCTCGTCCGATGTAGCCCACCCTTGTGTACTATTTTATGATCGCGGTTTCCCTGAGCCCTCCCCTTTCTTTTATGAATGTAAACGACGTGGTCCGTATAGTATATTCCCTCGTGGTCGTGCCCTTCGTGTTTCTTTGACTGCCTACAAGTATTATTTTGGTTTTGAAGTAGGGGATCAGGATAAGTCATGGGCTCCACATATATGTTGCAACTCATGTTCAGTTTTATTACGAGAGTGGCTGAGAAATAAGAGAAGATCAATGGCTTTTGCTGTGCTTATGATTTGGCGAGAGCCTACAAATCATACAGATGACTGCTATTTTCGCATGACTCCGCCTATGAAGGCAGGATTGTCAATGAAAAAAAAAGGACAGTTCAATATCCGAATCCTCCATCTGCTACTAGACCTATTCCACATTCTGACAGTTTACCGGTTCCTACTCCACCCCAAAATGATGAGTTGGAAGTAGAAAATGAAAACAGTATGGGAGAAGAAGAACCCAACAACCCTTCAACATCCCATGACCCTGATTTTGAAGTAAAAGATGACCAACCGCACAGATTGAGCCAATCGGAGTTGAGTGATTTCATCCGAGACCTTGGCTTGTCACAAGAGGAGGCGGAGCTTTGAGCGTCAAGGTGTCAGCAGTGGAATTGGCTTCAACACGGTGTCAGGATCTCCAAGTATAGAGGACGTCAACGAGAACTACTTCCATTTTTTGAGAAGAAAAACAATCTTGTTTTTTGCTGTGACATTAATGGTTTGATGGAAAGTTTGAATTTGAAGCATGATCCAATTGAATGGAGGCTATTCATAGACTCTTCCAAGCTAAGTTTGGAAGCCGTATTGCTACACAACGACAACCGTCTTCCTTCTATTCCTGTTGGTCATGCAGTTCACATGAAGGAGACTTATGCAAACATGACAGCTCTTCTCGACTCAATGAAATATTCTGAACATAAATGGAAAATCTGTGGCGATTTAAAAGTCATTGCTATACTCTTAGGAATGCAGTCAGGATACACTAAATACTGTTGCTTTTTATGTATGTGGGACAGTAGGGATAGAAAATCACATTATATTCAAGCAGATTGGCCTGCGAGAAATCTTGACTTGAGCGAGAAAAATATCGTTGCCTAGCCTCTCGTGGATCCAGAAGATGTTCTTCTTCCGCCCCCACATATTAAACTAGGTTTAATGAAGAATTTTGTTAAAGCCATGAACAAAGAAGGCCAAGCTTTGAAATACTTGAGAGCAAAATTTCATAGATTGACTGATGCAAAAGTGAAGGAAGGTATCTTTGTAGGGCCACAAATACGTCAACTCGTGAAGGATCCTGCGTTTGATCTAGTTTTGGAAGTGAATGAAAAGGAAGCTTGGGAAGCTTTCAAGGGAGTTATGCATGGATTTTTAGGGAACAAAAGAGATGATAACTACACTCAGCTGGTGACAGTACTTTTACAAAAGTACCATCAACTCGGATGCAACATGTCCCTGAAAATTCATTTTCTCCACTCCCATCTCGATTTTTTCCCAGCTAATTGTGGAGCTGTCAGTGACGAACAAGGAGAAAGGTTCCATCAGGATATTTCTGTGATGGAACAGAGATATCAGGGCCGCTGGAATGAATCAATGCTTGCGGATTACTGCTGGTTTCTGTGTAAGGATGCTCCAGAACTCACTCACAAGAGGAAAGCCAAAAGACAGCGTTCTCATTAAGCCACCAATTGATCCTGTGTAGATTCAACCACCTGGTAGGTGTTTCAACATCAATTTAGGATGTAACTATGATTGAAAAAGGAGAGCGATCACACTTTTAACATGGGTAGCAGATGTAATTAATATTTACTATTTCCTCTTTATCCTTTAAAATAAAAAAATTTCACCTATTGTATATCACAGAAACTGGAGCTAATACAATTTTTTCTCCGTCATATTCGTTTTTCTCTACCCAAAATCAGTAGGAATTGACTCATGAAGACGAGGAAACGATTAAAAACATTGTTTTTGTCGTACAGTGTTATTTGGAAATTAGCAAACAATGCCGTCGTTGCTCTTATGGTACACTCGGAACTTCCAGGATCTATGACTGCTGGAGAATTCTTGGCCGTAAATCGACGTATTCTTCAAATATTCGGATATCGAGTTTTCATTCGTAGCATGTATTTGTTTCATCCTACGAGAAGTTTCTCCTATCGTAGTACGATCTCGTTGGGTTTCACTTGATCGGCTGGTGTAAGTCGATACTAGTAGTTGATGTCCGGCACGGTCGTTGACAATCTCTCGAAAAATGTCCGTAGCTTACGCAGTTGTAACACCTTTCCCCCTCGTGTTCAATTCGACCAGGTCGTGGGATTATCTTCTTCGTTCGTGGAAACTGTTTGTCTTACTTTTCCCCTTGTGTCAGTTTTTCTTTGTCGGCGATTATCTGTCGGTTTTGACGACGTGTCACGACGATCTCGAATTCTGTCCAAGTGCTGACGTTTGAGATTTTCGTATGCAACCAAATCATTCCATGAATCGTCCAGATCTTTGTGCTGATGGGACGCCGTAGGGATGCATTGATCCTTCGACCACAGTCCAATGAGGATCTGTTGTTTGATTTTAAAATCAGATGAGTATACATCCAAGCAAAATTTTGCCTTGGCACAAAAATAAGTCACCAACGGCTCATTCTTGCGTTGAACTCGCTCTTGCATTTTCGCCCATTTCTTGGTCAAAGTTACCGTTAAGGGGATACTAGCGGCGTGGCAGCAGTTAAATTGTTCATGACAAACCATGGTCCAACACCTCAATTCAATCAAAATATCACTCTGTACAGCATTTCTACTGGAGTCAAAACAGTGCTGCATAGAGCGATATTTTGATTCAATCGGAGCATTCGCCAGTAATTTGTTATAAACGATTTGGCCGCTGCTACGCCACTAGTATCACCTTGAAAAGGTAGAACGAAAATCTGAAGCAAATGTATCCAAGGTGAGAATCTCATTCCTCCGCATTAGATACCATTCTCGGGCTGCCCCTTTCAGATACGATCGGCCCGTTTCTAAGGCGAACTGATCTAACAGTCCATTGACTCTAACCAAATCTGATTGAGAATCAGACATCAACGACATTGACTGCAACAACAACATGAACTACACTGAGAAAAAGGCATGGCTCTTACAGCTCTACTATTTATGTGTTCTCGCTGTCAGGAGGTATAAGGATGCCAGTATAGCTCCCACAGCCGAATGCGTCGCTATCATAGCAATCATAGATCTGTGATATATACACTGCACTCTTGCCTTTGCTTCACTCGACTATGAGGCCACCGAATGGAATTGATAGTGACAGCTATCGTCTAGCTGAATAGCTAGCGTACAAATTTATGATTCGTCTGCTTCATTTCTGCTTTGTCTCCATCCACCTGTGATTCTACTCTGAGGAACTGATAAGTCCAGTATATCGTCCAGGTCTGTAGCATATCTGCTATGCTTTCGCCTCTGGGGAAATCGTTTTGCTCAAATATTAGTTTTGATTTGAAACATTTGATATACTTCAATGTAACTGAAGTGCCTGGAGACCAAGCTCAACCTCCAGCGTATTTCAAACTCCTTATATCTCATTGAGGTTGTGTCATGAGCTTCACATTCTGAAAACGTTTTATACTGCATTGGGGTCTTTGGATGATTCCACGTTCTGATTATATTTGATATTTGATGGATTCCACGTTCTGATTGTAAGCGATGATTCAATTATTGATTCGTCGCATAATTTTCAATCATCCATTTTATGTTATTCATCATCAATTGAACCCACTTTATAATCTCCAGTTCATCCATTCAATACAAAATTTCCTTCGAAATTACGTCAATTGAATTGATAATGAATTCCTAGATTCTCCGAGTAGAATCACAGGTGGATGGAGAAAAAACAGGCAGGTTGCAGATACATTATACATCTGTATATCATGTACCAGCAGGATCAATATCAACACGTAGCGTCGTAGGAAAATGAAGGAATTTTTACTAGTCGATTTCCGTGGTTCAAAAACATTCACCATCTCATATTACAATTCAATTCAGCAATTTTGAATGTATTGGAGTATATTTGAAATATATACGACTGAATGTATGGGAAATTATTGGAAGAATTGTAAACCATCAGTGTAAAATCCTGGAAAATCATGAGATTTCTGGTATATATGAAATTTGAGAATTTCCAAGCACTTACGTACTACCTGAATATCAATTGAATCATCTCATCTTGTGCACACGTTCTTTTGACGTGACAGAAGAACTTCCCCCAGATATTACTACATGAAATTCCGAATTCCGGTTTCTTCAGCCTACCTTATTGTACCGTATACTGTACAATAAACTGGACAAAGCTAAAAACTAAAGTCTCCTTCATAATTGTGACAGAACCGTTTTAAATTCATTTTTCAACACTTGAGATGAACAGGGTGAACTTGGTCATTCGGAAAGTAAAAGATTTAAAAATTCTTCAAACCTTGGATCAAAAGAGAGGACCCCCAGCCTTGTTCCAGTTATCTGAGTTGAGAATCGTTTGCGTGTTGAATTCCTATGATTCCTTGATCAACCTATGGAAGAATGTGTGAATCAAATTGGAAGAATTTGAAATTCCCAAATAATTGAACTTCGGAGATATAAATCAGTTCATGTGAAAATTTAGTGATTCCGCCAATGTTGACCACGGGCAATGGCTTGCACCACGAAGTGGGGCCGAATGCCAAAAAGCTGGCTAAAACCCCAAGAATGAAGTTCTTAGTTAGGGATATTTCATGATTGGAATGAGTAAAGTAGTGTCTCAAGTGTTAGAATTCTGATATAAGGGGATCTGATCCCCTCTCCCAGCCCTTCTGTACCAATTCAAAAGTGCCTCTTCTTGAGGTATCATTCGTGTAACTGAAAGGCAGTAAAAAAACGAGCATTTCCAAAGAGACGCTGTCCCTCGGAAAATGAACCAATTAAACTTTCTCAGAATGGAATCTACTGCTGGAAGTATGTAGAATATACTAAAAATCAGAGGAATATCAATTTGATGAGTGGCAAATACTGGCAAAGCAATGATTGGATGTGATTTTTATACCTCTAAATTTGAAAATGTACTTGGTTTTTGAGGGATAAGTTAGGAATGCCGCAGCCTTCCGTCATTTTACTTATTGGGGACGATAGATGGGAATTTCACCCTCAAAATGAAAAAGAAAACGTCTGCCCCTAAGCAGTTCCGCCATTTTTTTGTGGAAGAAGTGTCTGAACCACATAGTGGCAATCATGAAAAATCGGACGGAATGATAAGGAGTTTCCAGATCCGTTTGGAACCTAATTTCCGGGGATTTATGGGATCGCTGATTCCGAATCCATCGTCAAATTCCCAAAATCCAGGATGGCGGATCCAATATGGTGGACAAAAATCTGAAAATTCATCGGATTTCCTTCAAACTCGGTCCCAGTGGTTTTTTGGATCGCTGATTACGAATCAGTTGTCAAATTTCAAGGATTTAAGATAGCTTATCCAATATAGTGGACACAAATGCCAAAATTCAACGAATTTTCCTTGAACATGATACTCTGAGGTTTGTAAGTCGCTGCACTGTGAATAAAAAGGAAAAAATCGTGGTAGAAATTTCAAAAAAATCCACGGACATCAGCTGTTGAAATCTCGACGTTATAATGTTGACGTTGATAGTTATAACTATTGATACATTTTATCTTCAGTGTGTACTCGCTTTACACAGAAAAGTGTATGGGAGTGATTGCCATTCGTTCTTCTTTGTCATCGCAGCTTTAGGGTAGAAATTGAGTCATGGCTCGCAATTTGATGACTATTCTCATGTCAACTTATCGTTTCCATGGTAATGTAAACAGTTCAACGTACTCGATTCGATTTCGAATGGTGCTTATTACAATTTTGGAATATCTTTAACCGAATTTCTATTTTTCCTGATAACCGTTACCGTATACTTCTCTCCGTATGCAAGTTCAAAGTTTGGTGGATATTTTTCATTGTTCAAAGGAATTTAAAATTAGTATACAATTTCAAATGGGATGGATTCCACTGCCATAGGTGAGCATTTCAATAACCTAGATTTATTTAGTAGTTCAATTTGAACTATCAACTGTACAAAAATTAACTTAAAAGGGTTAAATTTAACCAAAGAAATTGGGGAAATTTATAAAAATGTATAGGTTTTTAGCTGCAAATTCCAGAGAAGTGAACAAATGTACTACTCCTATTCCTATTGCTTCTCAGGTTTCAAAGATGATTCAATATCTATGACTCGGAGAAAGATGTATGATATCTTAAAGAGCAATTCTCGACCTACGTTAGATCAAAAGTTTATTTTTCTCCAAGAGAAAATGGTGGAGATAACGTATTGTCCGGATGACAAAGCTACAGAAATCTCCAACCTCCTATCTACTTTCAAATGTAGATTTAAAAAGAGATGGAAATCTTCTCAAAGAACTGAAAAATGATTTCTTAAAAATAATGAGGAATGGTTAAAACTGGAAGTAGTGTTTCGTAGTTACAGGAATCTTCATTCTGTAACTTCCTAGAAGCAGATGGGAAGACCTCCTGTTCAATTCAATGAGTGTTCAGAAAGAAGGAAACGTAAAAAAACGGAAGATATCAGAGCAGAAATTTCTATCTCAGAGCTTTCTTACGCCTCACAAATGTGTTTGAGAGCATCTGGACAGATTGAAGCCGCTACAATGATAAAAGATGTCACATCTTTTAATTCTAAGCATGCCAAAATGTATGCCCTAGGTCATCAAGCTCCCAAGCGAAATGAGCCAAAAATCATGAATGATGAAGATGCTCTAGCTCTTGTAGTAAATGCTGAGTTCTCCAACCATCAGTGCTGTCTGATTCGTAAAGCTGATCCACAGAAGTTTCCTCCTTATGAAAAGATCCAACTGGCAAAGCGCATGTGTTTTCCTGAGAAGGAATTCATCCAAATAACAGAAACTTCCGCTGTTGGGCAATTACAAGCACTTCTTGATCACACAGCTCAACGTATTTTGAAACTTCAGGAGCCAGTTTTGACATGTTTATCTGACGAAGAGTTACAAAAACTTGTATTCATTTCCAAATGGGGGTTTCATGGCAGCTCTGGCCATTCCTCATACAAGCAAGCGTACCAGAGTTTGGAAACTAGTGATTCCGCAGTGTTCATCACTTCACTTGTGCCTGTTCGCTTACACTGCAATTCGAGAATGATTTGGCAAAATTCAAGGCCATTATCGACCGAATGTTGTGGGCCAATCAAAGTGGAGTTCTTAAAAGAATCAAGCGAAGTTCCAATTGCAGAAAAGCTACGGGTTGATACTGGAATGAAAAATCTGAGGGTGACTCCTTTCATGACTGATGACAAACCCGTTTCAGTGAAACATGAGATGATTTTTCCCATGGTGGACGAAAAGGTATGCAATGCCATAACTGAGACCACCTATACCCAGAGGTGCTATGTTTGTGGTGCCACATCTGAGGACTTCAACAAAATCGATGATGTAGTATCCAGGCCGGTCAAAACCGAAAACCTCCGGTTTGGTTTGTCTTGTCTTCATGGCTTGATACTATTTTTTGAAGGCCTCCTACACGTGTCTTACAAGCTACGTGTTCAAAAGTGGCAAGCACGAGAAGTAGATATAGTTTTGGTGGAAGAAAACAAAAAGGTTGTAACGAAGACGTGACAACGTTGCGTCAACGAGACGCGGGACACGCCGTTCGTCACAGCCGAGTGGCTCGTCAAACGTGCAAGACGAAGTTTAGTTACCCCTCTACGGCACTCGCTGCCACTAGACCACGCGTCAAATAGTAACGAGAGCGAACGTGGAATTATCTGTGTCCGGAGTTACCGATTACAAAAGGCCTGGAATAACCAGTGCAACATAGTTCCTACATACGGAGCGCTGTGGGCCCTCCCAGTTGCTACCCTGGCCATCTTCCTCTACGAGGGTCACCGTTCTCCACCACGAGGGAAGAATACACCGACCATAAACATACACACGACGTGACGGACTTCCACATACGCTTTCACAGGCACAAGCCGAGTAGGATAAGTTAGTAGGTAAGAGCGCTCACCCTTCTTTGAGTGGAGGAATAAAATCTTCAGTATTTTTCAAGAAAACACGAACCCCCTCTTTAACTTCCCTCCTTCCCCTCCTCAACGTCACGCTCCTTCCCCCCACGATGAACGGACCCCGTTGAGTCCGTTGTAAGGTGGTGCAAAAACTTTTCAAAGAAAAATGTGGCCTCATTATAGATGTTCCTAAGCCAGGCTTTGGAAACCTGAATGACGGGAACACCGCTAGGGGATTTTTCACACAACCCGAAGTTTCTGCCGAACCCACAGGTGTGGATGTTGATCTAATAGAACGTTTCCATGTGGTGCTAGTTACCGTTTCAAGTGGCTATGAAATGAACTTTGGAAAGTTTTGAAACTATGGTGTAGACTCAGCACGCTACTATGCAACAAAGTATCCGTGGTACCAAATGTCACCTACGATACACAAGTTCCTGATCCACGGACCTGAAATAATCACATCTGCTCTCCTACCTATTGGCCAATTGACTGAGGAAACTCAAGAGGCTCGCAACAAAGATTCTAAAAGGTGAAAATGATATACAGCGTGGGGCATTTATCTTGAGACAACGGGATATCTTACAACTTTTTTATACAACATTTCTAAAAAAGAGTGATCCCACCAAGATATTCCGTTGTCTCAAGATAAATGCCCCCTCCTGTATAATGCATAATGATGGTTTGTGTTTGTACGTGCGCATGCGCATATGGATGAGCGGCACTGCGTGACGAGAGCGCTTGGAGACAAGGAGTAGTAACTCTCGAACAGTGAAAAGGAGTGGTGTTCGACATTGTTAAGTACAGTGCTATTGTTGTATGTAGGAGAAGACACGTCTTCAGTGAAGGCACATAAACCGAAATTGATCGTATATTTTATTTGAGTTTATGTGAAACCGAATTTTTTACATGGATCTTGGAGCCTGGATATTGCATTGGAGTGAATAGTTCTTCCTACAATCAAAACAATCGTAGTGAAAGAAAAGTGCGAACACGAAAAGACGAACGTTCGATCAACAGAAGAAATACAGTGTGTCGGACAAGAAATAATCAAAGAGGCTTTTGATGATTGGGAATATCAAAAGAAAACATTGGAGAAAAGGCTGGACGTTTGATGCAACGGAAACATCCAGAATTCACAGTATCGGCGAAGCGTTGCGAAAGTTCGAAACGCTGTAGTGCTCAACCTGAAAACATCGTTCGAGAGAAGGACAACGTATACGTTGATCGACCGAGGGACGAGTTGGTATATGGATTCATGGAATGGAATTGCGTTGTAGAGATGAGTCGATAATTAATTATCATTGAATATTATAAGATTCATTGGGAGTTCATCTAGTATATTGAAGTTCATGATAGCGTATCGAAATTTGTCAAAATGGAAGAGAACTACGTGAGCGTTTAATTAAATCAACAATTCCACGATTAGAAAATGATGCGAGTCGACGTGAAGTAAAGAGTGAGGAAATAGTCGAGCTGAAGGGCAAACTAGGAAAGTTAGAGAGCGCATGGATAGAAATTCAATTCATTGTCGAATATTTAATGGGATTGATTGAGATTTTGATGATTAAGATTACCAATTGATAATGAATCAATCAACAATCTTGGTGATTCTGAAACTGGAGCTTATGAAAGACTCCTTTCGATGGAAAAAACTCTGAAAACCAAACCTTCCTTGAAAGCTGAGTATATAAATTTTATGAGGGAATACGAGACCCTTGGTCATATGAAACAAGTTCAAGTGGATGTTAACGAGACTGCGCTTCGATATTATATCCTCCACCATGTCGTGATCAACGAAAATAGTTTGACAACGAGAATGAGGGTGGTTTTTGATGGCTCAGCCAAGGCCTCTACAGGTCTTTCGCTTAACCCTTTGCGGCACACATTTTTTGAATGAACAGTTTTCCGTGAAAATTCGTATTCGAAGGTTTTTGGGGTTGCTGAATACGAATCCGTCCTCAGATTTCGGAAATTCAAGATGACGGATCCGAAATGGCGGCCGAAAACTTGAAATCCCTTTGAGAATCACCATGTGGAGGTTTTTGGAGTCACTGAATACGAATCTGACCTCAGCTCTTAAAAATTAAGAATGGCGGATTCAGGATGACGATCAAAAACGTGAAATCTCACCTGATTCCATTGAGATTCACCGAACAGGGGTTTTTGGGGTCGCTGACTACGAATTTGGACTGAGATTTTGAAAATTCAAAATGGCGGACCAAAGATGGCGGCCAAAAGTTTGTAATGTTATCGGATTGCATTGAAAATTTCCATACAGGGATTTTCAGGGTCACTGATTACGAATTTGACCTCAGATGTTGGAAATTCAACCTGGTGGACCCAAAAGGTGGCAGGAAAAATTTAAATATGACTAAATTCAATTGAAAATTATTTTACTCAGGTTTTCCGAATTGCGGATGTTATGTTCCGTGACAATTTAACAATATAAAATTTCAAATTTAATCTAAATTTTATTCTCGAAGAGCCTTTGTGAACTCGGGTTACTTTCGTATACAATGACTCCTTGAAGTCAGAGGATACGAAAGTGCCTGTCACGAATTATCGCAGGCCAGATCCAGTGTAACGAGAACGTAAAATTTCTTCCAAATTTTATCTCTTTCTCTTTTCTATTTGTTTTTTTTTTGAATCTTTCCCTTCTGTTAAATTTCTATGAACGAATTATCAATAGGGTAAAACAGAATATCTGTTGCCCTATCGATAAATTCGACCCAGGAGAATTACACATACGGTAAAGGAAGATTTCTTTACACTCAAATTATAGAGAAAAAGAAGTCTCCCTTTAAAACACAAGTTGAGAACAACTTGTGTTCCCGTTATGTTTGTGCCGTATGTAAAAGGGACAAGTAAATCTGGAAAACCAGAGACCCTTTTCTTCCTCTTTTATTACATCCTTTTCCAAATAAAATCAAATTCCAAATTACCCCGTAATAAAAACCTCATTGAAATGTAGACAGCAGAGGATTAGAGCGAAGAATTGTGTCGCCAACTCTGTCTGGAAATTTCTCAAGTAAATTCACTATAAAGAATACGACAAATATTCAATTTGTTTCTTTTTTATTTATAATAAAAAGCCCCAATACTCTTCGTTGGGCCAAGGTTGGTCCAGGGTTGGCGAAGTATCGTTTGCCGATCTTCGTCGATCTTGGTTAAATTCAGCCTTGAACATGTTAATACACATGAAAATTCAGATTCTAACACCAATTTAACCATTGGTTTAGAAATTCAAGATTGGCTGCCAATGCTGGCCCAATCTAGCATCTCTATAATGCAAAATTCTAAGTTTAAACCAGAATGGAGCATTATTTAAAATAATGAAAGTTTACGTTCTTGAAATGGTAAGTATTGGTAAGTTGAAGGTAAGTAAAATGAATATAAATATTGAAATTCTTGTTACAATAATTAGAATAGAAAATTATCATTTTTTTTGAAATGTTCTTGTAGTGAATAATTTAAATAATCATTGACAACTAACAATTTTCTAATTAATAATTGATTTTGAATTAAAATAAGAATTCTGTAGAATAGTACATCAAGAAAGAGAAATATATACATTTTAAAAAGAGAGCATAAGTTAGGCATTATGCTCAAGAGAAAGGGTAAGTGGGTTGTCCCAATTAAAGAAAATGGAGAATTTCCTTTTCAAGGACAAGCCTACCCTCAGGTAATGCACGATTCCATGCTACTTCAACCTATCTGAACTCCATTTTCTTCTTTCTGAAATTCTATTATTCCCACCCACATTTCCCTACTATTGAAATTTTCCCTCACCATCTAAAAACCGAGCTGAGAATTGAGCGAAAATGCATGAATAACTCACTCTTGTTCGTGCTTTCTTTTAAAAAGGTTCAATCAGTTTTCTAAAATTTACAAGTTCAAATTCAAAATCTCAATTCAATACTCTTACAGAAAAGTTTTAACATTTCAAATTCTAATTACCGTTTCTCAAAGTTAAAGTGAAGTGAAGTTAATATTTCAAATTTACAGTAGGAAAATTGTGTGAAATTAAAAGAATTCGAAAAGGTGTTAAACTCCACACACGATTCTAATATTCATTCACTCAATAAAGGTTTGAATAAGACTTGTGTGGAGCAACGAAAACTTTCCTGTTATTCTACAAAATGGAGCAAGAAGTAAACAAAAGAATTAACAATCTTGAGAGGAAAATATTTTGTATTATCAAAAGAATAAAAATTAAACATAGGAAAATTAGAGATAATGATATTCCTTCATCGGGTCCAGCAAGGAATAAATTTTTGAACAACCTTTCTTATGACGAGAAAATTTTAGAATTCTCAAGAAAGGAATTAGAGAATTTATCAAATTTCAAAGAGGCTCTGAAATCCAGAATTTAAGAAACAGGTATTTTAACTATAATCTATTCTTTTATATTCCTTTTAATTTTCTCTTTCAGAATAATCGATAACAACGTTTATTTTTCAGGATATTTTTCCTCTTACCTTTCCTCTCCCTACCTTAAATTTCCATCGATTACGTTGATGAAAAATCGATTATGAAATCTTAATATTTCTCGGGTTCTGAGTGATCATCTCCCTTCCCAAAATCCCTTATTTCCATACTTGTATTTTTTTTGAAAATCTCAAACCTAATGCATGAAATTAAACTATTTTCATTCCATTGAAGAGAAATTAATCTACTGAGCAACCCTCAGAGTTATTTCTCCTATTTCTTTGGAATACTTTCACTTCTGATCTTTTCTAACCCTATTTTTTGTTTTGTTTAAAGTGAATCGAAATTCGATGAATTATTGAATTCATCTAAAACAAGATCCAAGTTCTTCAAAGATTAAGTGAATATTTCTCTTTCTTATATTGAACAGAAAAGATCTTTAACTTAATTTGAATTTGAATTTATGAACTTATGATAGTTAAGATTTTATTTTAGTAACTTTGTAATTTCAAGACATCATTGTTTTTCATTTTAGAATATACCATCTTGCATTTCAGTATAAAAATTGATCTTTATATTATTTCAAACAATATCCTCTCCCCAGTCCTCGTCTAGGGTTTTTATCCTAGCTAAAGTGGGGTATTAAAGGGAACATTGGACTCGATGATCCAATGCCTTCCTTTAACTATCGAAGGTTACATAAAGAACTAAAAGGCTAATAGTTTTGACGTAACAGACGATAGTTAAAAATTTTGGCGCAGTCGGTAGGACAACAAAGGATATCGTTTTTGAAAATGTGACAGAACTTTTCTCTTTCAATTTTGAGGTTAAAACTTACATTGTCCAAGTTATATTGAAAACAACTTAATGAAATTGACATTGTATCAACTGAAACACACTTCTTGAAAGAAACTACAACTTCTCCATCAATCTTATTCAAAATCATGAAATTATAGAAAGAATTCTGTCACATGAGAAATAACGTACAATACAAAACTTCTTCAATTCGACTTATCGATCTCAATCTTTCAACGTATATACATTCATGCCTCTTATGAAAGAAAATATCCTCTTCAAGTTTTTTTTTTACTCTTCTCTCTATCCTTTATGTATAGAACAATGAACTTCTGTGCAACATGACCACCACATGCAAGTCATAAAACTCAATGGCTTCTATTTTCCAAACTGATAGTTTCTCCTTTCCCATAGACTACCATCAACCATGTGTGAATGTTTTTCTTTTTTTATCGATGCTTGAAAACCCCAATGAATACTTCTAGAAACTCGAACTCCACTGGAAAATAAAGAAATCTTTCAACGCTATGACGATTCACTGTTAACTCAACCTGAGTAGGCAAGAATAAATGGATGGATAGACGAATCCATACTATAGATTATTGAGACACGATTAGATAACTCACGCAAATCATGATAATCTATCTAAACTAAATAATCAATTCAAATAAACCAAATGACAAATGATTAAAAAGAAATACCTCACGAGACTAACGTCGAGGAAATAGAATGAAACTATGTTGCTGACTCGCATAAGTCACAACTACAAGAATATTCAATGATGAATCGTGAATAACTAAACCAATCGTTTTTAAACTCATTTAAGCTTTCAAATTACTCACAATCAATGAAAAATACAAACTCAAATCATCAATGCTTTCAATTTCTTTACAAAATCAAGGAAACTATGCATACAAGCAAATTTCAATGAAGTTATGAAAAAGTAAACTACATTTGATGAATACTATATAATAGTGCAAAGAATTCTGTTCTCGCTCTTTCCAAATATTGCAATGTTAATGACAACTGTAACGACAAGTCAACTCACGATACTGGAAAGAATTAAGCTCATGTATGTACAATGTTAATGACAACCGCAACGACAGGTTAACTTTCATATTCTTGAACTAAAACTGTGTTTCAAGAATATGATAAATGTCAACAACTACCACAACGAAAGGTTAATGCACATTCATGACTTACGAGAAACAGAAAGCAAAATGCACACGATTTTAAACGAATACCAATGAAACTGATTGAAAGTATCGTAGAAATTTTATACCAGCTACAAAGCGAACTGAAAAACTGAAGCGACAAATGGAAAACATTGAGATAAAATCAAAACTATTCAACAGATCTAAAGAAGACAGACGTTTATCCTGTCAAGAAATCAAAAGAAATAAGCAACACAGAAGAATTACCCTGTGAAGCGATAAATGAATAATTGAAAAGAAATTGAAAACAATCAAATTAGATTGAAAGACTGTAATGTTTAAATTCAGTCACAAAAGAAACTTGAGAAGTTATAATAATCTGTCATGAACAGTTACAAAAATCTAATAGATATATAAATGAGAAGAATTGATTAATCGAGACAAACTTTGAAAGATTGAATGATGTTTGATAAACCATTCACTATAAATTGAATAAAATGAAATGATAACTATGAACAAGATAGTTTAAATTCATAATTGAATATTCTAACCTAAAGCAAATGAAATAAATCATTGAATAACTAAACCTTCTTTTTGTACTAACAACAGAAAACTGTCACGCTACAAGTTCGAAAAGAAATTCACTCCTTAACGATTCACATTATTTGTCGTTTCACTTTCACTAATTATATCTCACTCGAAGCACGAATCACTGAACTTTTTCAAAACAACACTTCACACACTTCTTGCTGTTGCTCTTGAAGCTCCTAGCGTCGACAAAATATTCCTCCTGGAATAACTTGCGCTTCTTCACTTTGTAGACTAGAAACTTCAGTGTTCCTGAACTTAAAACAGGAAGTGCGCTGAAGTAGATAAAGAATTTACTCCTTTCCGAAGTCCATCTGGATTATATTCTTCCTCCGTTACTCGATAATCTTTGATATAATACTTCCAAAGTACCAAAGAGTTATCGTGAGCTTGACGGAACCCTGTAAGAAGAATCTGTGAGTAAAATTTGTCTCAAAACCGTGAATACCTTTGAAAAACTTACAGAGATAAGCATTCACGAAGTTAAACTAAAAGAAATCATTTTGAGAAAATTGAATACCTCTCAAAAAGACGAGAATAAATAAATCATTCTTTATTCTCACCATCCTCAAACCTGTATCGTTACCGAGAACACAGATTGTAGACATTCTTGAGCGAACTTGGAATAAATTCTTCCTCCGAGAGTAATCTTGATGAAAGTTCACACTCGATAAGAGTATGTAGCTTGGAGTATGGACGGGTAGATTGAAAACCTTTCCATATTGATTGTTGGATACCTAGAACTCCATATTCCTGGTGCGCTTCAGTCGTCTCTCATCATAATTGATCCTTTTCTTTGACGTCTCTTCACCAATCGTCCTCTGGATCACTGATTATCCCTGGTTTTAACTGCTGTGGACGATAAATATGTGATACATTAGATGAATATGATACTTTAACCAACGATAAATCATTTTTTGAGTAAAAGCGAGTACATACAGTTCATGTGACTCTATTAACTACTTTCTTTTATACTCGCTATATCATTGAATTGGAATATTGCGTGAACAACTACTACCGATTATATAGATTTTTTCCATTTTTATCACTAGTAGAATAAAAACTTGGATTTGTTGAACCGTATGAACTTTCTTTCAATTTTTTTTTTAGAAAGTTCAACTTTGAAAAGTTTGCTTGAAAGTTTTACATGCATAAAAATACTCACTGTGTATATTATTTTCAGTTGAACTTGTCCAATATTGAGGCGAATATTTGATCCTCCAGAAACATTACTCCGACATCCTTCTTACTTTTTGAATTGCTGAAAAAAGAGTTAAAAATTTTGACACAAAGCAATAATTCTTTTTATTATTGTTTCAAATGTTCTAATACTTATCTGACTCGTGACGAAAACACGGTCCGTGTTTCAATCCTAGATTCATTGCACTTTATCAAACTACACTCACTTTTAACATACTTTATCGTTCACGACTTCGTGATATTAAATATTAGTATTTTGATGCGCGATAACGATGCCGGTTTGTTCACACGGGTCGAAACATAGACGCCGCTATTTTGTTTTCGTCTGCTAGCAGTCCACGCGACTTGAGAACACACGTGTTCAAGAGTGGTGCGTTCACATTGTGTTACGCGTCCACGTGTTTTGAGAAAATCTAGTAACTTTTAGGAACTTACTAGCGCGAAGCTTATCGCATTACGAGAATTTGCTGATGAGTATTTCAAGGTGTAGATCGATAAGTATTTCGTTCGTATATTGATAATGAGAATAATAACACAATTTAATAAATGATTATTGAATAGGTTCTGGAAATTGAGAATGATTTTTAGTTGAGTGAGTTATACACGTATATGTATTTTGAATAATTAGATAAATGAAGAAGGAAATTGCAAGTATTTTGCACAGATGAAAATTTATTAATGAACTATTCATTATCAGCTATATTGAGAATCAATGAAAACTTGTTAAATAAACAAATTTCATTTGTTATAAACAATTATATAAAATTTATCTTTAATCAAAATTTTTGTTTTATTGCAAGTAGAAAAGGACCATATTGGGTCAGACTCAGATTAAAAATTTGTTAAATAAACAAATTTCAAACAAATTCTTTTTTTTTTTATGAATAAATAATTTGAAAATTTTTGATAAAACCGCGAATTCTCCAAGAAAACTACATTGGATATTAGATGTCGAAAATTTGTTTCAACAATTTGTTATAAATAATTTTCATAAATAAACAAATAATAAGTGGATTCTTTGTTCAAAATCTCAGTAAACGGGAATAAGCTGATTTGAATGGATATACGGAAAATCAATAACAAATTTGTTAAGGAAAATTATTTTTCATAAATAAATAATTATAAATGAATTCAATTTTAAAATTCAAATGAAACGATTGCCAACGAGATTGGATGATACCAAATCAATCGATTTGCTTCGAAAAATATCAAATAATTTCTTTCTTTCTAAATAAATAATTTTTATGAACAAATAAATTATCACTTCAGAACACAAATTTCTGACAAACGTACGAACAAGATCGCTTCATGTGTTTGACATGATATTGAAAACAAACAAACAAATAAATTGTTGTTAAATAAATTAATGAATTGTTAAATGAACAATTATATTCGGTAATTTGGCCACGTATCTTCTCATAAATCGAGAATCGAATAAATTCAAACATATGTCAAATATTACAATATCAACATATTGTGAATGAATATGCAATAAATAAATTCTACATTAAATAAATTATAATAACCAAATGAAAGTCAATGTCAGGCGTTAATACTCGTAGTCAAACGAAGAAACTAGAGGAAACGTTAAAATCTCGTGATCAAGACCCGTCGACATCGAAGGAACATCAAGAAGAAAAGGATTTCAACAACGTAAAAGATCCATTCGCTTCAAAATCTAAGATAACACGAACTCCTAAGAAGAAAAGGAATAATAAAGAAGTAGAAGCAGAAAAAGAAGAGAAAACGTTGGTGAAAATACCCAACTCGATCCTATAGGAAAAGGTGAAAGAAATCAGAACGACTTGCAAAATACTAGTACCATTGATAAAATAATAGAAGAAACTAGTGAGACAGAAGAAGAGGATACTGAAGAAGAGGAAAATACTAGTACTTTGGAAGATACTACAACTGATGTTTTATCAAACGACGCTGACGTAGAAACGGAAGACGACTGGTCAAATTCATTGAAAAATACCGTTATCACTAGTACTCCACTCAAGGGAAACGTGACAACTAGTAATCTGAGTATAAGCTCGAGAGTTACTATTCCTGGTACCAATAAGGGCAAGAAAAAGCTTCACAGAAAAATACGAAATCAATCTACTAAGAAAACTAGGAAAACTACAAAAATGGCGAACAACTATGTGAAAATACAAGATGCCATATCAATGATTCCTGTATTTTCAGGAACTCGTGATGGAGCCAATTTCAGCGAATTTGCAGCAGCTTGCACTGATGCTAGGACACTTATTGACCCAGCAATGGAAAAGAATTTCACTACTATGATAAGATCAAAATTACGAGATGGAGCACTACATATTGCTCGCACCTCAAATTCTGAAACAGTTGCTCAATTAATAAATGTTCTAAAAGGAATCTATGCTACTCGTGAATCTAGCATAGATCTTATCGGAAAGCTCGGCACATTATGTCAACAAACACATGAAGACGCGGCCACTTATTTCAATAGAGCCAGAAGATTGGGTTCTAAAATAATCGAAGCTTATAAAAATGAGAATACCAATGTTATCACAGATGCTAAAAAACAAGAGCTTGAAACTGCTGTATGTAAAGCTTTTGTACGAGGCTTGAAACCAGAGATATTCAATCAAATGGAAGAAAAAGAAGATCTAAATAATGCTGGACCAGAGGCAATTACGAAAGAAAAGGAGATTGAAGCTCAAAAATTATTGAGAAAATTGGCCCTTAAGGAAGAAAAATGTCTTCTCTGTAAAGAACCTGGACATCAATCAAGTGACTGTCCGATTATAAGCGGGAAAAAGCTCAAAAACAATGACCAGTGTCAAATTTGTGAAAAGGAAGGGCATACTGCCACACAATGCCACAAATATAAACAAATCAGAGATAATGAGCAAATTCAATGCCAAATTTGCAAAAAATTCGGACATTCAGCAACATCATGCAGAAGTCAAAATAATGTGAGATGTAACAACTGTCGAAAATACGGACATACAATCCGCGAGTGCAGAGACTCGTTTCAAAGAAGTTCGGACACCTGTCAAATTTGCAAAAAAATCGGACATAGGGCCGATGAATGTAGATATTACGTACCCATCCAAATGATGCAACCTAGAGGATGTCAAAAATGTAGTTCGACAAATCACATCACTGAAAGTTGTCCTTTGAATAAAACCTGTTTAAAATGCAATAAATTCGGACATTTTGCAAAAGATTGTAGAAGCTCCGTCAATTGCCAATTGTGTAAAAGAAATGGACACGAAGCAGATCGCTGTCCGGAAATTCCAACAAGGAATCTGAGGCCGACTGTGCAATGCCAATTTTGTAAAAATCGGGCACACCGCGGAAAACTGTTATCAATTGAAATCTCGACAAAGTAATGGAAGTTACTGCACATTTTGCAAAAATAATACTCACACTATTGAAGAGTGTAGAGTCCGGAAAGACGCTCAAAATTTGAGGAGCTCGGGAAACTCCCAGAGCCTCCCTCGCAGGGAGGCAAATACTCAAAATCAGAATATGGTGAGAACTCAAAATACTATCCAATCGAATCAAAGCATACACCATGCAATGGTCCACGCGGAAGATACAATCGAACCACTGATGTGAAATTAGCTTTGGAATTGCATTCTCCGGCAATTCAAGTAAGAATCGGACCTCGAATCGTCACCTTTCTATTAGATTCAGGTGCTGGAGTTTGTCTAATCAAACAAAACGTGATAGAAGACTTGACTGCAATTGATACTGATGAGATACTGTATTTAACAGGAATATCACCGGAAAAGGTGCCAACTTTAGGAAAATTCGATATGAATTTTATCGGACACATAACCACATTTTATGTAGTGCCTGACGATTTTCCCATTAAACATGATGGAATTATCGGAATCACCTTTTTGTCAGAACAGAAAGCCAAAATTAACTGGGCAGAAAACTGTTTAGAATTGAATAATTCAAAGAAAATTCCTTTCATCCAAGAAACTAGAGTTTATACAATTCCCCCACGAATTAGAAAAATTGTGAAAATCCAAATTGAAGAGACCAATTCATCGGAAGGTTATATACCCCGTGCAACTATAACCAATGGTGTATATATGGGTAATGCAGTTGTCAAAAATCATAATGGATACATATACATGCCTATAATCAACACCACCACTGAAGAAGTCCAAGTATCTATTCCTATACTCAAATTAGAAGAAATTGAGAAAATGAACCATGAAACTACTCAAACTATCCGACGGCGAACTACGAATCGGAAGAAACGAAACTTATATAAAATTTCACAGAAATCCATCAATTTTACTAGGGAAGAAAACGAAAGATTTGAAAAAACGAAACAACTATTGAGGGTAGACCATCTAAATCAAGAAGAGAGAGAAGAAGTTGAAATTCTAATTAAACACAGCTTAGATCGATTCCATATTCCTGGAGATAAATTGACTCACACGGATGTATTGGATCACGAAATATCTACAACGGACGATAAACCAATTCACACAAAACAATATAGATTTCCTCCAAATTTGAAGGATGAAATTATTAGACAAGTTGACGAATTATTGAATAATGACATAATTCAACCATCAACTTCCCCATACAATACTCCTGTATGGATTGTACCAAAAAAGGCTGACAGTCATGGAAACAAACGATGGAGACTTGTCCTAGATTTTCGAGCGTTAAACGAAAAACTGTTAATAACGCTTATCCATTACCTAATATAACGGAAATTTTAGATCAACTAGGAGATGCAAAATATTTCAGCACCTTTGATCTTGCATCTGGATTTCACCAGATCAAAATGAGTGATAAGGACCGACATAAAACTGCATTTTCCACGCCTCATGGACATTATGAATTTGTAAGAATGCCGTTTGGTTTAAAAAATGCACCTGCAACCTTCCAACACCTGATGGATATTGTGTTGACTGGGCTGCAAGGAACTGAATTATTTGTTTACTTAGATGACGTAGTAATTTATGCAAAAACTCTGAGTGAACATCGGAAGAAATATTTGAATTTTATTACAAGATTAAGAGAAGCAAATCTCAAGCTTCAACCAGATAAATGTGAATTTTTATGTCGAGAAGTTGCCTATCTCGGACATGTAATTTCTGATGAAGGATTAAAACCAGATCCGAAGAAGATTGAAGCTGTTCGACATTTTCCGATCCCGAAGAATTCTAAAAATATCAAGCAATTCCTGGGATTAGCTGGATATTATCGACGCTTCATTCATAATTTTTCAAAAATTTCTAAATCGTTAACAAAATTATTACAGAAGGATGTTCCATTCGAATGGAATCAAGAGCAACAAGAAGCTTTTGAAACTTTAAAAAATTGTTTATGCGAAAAACCTGTAATAAAGTATCCAGATTTTGACAAACCATTTTTGCTAACTACGGATGCAAGTGGTTATGCAATAGCCGGCATTTTGAGCCAAGGACCAATTGGAAAGGACCAGCCGTGCGCCTATGTATCTCGACTATTAAATCAAACAGAAATGAAATATAGTACATACGAAAAAGAAGCACTTGCGATCCTCTATAGTGTGTCCCAATTTCGTCCTTATTTATATGGAAGAAAATTCACAATTGTAACGGATCACAAACCACTAATATGGATGAGGACTGCGAAAGATCCAACTTCTCGTTTAACCAGATGGAGATTGAAATTGGAAGAATATGACTTCGATGTCGTATATAAAGCTGGGAAGACAAATGTCAATGCAGATGCTCTTTCTAGAAATCCACCGTTTTTAAGAGAAGATTTTGTAAATAACAAGGAAATAGTCGAAGATATTAGAATATTATATAATGTAAATGCACCACAACCGAGAAGATCGACGAGAATCCCAAAACTTACAGAAAAAGGACAACAATACCGCAACGAAATTAAAAGAAAAAATCGTCAAATTGAGAAAGAATCTTTGGAAAAGCTCAATGACTTCATCGAAAAATTTAATGATGATCGAGATCCATTGAATGAACATAAAAATCATTCTGATCATTCAAATAATCAAGAATTGATAACTGAACATCATGAATATTACAATAACAGCATACATGATATGGATCAAAATGAGTCCGAAGAAAGAATTCCCAATTATGAATCAGAAAATGAAGATTTACATTGCGAACGTCTCAATAGAGATACGGTAGAAGGTTACAACGACTTAAGCCATGACTTACCTTCTGTAAATAGTGAATGTAGTGAAAAATCTGATGATGAATTTGTTCATGAAAATTCACCTGAATTTATAGATGAGAATGAAAACTTAGAATACGAAGAATCTGATGAAGAGGAAAATTATGAGAATTTGTACAAAGATTTGAATAAACTAATTTTAGGTTCGAATATATATGAATCGAGAGATCCTTTAGAGTTGAAAAAAGATAACTATACATTCTTTCTCAATGATCAAGGAAAACCCTTTGGACCAGTTATTCAAAAATTTTCAGAAAAATTCGACATTGGATGTTTCCAACCAACAAATCTAGGAAGATGCGTCGCAATTAAAAAAGGGATTAGATGGTGGTTTGGCCTTTATATTGAACCATCTGATAGAATCCCTACACCGAGAGAAACCATGATGAATTTACAAAATTGTATCCGAGAAATGAAATTATTCATGAGACTAAATGAAATAAGCAGTTGTTGTGTCCCGAAAATTGAAATCACGAATGAACTCGATTGGGACAGAGTCGTGATTGAGTTCAATAAAGAATTCTGCCACATTCCAATAAAACTTACGTTTTGTCTTGGAATAGTGAAAATTCCCGAGATATCAATAAGAAGAAAATTAATTGAAGAAGCACATGATTCCACTGCTGGAGGACACAAAGGAGTAGCCAAAACCTTCAATAGATTACGACTGAACTACTACTGGGAGTACATTAAAGAGGACGTTCAGAATTATATCTCTGGATGTCTCCCATGTAAATTGAAAAGGTTACTAGAACCCGAACTCGACAACCAATGATGATAACCGATACACCTGGTTATGCTTTTGAAAAAATCGCTCTAGATATTGTGGGACCTATTAACCCGCCTACACAAGAAGGAAATCGATACATACTCACGATGCAGTGTTTGTTAACAAAACATTGTACAGGAGTCCCCTTACAAAATGCAACTGCTTCGTCTGTAGCGAATGCTTTTCTAAAACGCTTTGTATGCATCTATGGAGCACCAAAAGTAATACTTACAGATCAGGGCTCTAATTTTATTTCTAAATTTATGAAAACTATAACTAAAAGACTACAAATTAGACAATTAAATACAACTGCTTTCCACCCACAAACCAACGGTTCCTTGGAAAGATCACATGCTGTTTTAGCAGAATATCTCCGGCAATATGTGTCGCGAGACTCCGAATGGGATCAATGGGTTGAGTTAGCAATGTTGTCATATAATACTAGTATACACGAAGGAACGAAACGTACTCCATATGAGTTAATTTTTGGAAAATTTCCTTTGCTACCTTCTAGTGAACCTTTGCCTTCGTTTGAACAATTAAAAACTTATGACGAATACTTGATCAAATTAATGGCTCGTCTAGATAAATTTCAGCGTGAAGCCAGAGAAAATTTGCGAATCGCCAAGGAAAAGGCAAAGAATTATTATGATCGAACAACTAAGATTATAAAATTCAAAGCAGGAGACATGGTTCTTTTGAAAAAAGGAATGAAACCTATGAAACTGGAAAATCTTTATGAAGGTCCATACAAGATAATGGAAATTCTTAACGATAAGAACGTTAAATTGCAAATAGGAAAACGAGATAAAGTAGTTTCTATCGACAGAATAGTTCTATTCAATAACCAAGATGATAACAGTAATGATTAGTTATTAATTCAATTTGAATCTTTACACATGTATGAATGTATGAATGTGTGTATGATTGTATATATATAATTTCTAACCTTTCAGATAAAAAAATTTAACCTCCATATTTCTATCCTTTTTCTTTTTCTAAAAATATTTCTTAAAAAAAAAAAAAAAAAAATACATATTATAGTGCAAAATAACTCAAATTATATGTCAGACTATAAACGCATTTATCTATCTTAACGTAAATTTTAAAGTTATTAACAATATCTGACTATTTCAGTTTATAACTACTTATTAGTTGTTTAAATAATTTTCATATAATATCACTATAATCACCCCTATATTTTTTCTTTTCTCTTTGTTTTTATTATTATCATTCATTTGGGATAACAATTTTATAATTATAAATAAATGTAAATTAATATTTATTTAAATATTCATAAATAAGTTTTCTTAAAATTCCCTGTCAAAATTAATATATTGTATATTAACTAAAATTACAAATTTTTTTTTCTTTTCCTTCTTTTATCATAAAATCAAAAGTTAGTATAAATTTATATAATTTTCATAAATTCATTTATTAATAATCTTTTATTATTTTTCCTCACAGTAAAATCACGCACTTTTTATACGCGTACCAATCCCATACTCTGACACCCAGAGATGGAATACCTAAAAACCGGAGATTTCCCTATGGAATATTTTGCAAACAACTACAAGGACCCCCTATCATCCAGCGACCCTGGAGATATGGAATTCGAAAAAACGGAAGAAAAACCATTAATTTCACCGTCATTTTTCTTAAAATACGATAAAATAAATGTAGATTCTAATGAGATTCATTATAAATTCACTAGAAATCAAGATGTTTCAGTCCCAATTTGTGCAAAAGGAGAATCAAATGTTAATATCTATGATGCGACTTTTACTGGGGAACCCCCAGAGAAGATTCTAGCTATCAATAGAAATGCCATGATTCACGAATATTCCGTTCAAAAACAAACACGAGTTTGTAATCGACTTATTTGGGATAATGGTAACATCAGAGGTATGGATGAAAAACTGTTTTCTGCTCTCACTTGTGATCTCTCACATCAACATATTGATCTGACTCCCATTCAAGTAAAAGCCAACCAACATGACCTTTATTTTGGAGATTTCTGTCATTTGTGTGTCTATAAAAAGGATATTAGGGAATGGAAATTCCGAAGAGACACCTTGTATTTAGCAACCGTTCGCAGTGATTTGATGAGTTCGAACATTTTTATTGATAACAAAGCTCATCTTGAATCCGACCAAAATTCATTTTCTAAAGACTTGGAATATTATAAAATTTTGGCCAAAAAGGGAATGTTCGATAATGAACTGAACGACCAAATACATTGGGAATTAGATGGAATAAAAGGAATAGGCAATATTAAGTTCAGTAAAATAAAATGTCAAGAAAAAACTCACAATGAAACTCAATTACAAATGAAGGCACGTATGTGTAATTTGAACCCTCGTGATTTTTGCGAAATCTGCATAAAATCATCAAATCAGATAGAATGGAATCGAAGATGCCAAATTCTTGAAATTTTAACAATATACTACCGTTATACCGCTCCTAATAATGATAGTAGTTTTTTGGAAAAATACGTTGCCCCAATTAAGATCCCTAGTATTTTTGAAAGATTTCAACCAGTAGAGCCACCCAAAGGTAAAACAATCTATTGTGACAAAATCATTTGGAAAGACGATACCATTGTAGGAGTAGATAAACAATTATTCAATTCCCTGCGTTGTAAAGACTCAAATCATAAGAGCTGGACCAAGATCCAAGGACATGCTTTCCTCAATGACTTTGATACACGTGATTTTTGTTACATATGTGTACATCAAAAAGATGCATTAGAATGGCGGTTTAGAAGATTCGCATTGCAAGTTGCCATTGAAAGGTCAAAAGATATAATTGCAAAAAGATTCATAGATGCAAATGAGAGCATAGCAGAGAAACCATTGATGTTGCCATCCAAATGTAAATTCACAAACCCTTACAAGAAAGATAAAACAACTTCAGATGAAGTAACAATAGAAGTGTCAAAAGTTCAAAACTTTACAAAAATATCAAATCGACTCCCTGTACATTCTAAGTGCAATAATTCATTTAAAGTAAATTGTAATAAATATGCCATCAGGTGTTCCCCATTAATAAATTCAAACCCACAGCAAATCTTTTGTTCGCACTGTGGAATAGATTTGTATAGATCAACTAATCAGATGGCAGTTAACTTTTGTTCAAACTGTGGTATGAAAATGCCAAAATCACAGTGAACTTCTTTTGCACGACACGAATATATATATATATGGGTATATATATACATATATTCTAAATACAGATATTTCTTTTCCTCACTACTTACATGTAAATGAGTATATATAAAAATATATTGAAAAAAAAAAAACAAAACAAAAAAAGGATAAAATTTGATAAAAACTATAAAAAAAAAACAGAATAATCAACTTTTTTCAAATATTAATGTTGTTAAAATTAAGCTCAATATTTGAGCCTTATTTTAGTTATTATATTTTTATTCTGTATTATATTCAACCCTTATTATATTTTTATTCTGAATTAAATCCAACTCACCCCCAACAGAAAAAAAATGGCACTACAGACGGTTCTGTGGCAATTCAGCATCGTCATCATCGGACTATA
Source organism: Gonatopus flavifemur (assembly GCA_018340375.1). Taxonomy (NCBI): domain Eukaryota; kingdom Metazoa; phylum Arthropoda; class Insecta; order Hymenoptera; family Dryinidae; genus Gonatopus; species Gonatopus flavifemur. Next base: position 137,897 of record JAFFJZ010000083.1, on the reverse strand, counting down.
CTCAGGATCTGCTGACGGATTGATTGCATATGATTGTGCAGCTCCCAATGCGAATATCACGACAATTTCCTTGAATAAAATAGGAGATTGTAATATCCCGGAACCAATAGTTAATGAGACCTCAACTTACATTCAACTATTACAACTTATGGACTTTGGTTTTGCCCACGTGCAACTATGCAAAGTGGATATATTCCGAGAAATCCACCATTGCGGACTATTTTCACATGCTGGAGCTGTAACCAAAGGGATTGCAGAATACATTCAAGAGACTACCAGGGACAACTGCAAAAGATTACACGAAACAGGACGCTTAACCATAGGATCAAACACCATCGACGGAATTGAAGTTAACGCCACCTCAACTTTCACGTTAACTTTAGCGGAGAAATCACATCTGATGGAGATTGTGATGGAACACAATACAGTGATCCATACGGAAACTGGAATGGTGTCGTCGTCCAAGGATCAATTAAAGTCACCTTAATAGAATACTATGCCAAAACAGATGTAGAGAAAAACGTGTTATATCTTCAATCAGGAACACAATGCACCTTAAGCATTGGACATTGTATGGACATCACCGGAGGATACATGTACTGGGACGCCATACCCCATGAAATTTGCCAGTTCAGTCGATATGGAGTACTCTATGAAGGATACTCTACAAAACTACAGGATTTATCTCAACACTACCCTGAAACTATATACACCGCAAAACCGAAGACATCACTTTTGCCCTGACCGCTGAACGATCACAATCGTTATGCGGATACCAAATTATCAAGACTCAACATCCGAAGCTGTTCATCTTGGAAGGAAGACGTGAGAGTTTCTTCTCACGACCAAAACCCATGAATACTCAAAATCTGGACCTATTTACGTACGTAAACAGCAAATTCGTTTACGTCGAGCAGTACATCCGGACCCAAATCAACGGATTATACAAGGACGTTATGCTGCAGAGATGTAAACTGGAAAGAGAAGTTCTTCTAAATGCACAAACCCTGGCTTTAATGAGACCAGAAGAATTTGCATTCAATTTCCAAAAGGCCCTGGTTATACCGCAATCATCACCGGCGAAGTCATCCGACTAATTAAATGCGTACCAGTGGAAGTTAAAATTACCTCGACCACACGATGTTACCAGGAACTACCGGTAAAGAAAGGCGAAAATAATTACTTCATGATGCCTAAAACACATATTTTGAAAAACCAAGGGACAGAAATTCCATGTAATAACCTGATTCCACCAATGTATGAAATTGAAGGAGTCTGGTATAAATTGCTACCATTTTTATCAGAAACTACCGAACCGTACACCATGAAGCCCTGACCACACCAACCTGGATCTACCGTAACCCTGGAAATCTGGCCAAACAAGGAATTTACACTGAAGACGATATTGAAAGGCTCAATAAATATATCATGTCGCCTTTTGACCAACCATCGATTGTGAATAACATAATTCGCGCAGCTACTGGAGAACCTACAGAACTACGTGGAATAAGCTGGAGTTCGATTTTGGATGAGAAGACCCTGGAGCATATTGCAAATTCAACCTGGAACAAGCTCTGGATCGGTTTCAGTACTTTCGGAACATTCAGTGCAGGAATATTGGGAATTATTCTCACTTGCAAAATCATCAAGTTGATAATTGATACCGCAATACATGTTTTTGCATTACATTCTGTATATGGCTGGTCACCATATCTAGTGGTTTCGCTATGGGATTCTGCTACCAATCTATTATTGCACATCAACCAGAGAAAGCTCACGAAACGGAACGAAGCTCCTACTCCGGACCTAAAATCACCAACAGATGACAACAAACAGCACGAACCACTCTACCCGTCAAACAAATTGCCAACAGAGTCTGAAATGCCAAAACGCCCCTATGGACTTAATGTGTAAAATTCCATCATTATTACTATTATAATCATATTGACATTTTTTTTTAAATTATTATTATTATTATTATGATTATTATTATTATCAATTTAATCATTAGAATAATTGTCAAATTCAACTTACCACAGCTACCAATGCCGATCTCTGATCTTTTGTCAAATTCCCTACGGATTTTGTCAAAAAAAGGGGGAGGTGTAACGAGAACGTAAAATTTCTTCCAAATTTTATCTCTTTCTCTTTTCTATTTGTTTTTTTGAATCTTTCCTTCTGTTAAATTTCTATGAACGAATTATCAATAGGGTAAAACAGAATATCTGTTGCCCTATCGATAAATTCGACCCAGGAGAATTACACATACGGTAAAGGAAGATTTCTTTACACTCAAATTATAGAGAAAAAGAAGTCTCCTTTAAAACACAAGTTGAGAACAACTTGTGTTCCCGTTATGTTTGTGCCGTATGTAAAAGGGACAAGTAAATCTGGAAAACCAGAGACCCTTTTCTTCCTCTTTTATTACATCCTTTTCCAAATAAAATCAAATTCCAAATTACCCTGTAATAAAAACCTCATTGAAATGTAGACAGCAGAGGATTAGAGCGAAGAATTGTGTCGCCAACTCTGTCTGTAAATTTCTCAAGTAAATTCACTATAAAGAATACGACAAATATTCAATTTGTTTCTTTTTTATTTATAATAAAAAGCCCCAATACTCTTCGTTGGGCCAAGGTTGGTCCAGGGTTGGCGAAGTATCGTTTGCCGATCTTCGTCGATCTTGGTTAAATTCAGCCTTGAACATGTTAATACACATGAAAATTCAGATTCTAACACCAATTTAACCATTGGTTTAGAAATTCAAGATTGGCTGCCAATGCTGGCCCAATCTAGCATCTCTATAATGCAAAATTCTAAGTTTAAACCAGAATGGAGCATTATTTAAAATAATGAAAGTTTACGTTCTTGAAATGGTAAGTATTGGTAAGTTGAAGGTAAGTAAAATGAATATAAATATTGAAATTCTTGTTACAATAATTAGAATAGAAAATTATCATTTTTTTTGAAATGTTCTTGTAGTGAATAATTTAAATAATCATTGACAACTAACAATTTTCTAATTAATAATTGATTTTGAATTAAAATAAGAATTCTGTAGAATAGTACATCAAGAAAGAGAAATATATACATTTTAAAAAGAGAGCATAAGTTAGGCATTATGCTCAAGAGAAAGGGTAAGTGGGTTGTCCCAATTAAAGAAAATGGAGAATTTCCTTTTCAAGGACAAGCCTACCCTCAGGTAATGCACGATTCCATGCTACTTCAACCTATCTGAACTCCATTTTCTTCTTTCTGAAATTCTATTATTCCCACCCACATTTCCCTACTATTGAAATTTTCCCTCACCATCTAAAAACCGAGCTGAGAATTGAGCGAAAATGCATGAATAACTCACTCTTGTTCGTGCTTTCTTTTAAAAAGGTTCAATCAGTTTTCTAAAATTTACAAGTTCAAATTCAAAATCTCAATTCAATACTCTTACAGAAAAGTTTTAACATTTCAAATTCTAATTACCGTTTCTCAAAGTTAAAGTGAAGTGAAGTTAATATTTCAAATTTACAGTAGGAAAATTGTGTGAAATTAAAAGAATTCGAAAGGTGTTAAACTCCACACACGATTCTAATATTCATTCACTCAATAAAGGTTTGAATAAGACTTGTGTGGAGCAACGAAAACTTTCCTGTTATTCTACAAAATGGAGCAAGAAGTAAACAAAAGAATTAACAATCTTGAGAGGAAAATATTTTGTATTATCAAAAGAATAAAAATTAAACATAGGAAAATTAGAGATAATGATATTCCTTCATCGGGTCCAGCAAGGAATAAATTTTTGAACAACCTTTCTTATGACGAGAAAATTTTAGAATTCTCAAGAAAGGAATTAGAGAATTTATCAAATTTCAAAGAGGCTCTGAAATCCAGAATTTAAGAAACAGGTATTTTAACTATAATCTATTCTTTTATATTCCTTTTAATTTTCTCTTTCAGAATAATCGATAACAACGTTTATTTTTCAGGATATTTTTCCTCTTACCTTTCCTCTCCCTACCTTAAATTTCCATCGATTACGTTGATGAAAAATCGATTATGAAATCTTAATATTTCTCGGGTTCTGAGTGATCATCTCCTTCCCAACATCCCTTATTTCCATACTTGTATTTTTATTGAAAATCTCAAACCTAATGCATGAAATTAAACTATTTTCATTCCATTGAAGAGAAATTAATCTACTGAGCAACCCTCAGAGTTATTTCTCCTATTTCTTTGGAATACTTTCACTTCTGATCTTTTCTAACCCTATTTTTTTGTTTTGTTTAAAGTGAATCGAAATTCGATGAATTATTGAATTCATCTAAAACAAGATCCAAGTTCTTCAAAGATTAAGTGAATATTTCTCTTTCTTATATTGAACAGAAAAGATCTTTAACTTAATTTGAATTTGAATTTATGAACTTATGATAGTTAAGATTTTATTTTAGTAACTTTGTAATTTCAAGACATCATTGTTTTTCTTTTTAGAATATACCATCTTGCATTTCAGTATAAAAATTGATCTTTATATTATTTCAAACAATATCCTCTCCCCAGTCCTCGTCTAGGGTTTTTATCCTAGCTAAAGTGGGGTATTAAAGGGAACATTGGACTCGATGATCCAATGCCTTCCTTTAACTATCGAAGGTTACATAAAGAACTAAAAGGCTAATAGTTTTGACGTAACACCAGCTTCATGATTTGTCTCACGGTGGTACGTGAGAGAAGTCCGAACTGCTGGCCTTGCATTATCTAGTTCTAAGAACTCCGTCGGCTTCGACATGCCATCAACGTAAGTCTGAGGGGGGTCGAAGTCGACGAGGAAAGCAGAAGAAAAGAAAAGCTGCACTCTCGTCACGCCGGTCAAGTCGTGATTTACGCCGGTGGAGCGGAGTCCTCGGTCTTTTGAGTTTCCTGTTTTTATGAAGAACTTTATTCGTGTTCTAACTGTGTTCTAACCGTGTTCTAACTGTGTTCTAACCGTGTTCTAACTGTGTTCTAACCGTGTTCTAACCGTGTTTAAACCGTGTTTTGACAGTGCCACTTTACCAATTTTTATTGTGTTAAATACCAGGGAAAAAGAACTTTTGGTGAAGCAGTGTTCTTCAAAATTTGGGATACAACAAAGAGGGAGAGAGAGAGAGAGAGGGAGAGAGAGAGAGAGAGAGAGAGAGAGAGAGAGAGAAGCTAAGATTAGAGTAAGTAATATGATACTGGAAATTTAATTTTTGTTTTTCCAAAAAATATCTGTCAGAATTTCGATTTGCCAAATTGTTGAAATCTAAATCAATAAAATTCAAAATTAAATCTTGCAAATTGAGTAACTCAATCCGAATTGTCACATTCAATCAATAGAATGAATTCCACCCCTGTATAAGGGAACAAAAATGAACTTCCTCAACCTCCATCCTGAAATTCTAGTACAAGCATGTACCCTAGTTTTAGTTATTTCCCTAAAAAAAAATAACCTGGTGTCAGAATTCAAAATTTCCTGATACCACAACAATTCGTTTATCCATAACAAATATAGTGGTATCAGAAGTGGGATTTTGTTATCCCAGAAATTCATTCTATTGTTCATTTGAACACAAAAATTCGGAAAATTTTTTCTATTTCGAAGGGTTTCAAAATTCAAAATTTGTAGATACACGTCAAAGATCTCCCTGGTGTGTGGAAAAAATAGATCTTCTTCAATTCTTTCTATCGTGCGAATTTTGATTCCACTTTAATTTTCACCACAACAAATCATTGCTTGAATCCCTATATACGTGCTTTTCTCGTGAAACTTTCAGCGCATGTATTGATCATGGAATAATTGTTAAGTAAATTTTCCGTCATAGAGTGTTAAAGTCAGTGATAAGAGCTTGAAATTCTATGAGACTCAGCCGAATCGTAAAAGATTTCAAAATTTCGATCAGTTGAGATTCGGGGCAAGAATTGATTTCAACTGAATAATCTTCTTCAAAAACTTGAACGTGCAATATTTTCTTCGAAAATCTTCGTAATTTCGTTCTGACTCGTGTACATTCGACTAATTTTGACGAGATTAAAGATTATTCAATGAATTTTAGCATCAGTTTGGAAAATCTCAAACAATTGATACGGTCGTTTATTTGTACTGGATTTTATCAGTACCAGAATGGTTGTCAGTGATTTGACGGTTCGTGTTGGATTTCATTTGATTCAACCAGATTCGGAAGTTGCATGCTTTTCAGGTATCATAATATTGACCATTGACAATCTTGATAAAAATTTTATCAAATTTCGCGTGTGAAAATTTCCAGGATGTTGGTTTGATGTTATATCGAAATTTTATATATATTTTTCATCTACTTGGATGATTTCGGTAACTTTATGTATATATTTCCTTTTTCTTGAACGAATTTGAACTCTAATAATTTGTTTTGTGCTGATATTGTGTCAGAATGATTTTTGTAAACTTGTGTTTGCCTAAGTAGAGTTGGAAAAACTAACGATATACGGAGATATACATACAGGGTGGGGCATTTAAAGTGTGGCGGGCGTTTTCTCCAAAAATAAAATGAGATACGAGAAAATTTTTCGGACAAAAATTGTAGGGTATCGAGGGGGACATCCGATGGTGGCCTTGGCTTTGACCTCAAATCTCATCTTCAAGGGCATTCTGAGGTCAACTCTTGTTTTTTAAATAGCATCTCATATTTTTTACTGCAGATTTGGATTCTAGGTCAAAAACCAAGAAACTTTTGTCTGAACCATTTCCCTGAAATCCGCAAAGATGGCGCTCTAATCGATATTGTTCCATACTGAATCTGACATTAGAATAACTCGAAAACGAAGGGTCTTGGAGGAGAATGTTCCGGACAAAAGTTGTCTGATTCCAAGGGGGACCCCTTGAACTGAAACGGAGGTGATGGGGTATAACAGACAAAACACAACACATTTCAATCGTCTACATCACTTGGATAATTTTAATGCAGTAGATGCTCAAAATGATGGCCTTCGACTTCAATATACATTTCAAAACGTTTCACAAAAGATTGCTGAACTCGTGCTAAAATATCCTCATTGATGCTCGCGCATGCATTGATGATTCGTTGACGCATATTCTCAGGTGTAGTCGGTGCTTGTTGATAAACTGTATCTTTTATGTATCCTCATAGAAAAAAGAATCTGGAGAAGTAAGATCCGGAGAACGGGCAGGCCAATGAACTGGTCCACGACGTCCTATCCATCGTCCAGGATAATCTCTGTCCAATATTTCTCGAGCTGTGACTGCATAATGGGATGGACAACCATCGTGTTGATACCACATATTCAATCGTTCCTGAATAGGTATGTCTTCAAGTAATGTTGGAAGTACTTGATCTAAGGAATGTCTGTACTTCTCTCCATTTAGCGTATCTGCAATGAAGTACGGTCCAATGACTCGAGATCGAAAAATACCACACCAAACATTCACAGCCCATTGTCTTTGATGCTCTACTTGACGTAACCATCTTGGATTTTCTGTCGCCCAGTAATGCATATTATGTCGATTTACTTGACCATGATTGGTGAACGTCGACTCATCAGAAAATAATATGTTGATGAAGTTGTTATTGTGCATTTGCGCTAGACCCCATCGACAAAACTGTACACGATTTTCGAAATCATCACCGTGAAGGTCTTGATGCAAACAAATGTGATACGGATGGAATTTGTGACGTTTCAGTATCCGAAAAACACTTCTTCGAGAAATTCCCGAATGGAGTTCAATTTCACGAGAGCTCACGTGTGGATTATTGGCTACTGCAGCTAGTACATTAACTTCCGCATTTTCTCCGCTAACAGTTCTCATTCGATGTCGTTTTTCCCTTGTAACACTTCCCGTTTCTGAGAATAATTTTGTAATGCGTTGGAAATACCTAATGGATGGCGTTGTTCTTTCAGGAAATCGTTCTGCATACAAGTCATATGCTTGTCTGGGGTTCTTATGCACTTCACCGTAAATGTAGATCATATCGATCTTTTCAGAAACCGTGTATCGGATATCCATGATTTTCAATTTGTCATAAACCAAGTAATAATCAAATGTAACTGACAAACTGACTCTCAAAATCGTGAATTTTCACTGAACCCCGTCGTTTGTTTACATCGCGTGAGCTCTGAATGGTGGTAATGTAGACGATTGAAATGTGTTGTGTATTGACAACTTTTGTACGAAACATTCTTTTGCAAGACCCTTCGTTTTCGAGTTATTCGAATGTCAGATTCAAAATGGAACAATATCGATTAGAGCGCCATTTTTGCGGAGTTCAGGAAGATGGTTCAGACAAAAGTTCCTTGGTTTTTGACCTAGAATCCAAATCTGCAGTAAAAAATATGAGATGCTATTTAAAAAACAAGAGTTGATCTCAGAATGCCCTTGAAGATGAGATTTGAGGTCAAAGCCAAGGCCACCATCGGATGTCCCCCTCGGTACCCTACAACTTTTGTCCGAAAAATTTTCTCGTATCTCACTTTATTTTTGGAAAAAACGCCCGCGACACTTCAAATGCCCCACCCTGTATACACATAAAGATTGACGATTCAGTTATTTTAATAAAAATAGAGCGTTTGGAGTTCAGTTTCGAAAAAAATTGTGTTCATATATGTATGTGTTTGGTGGTGAAATCTCGTAATCAAGTTCGGTTCGGGAAATTTAAAGTGATTTCTTTCTCTTTTATGAGGTGTTAGAATCGATACTGGAACTTGAGTTTTATTTGAGTTCGAATTATGCGAACATTTCACCTGATTTCAAATTATTATTTGTAAAATTCTTTATAAAATTCTTCATTGACCAAAAAGTACTCCAATCAGGATTTAATTGGTTTTTTTCATACATATAATTTTCAACATGAAATCGTAAAAAGTTGAATCGTGAAATATCCTCTAAAGTTGAATGATCGATTTCTCGATACCAGTACATTCAAAGGAGTTTCGATTCGTGTTGACCATGGAACACGTTCGAAATTACTGTGACGCATTGAATTTTAAGTATATATGTATAGTGTTTGCACGTTTCCGTATATAATAAACAGCTCGATCTCATCTGAAAACATCGTATATATTTTTCATATCGGTGAATACTTCAGAAATTTTGATAATTACATGTTTTCAAGTTCGTGAAGTGGAATGATTTTTGGGATTTCGATTGAAGATGAGAGTAGAATCATTAAAAGTCCGCCTGATTGAGTTTTATTTTGATTGAAGTTTTCGGAATTTTGAATATTCAGTGTGAAATGAAATATTTGATTGTATTCAATTGTTGGTCAATGTTCAATAACTCCATATAATTTTCGAAATCACGTGAATAATCATTCAAATTCAATCCATTATCAATGGAAAACGAAATAAATATAATTTTTCCGATCAATTATAAACAGCAAAACCTGACATTTTAGGAGTTGGGAAAAAAAAAATTTCTGATCTTCCAGAAATTCTAGGACTTATTCTGAAACCCAGTCAGTAGGCAACAGATTGTTGCTATCGATTCATTATTTTGAAATCTATAACATGTATATGAATCTAATTTTTGCATGTTCCAAGGAATAATCATGTTTCATTGATTTTGGTGAAATTTTGCGAATATTTTCCTCATGCCTTTGTGCAATTCTGAAGTTTCCACTCTAAAAATTAGTGGTGATGACTTCAGTCAATCATAAAGATTTTCGACACAAGTTTCATATTGGAATTTAAAACTCAATTTTGTATTGTCAGGATTAGTGGTCAGAATTCGCTATACATGTGTGTTCTTGAGTATTGCTTCTGAAATTCGATTTCGAATCAACAGTGATTTATCGAAGTTTCGATTAAATTAACCGATGAAGTCAAGCTGAAGCTAAACTGCCGTTGGTTTTACGAAGATTTTGTTGAATCTCGGAATTGTTATCATTGATTCATTTAGTGGGTGTCAGTTCTGTCTCTTGAATTGGACTCGAGTTTGCATGTCTTCAGGATTATTGCAATATTTTTTTAACGGATTCTATAAGTTGCAACAGGGTGTCGTGTGCTGACGTTTCCTCTCTTGCAGTAATAGGAACTTTTGAAGGCGCCTACCTTTGAGAATAAGAGCTTCTCTTGGATAGGTTGAAAATTTTTAGGATTATTTTGAAATTGGAAAAATCATTCGATAATGGCCCTATTTCTCATAAGGGGATGGAATTGAAATGGAAGCGTCGCTACTCAATACATCCCCTGCTGAAAATCAACGATTGATTCTGACCAAATCTGATTGAATTAATAGGACGTACTTTGGAGCATCAATATTTGACGATTGAGCCTCAATCAGAATTGGTCAGATTTAATAAAAACCGATAGACATGCTTTGATGAATGGTACTGAATCAGGGACATACAGGTGAAACAAGGGACACTTCTTCACAGGTAAATGGTGGAAAGGAACGTCATCAGATCGAATGCGGTTTGAACATATTCAAGTTTCTGGCTTCAATAGTCATTTGAACATTTCGATTTTCGCATGATATTTGATAGGATTCAATGATCGTTTCACTGATTGCAATCCGATCAGAATCAAATGTTGGATTGGAAATAGAAAAATCGAAGATTATATTGAATCGGGATTAATATGGAAATCAACGGATGGACGAATGGGGATGAATCGGCATTTACCCAGTCATGTTGAAACGCGATGGAGTATGAGATTGGATAGGAGAAAGAACAATATAAACGGGGGATGGTGGCAATGAGAAATGGATGAGATTGAATCAGAACATTGTGCAGTCGATATCCCGATTGAATACAATTGGATTCATTGAGCATGCCAACGAATCAACCAATATAAATACTTGAGAATCAATCGGTGAATGTACGGAGTTGAGGGATCGCAATGAATAGGGAATTTGAACGTTGTGAGCGAATTTGATTCGTTGAAAGTTTTTCCAATTAAGAATATTGTCAAAGGGCTGTACATTCAGAATCAGATTCATTAGGAGAATAGCTGATTCGATCCTACAGTATTCAGTGATTCATGATATGATTGAGACTCAAAAACTCACTGTGATACTGATATGCAATTTTTCATTTTTTCAAGGTAGATTCAACTGAGGTTGAAAGTATTCACCCAGTCGGAGTCAATGAGGGTTTTGCTAATTCTAGATCTCTCTGAGCGAGTGAGATTCCATCAGGAATGGGCTCTGTTTCTCAATTGGTTTCGATATGATAATGAACGATTGAATGCTATAATATTCAATGAATTGCACAACTGACCGCATCAGATTCAATGGGGATGGAGCCGATTCAAAAAATCTGTAGGCGACTGGAATTCTATCAGAAACAGGCGCTACTACTCAATCGGATTTGATAAGAACATGACCAATGGCGTTCTATAGTATTTCATGATTCACATCACGATACGGGATGGGAATCACGCTCAGCCGCTGATATACAAGGTGCACTTCTGCAAGTGAGTTGTACACAGGAATCGCCTCATTTAACCAGTCGGATTCAATGAGCGTTCAGTCAATCTGAAACATCTGGAACCGAGTGGACCCATATAAGTGTAGGATCTACTACTCAATCGGATTCGATAGTGGTATGGTCGATGACATTCTATCGTATTCTTTGAGCCGCATCACGGTATGAAATGCGAACCACACTGAGACGCTAATATACGAGGTACACTATTCTGAGTGTTTCGCGAACAACAATCTCATGATTGACCCAATGGGATGTGATGGGGGCCGAGCAGATTCTAAACATTTGTAGGCGAATGAAATTTTCCCAGAGATCGGGTCTCCTACTAAGCCGATTGGATTGTATCTTATTCAATGAGTCATATCGATATACGAAATCTGAACCACACTGAACACCCTAAAAAGTATTATATACCTCCTGATCAGAAAGTACTCGGAATTCTCTATTCAAACAAACCGCGCTTGAGATATTGTCGGAATCTTTTGTTTTCCATGTTATTTCATCTGTTATTCAGCGCTCAAATGTCTGTTTGCGCCTCATTCGTCAGAAGTTAGTGCGTGTTGCCTTGTAAACGAGTCAGCGTGTGTTGTGGTCTGCGAATTTCGCAATGTCGAATTTGGTTGAGCAAAAAGTTTGTCTAAAATTTTGTGTTCTTAACAAAATTTCATGTGCGGAGGCGGTGAAGATGTTAACAGAAACCTACGGGGACTCGACGATGTCGAAAACACAAGCGTACGAGTGGTACAAAGAGTTTGAAGCAGGTCGTATTGTGGTTGTTGATTTGCCTCGTTCCGGTCATCCATCCACCAATATCACTGACGAAAATATTGATAAGATTAAAGAAATCGTCCTCGCAAATCGTCGTGTGAGCATGAGGGAGATAGCATTCGATCTCGGTGTCTCGTTCGGATCGGTGCAGAACGTTATGCACAATATTTTGGCGGTGAGACGAGTTGAAGCACGGCTTGTGCCGAGAGTGTTGAGTTTGTTGCAGAAACAGCATGGCATTGATGTTGCTAAACAAATGCTCTCTTCGGGCCAAAATGTTATCGAAGGCATCATTACCGGTGACGAAACATGGGTCTATGAATGTGACATCGAAACTAACCAGCGATCATCGAAATGGCGCTTTTCAGACGAGTCGAAACCTAAAAAACTGCGACAGAGTCGATCTAAAATCAAGGTTTTGTTGACTGTTTTCTTTAATTGCCATGGTGTGGTCCATTCCGAATTTCTCCCACCAGGTCAGACAGTGAATAAGGAATGTTACGTGAGCGTAGTGAAGCGTTTGAGGGAAAACTGTAACGACTCTATCACACAATGATTATGAGAATCATGTAAAATTAGGAGAACATGAATTACAAATAAATATAAAAGGAAATATGAAATTATCTCATCAATCATTTTAATTAGTCTTAGTCAACAATGATGAGGTCAAGTTATACAATATGTACTCGATGACAAATGCGACGTTCAGATAACATCATAAATCACTTATGAATATACATTTTTTGGAGGAAGAGAAGGAGAGAGATTACAAATAAATATAAATAGTAATTATGGCTTATCTTGGCAACGGAGAACCGCCGTGATGGTGCACAGTGGGGAAATCTAGAAAAACGTGTTTCAAAATAACATTCTGGCAAGACTAATAAACCGATTCCAATGATCTTTCTTCCAAATTAAAGCTGATTAAATGCCAAACAAATCTATCGAAGCACATTTTGGAAAAGTCATCAATTTCAAGATGGCGGAGGCAATATGGCGGACGAAAATGAAAAAATCTCGTCGAATCGTCTTCAAAATCGTTACTCGGGGGTTTTTGGGGTCGCTGATCACGAATCCAAGGTCAAAAATATCAAATTTCAGAATGGCGGATCCAATATGGCGGATGAAAATGAAAAACTCTCATCGAATCGTCTTCAAAACGTTACTCGGGGGTTTTTGGGGTCGCTGATCACGAATCCAAGGTCAAAAATATCAAATTCAAAATGGCGGATTCAATATGGCGGACAAAAATGAAAAAATCTCATCGAATCGTCTTCAAAACCGTTACTCGGGGGTTTTTGGGGTCGCTGATCACGAATTCGTGGTCAAAAATATCAAATTCAGGATGGCAGATCCAATATGGCGAACATGAATTTGAAAAACTCACCGAATCGTCTTGAGGGTCATCACTGGAGGGTTTGTGGGGTTCCTGATCACGAATTCATGGTCGAAAATGTCTAACTTCAAATGGCACACTCAATATCACTGTTGGAAGTTTGAAATGAGATAATCCATAATCACTCCGAAACAATGAAAGGTAATGATAACGATAATGTCAGTGCTCTTCTATTGATTGTAATCCCAACCGTACTCAATCACTCATGGTTGACTCCTTTGGGTCAATAAGTCTTGCACATCTTTATCCAAGTTAATTGGAGAATGTTTCCATTCAGAACGCATATGACTGATCAATGGATCGGAAGAAATCAGCAATTTATGAATGATATCTTCATTCGTAACAAGTCTGTGCATCTCCCGGGTATTAAATTCTTTATAATGCTTGAAATCTTTGTTTCGGGCTTCCTGAGCCTCTTCTGACAGTTCTCCGATCGGTATTATATGAGAATCAATAATTTTTGAACCATGGATCAGAATTTTATGGAGTGATGGTGGCATATAGTACCATGGATAAAGTCGCACATATAGCTCCGCTGTTTGTGCACAATATTCTTCAAATTTCTGAGTCTCAATTTCTCTGCCACAAGCAAGGGTTTTCAGAATGACAGCAAATCTGCGGATTAATTCCTCATTCACTCCTGTGATTTTTGATGTGAGTTGTGGATCTTGGAAAAATCTCCTCGCGGTATTTCCATCATTGCTGGTACCTGATCCTTGTCTTGGCATATCTATGTGCAACCCAATTTCATTTTTGAATGCTTTCTGAATTTTCTCCTTAGCTTCTTTTTTTTTTATCTTGTCATCATTATTCCTTGCTGCCCACTTGCAGAAATCTAATCGATATGCTATGTGCAGTACAGTTTCCATCAAACGTATCCAAGCATGCAACGTAGAAAGCCCATACTTGAAGTTGTCAGGGATTTCGGGTTTCTGTTTTACTTTTGATAAATCGTTCATCTCTGACGGCTTTGCTCCAAATATAACACAGTTCGACGATGATCTTGTATTAGTCAGAGCTTGACATACCTTTCCATCTATCAACGATCAAAATCTCAACTACGACACATATGATATGAACATATCCTCAAAGACACGAAACTCCATACAGAATTTATTTCATACAAGAAAAAGATACACTGAGAAGAATGTTTTGTTGTACTAACCAAACAGTTTTGTTGATATATGCCCAAACAAAGAATTAATTTACCAAACACCAAATTTTGGTTCAGGTAACCAAATGTTTTTGTTGTGATGAACAAGAGATTTTGTTGATATATGCCCAACCAAATCAATTCGGTTGACAAATTTTGGTTAACTATACTAAGAATTTGGTTATATCAACCGAAATGTGGTTGTGCTAAACAAATATTTTGTGCATTCAACCAAAACACAATTTGGTTGAGATAACGAAATGTTTTTTCTCAGTGTACGTCGAATCGCGATGTTTAACGATACATCAATGTAATAAATTGAAATTCTAACGTCTCCCGTGCTTTTCTTTTGTTTCCGTTCGGTGTTTTGTTTTTTCCTCAGATACGCTGTTGTGTGTTGTATTGTATTGTAAAGCGTTGAACGTACGTTATAGCGATTGAAGCAAATTTTGATTTTCATATAGTAGTATGTTCATATCATATGTATCGTAGTTGAGATTTTGATAATTATATTGGAGTGAGCTAGGTCGTGGTTGTTTTTAAAGTAATATCGCAGTGTATGGTTGATAAGTCATCTTTTGTGGTTATTTCAATGGAAATTCATTTCTTGTGCCACATCCTTCTAAGATGAACCATTTCGAAATAAAAAATCGGATTCTTTCCAGTATACTTTTGGGAAGCAAGAGTAAAAGTGTTGATGAAATCTCAGATTACATTAATACGCACTTCCACTTTGATCGTGAAAATTCAAATATCATAAAAAATAAAGTATCCCAATACTTCATCCCTGCTTTTAATAGAAGATATAAAGCAGCACTGTTCAACGAAAGTGAATTTAACAAAAAAAACGGAGACTGGCTGGATTCCGACTTCACAGTATCGTTGAACAGTTCAAAAGCTGGTAGGAAATCTTTGAATGATTTCAATGATGGTTCACGAGCCACTAAGTGGAGAAAGACGAGTACATTGAGAAATTTGTATTCAGTGGATGAAATCCAAGATGCTTTTTTGAGTAATTTGAGAGCTGCTGGAAAAGTGGGATTAGCAAATACTATAAATAAATTATTACTAGAGGAGGAAGACAATATGAAAAATCCATCAATTCCTCATTCTCGATTAACTGCTGATGAATCTCTGAGCATGATAGAAGACGCAAAGTTGAGTAAACACGGGTATGAAACCATTCGCCTACATGTAAAAGCAGTTAATGCCGACGTTTTTCCTTCATATAGAAATCTTGCTAATGCAAAAAGAAGGTGTTACCCTCCACCTTCAGCCTTGACAGTATCTGAAGGTGGTGCAGAGATTGATTTCAAAAGTTTAATTGACCTGACCATTCGACGCATATCGGAGATTCCGGAAGTGATGGGATGTTTAACCGAATTGCTCAGTACCACTGATAGGCATGACATTACTTTGAAATTCCAAGGCAAATGGGGGTGTGATGGGGCTTCCAATCAGAGTCAATATGAGCAGACTTTTTCTGATGAAACATTGTCGGATGAATCTATTTTCATGATTTGAATGGTCCCTTTGCAACTGGAAGCTCAAACCCTTGAAAGACGTCAACTGATTTGGAAAAATCCTCGCGCGTGCTCAACCGAATACTGTCGCCCGATAAAATTTGAATATGCACGTGAAAATTTGGATAAAATAAGACACGAGGTGGATATAATCCAACAGCAAATACAACATCTTGATCCGACCATAATACAAACAGCAATGGGCCAATTTGAGGTTAAGCATGAGTTTTTCCTCACTATGATAGATGGAAAGGTATGTCGAGCTCTGACTAATACAACATCATCGTCGAACTGTGTTATATGTGGAGCAAAGCCGTCAGAGATGAACGATTTATCAAAAGTAAAACAGAAACCCGAAATCCCTGACAACTTCAAGTATGGGCTTTCTACGTTGCATGCTTGGATACGTTTGATGGAAACTGTACTGCACATAGCATATCGATTAGATTTCTGCAAGTGGGCAGCAAGGAATAATGATGACAAGATAAAAAAAAAAGAAGCTAAGGAGAAAATTCAGAAAGCATTCAAAAATGAAATTGGGTTGCACATAGATATGCCAAGACAAGGATCAGGTACCAGCAATGATGGAAATACCGCGAGGAGATTTTTCCAAGATCCACAACTCACATCAAAAATCACAGGAGTGAATGAGGAATTAATCCGCAGATTTGCTGTCATTCTGAAAACCCTTGCTTGTGGCAGAGAAATTGAGACTCAGAAATTTGAAGAATATTGTGCACAAACAGCGGAGCTATATGTGCGACTTTATCCATGGTACTATATGCCACCATCACTCCATAAAATTCTGATCCATGGTTCAAAAATTATTGATTCTCATATAATACCGATCGGAGAACTGTCAGAAGAGGCTCAGGAAGCCCGAAACAAAGATTTCAAGCATTATAAAGAATTTAATACCCGGAAGATGCACAGACTTGTTACGAATGAAGATATCATTCATAAATTGCTGATTTCTCCCGATCCATTGATCAGTCATATGCGTTCTGAATTGAAACATTCTCCAATTAACTTGGATAAAGATGTGCAAGACTTATTGACCCAAAGGAGTCAACCATGAGTGATTGAGTACGGTTGGGATTACAATCAATAGAAAAGCACTGACATTATCGTTATCATTACCTTTCATTGTTTCGGAGTGATTATGGATTATCTCATTTCAAACTTCCAACAGTGATATTGAGTGTGCCATTTGAAGTTAGACATTTTCGACCATGAATTCGTGATCAGGAACCCCACAAACCCTCCAGTGATGACCCTCAAGACGATTCGGTGAGTTTTTCAAATTCATGTTCGCCATATTGGATCTGCCATCCTGAATTTGATATTTTTGACCACGAATTCGTGATCAGCGACCCCAAAAACCCCCGAGTAACGGTTTTGAAGACGATTCGATGAGATTTTTTCATTTTTGTCCGCCATATTGGATCCGCCATTTTGAATTTGATATTTTTGACCTTGGATTCGTGATCAGCGACCCCAAAAACCCCCGAGTAACGTTTTGAAGACGATTCGATGAGAGTTTTTCATTTTCATCCGCCATATTGGATCCGCCATTTTGAAATTTGATATTTTTGACCTTGGATTCGTGATCAGCGACCCCAAAAACCCCCGAGTAACGATTTTGAAGACGATTCGACGAGATTTTTCCATTTTCGTCCGCCATATTGCCTCCGCCATCTTGAAATTGATGACTTTTCCAAAATGTGCTTCGATAGATTTGTTTGGCATTTAATCAGCTTTAATTTGGAAGAAAGATCATTGGAATCGGTCTATTAGTCTTGCCAGAATGTTATTTTGAAACACGTTTTTCTAGATTTCCCCACTGTGTGGTGGTAAGGAATCCTCCTTTTAACTTCCTTTTTAGTGAGGCCGGAAATCTTTTATCCAATTCTTCTTCTAGGGCCTTTTCTCCCAACTCTCCAAGAACGCCGTCGTACAACTTCAAGTTGTATACTGTATGATTGCAATCAGATATAGATATATATTATATCGTGTCGAGGGCAACTCTCAAAATTCGTGTGCACACGTTAACGGCTGGTACCAGAGAGAGCTTTCTTACTTGGCTTCCCAGTCTCTTCTCCTCATCCCCTTCTCCTTCTGGCCCCTCTCCCCTTTCTCTCATACTTAAATCTCTCTCTCTCTCTCCGCACTTATTATCACTTTTCTTATATTCATGTGTTACAAAACGTGAGTGATTTATTACCAGCAACATGCAGATATGTTATGAGTTCATTGAATCAATATTTGAATCGATGTTTGTGGATGTTCTGTGCTCCCTAGCACGGGAAGGAATAGTTGAATTTACTATGTGATCATTCTGCCCGAGGAACATACTGAGTTCCCAATGGAAGTTACTGCGGAACAGAACTGCCAGATGGGTATTCCCGCAGAGCGGAAGTGTACCCTACTATCGTCCCGTGTATGTAAGTTACATGTGTGTAAAGGTTCCGAGTGGTGGTGAAAATGTGTATATGAACGATAGTAGGGGTACTATTCCCCTGAACGGCAATGCGCACCTGGCAGTTCTGCTGCGGAACATTGAAAATTTGATTACACGTCCATTGGCTCCGCGAAGTAATATAAAGTCATCACCCACACGTGACAGTCACCGATGAATCACGTGGCTTCTCCGTGGAACAAAGGGAGGAGAAAGGGAGCAGTGGATACAGCGTGGTACGACGAACAGGCAGCGTAGAAGTAACGGAGGAATTTCCAGGCCGTGTTTTTGTGCGGACATTTCTCGGTTGCCTCCACGCTGCTTCTCCGTCGTACTACCATTCAAATCGCAGGAAAACGTTTGTGGGATTTCGTTTGTCAATCCCGATCCGAATCATGAAAAAACGTATTGGATCTGTTCGAGAGGCCCTGCGTTGCCCTTTGAATCCACTCATGGATTCCAATTCAATTTGGTCTAAATTAACCAGCCACTTGTTCATTGGAACTCCCCAATGAATCAGCGAAACACCTATTGAATCCTATTAGGATGACTATGTCAACATCACTGACCGTCTAACCCAAAACCATGTAACAACTCACATTGATTCTCATTGAGCTCTTTCGTCATTACACTGATTCAGTATGTGATATCCCTGGTTAGAAGGTCCAACAGAAACCGATAGAAACCGATTCAAAATTAATCGGAATGAATAGGGTCAATCGGAGAGGCTCAACTACCGATTAGAGCTGGATAGGGATTAATTGGAACGTGGTATATATAGGATTGAATCGAGGATTTACCGATAGAAAAATATTTGTTTTATTGGAATTGATATGAATTTCAGTGATCAATCGGTTTGTATGAGAGCTATCTGATTGAGAGTTTGAGAATTTCTCCATTTCATGAGGCAAATAGTTTTTATCGGAAATTTCCATGACCTAAAGCTATTGGAACCAATCGTAAATGTTACGTAATGGGAGATCTAATCGGTTTCTATGAAAAATGTCCAATTCGATTAGAGCCCGTACAGATTTGATCGGTCTGTAGGTTTTAATCGGATTATTCCACTATCCGGATTCATGGGGAATAATAGGACCGTTTACGGATCTGAGAATTGAATAGGATTGAATGAGAAATATCCAATTCGAATTCAGAATTCCTTTCAGCGGATTAGTTCATCGGTTTTTATCAGAATTTTCGGTGATTTCGGTCTATCGGAACCAATAGGAAAATTGTACAAAATTCAAGACTCACTGGGTTCCTATCCAGAATATCCAATTCGATTTGAGTTTGTTTATTTTATTGGTCAATAGGTTTCGGCTGGATTATTCGATCATCCCAAACTGGAAAAGAAGGTGGGTACAGACAACGGTGATATAGTTGATTCAACAGTAGAATACGATTGGATATATCCAACTGAATCTGACTGTTGACTCAACTACATGCAGTTGAATTAACCATCATGGTGTGAAGTCAACGATTATACTGTCAATCTGAACGTATATTCGTTGACTTGACTATGATATTCAGTTACCCTGACAACAAAATATAATTGATTGTCGATGAAATTTTTTTTTCAATGCAATTCATGGGAAATAAAAGGAATATTCACGGGATTGAATATTCGATAGCATTGAATGAAAAATGTCCAATTCAATTTCAGACTCCATTCCACCGCATTAGCCCTGGTTAAAAAATCCGATGAGATCCGATAGAAACCGATTCAGAATTAATCGGACTGCATAGGATCAATCGGAACAGTTCAATCCCCGATTCAAAATCAATAAGAGTTAACCGGAATCTCTTTTCTACAGGTTTCAATTGGGCATTCACCAATTAAAACATCTGCATTTCATGGGAATCAATCGGACTTCACATAATCTATTGGTCTGTATAAGAGATATCTGATTGGATGATTGAAATTTTCTCCATTCCATCAGGCAAACGGTTTCTATCGGAAGTTTCCACAATTTCAATCTATTGGAACTAATGGGAGAATTTGTGAAATTGAATGATGAATGGGTTTCTTATGGGGGATTTCCGACTGCATTTAAGGATGTATCGATTGATCAATGGGTTTCAATTGGATTATTCCAACATTCAAATTCATTGGAAATAATAGGCAAGTCCACAGATTCTAAAGTCCTATAAGTATCTACCGGCAATAACCGATTCAGCTTTGGAATTTCTTTCATTGCATCAGATCATTGGTTCTTATCGGAATCCCTGGTGACCTCAATGTATTGGAACTAATGGGAAAGTTGCTGGAATACGAAACTATAATTATAGAATACCAAGAGAATCCAATTAGAAAATATTTCATTGGTATCAATCGGAATTTTCATCAGTGATGGAATATTCATTGGATCCCATTGAAGAATATGTTACTGGTACCAATCATAATTGTAATGAATATTAAAATGCCGATTAAATCAAATTAAAAAATATTGTGTTCGTACGAATTGTAATTTTTATCATTGATAAAATACCTATTGGATGCCATTGAAAAATATTCGACTGGTATCAATTAGAATCTTCATGATTAATAACATACCGATTGAATCCAATTGGAAAATATTGTATTGGCATCAATTGGAATTTTTATCGGTCATAAGATACCAAGTGAATGCAATTACACAATATTCCATTGATATCAATCGGAATAATAATTTTTATCATTGATAAAATATCAATTGGATCCCATTGAAAAATATTCGACTGGTATCAATGAAAATTTTCATGATTGATGAAATACCGATTCAATCCAATGAAAAAATGTTTTATTGGTATCCTTCGGAATTTTCCATCAACCATAAAATACCCATTGAATCTGATGAGAAAATATTTTCTTGGTATCAATTGGGTCTTTTATGATTAATGAAATACCCATTGAATTCTTTTGAAAAATATTCCACTAATATCAATTAGAATTTGAATGATCAATAAAATACCTATTTAATCAAATAAGGAACATTTCATTGTCATTAGTTGGAATTTTTTATTATTGATAAAATACCAATCGGATCCCATTGTGGTGGTTTGTATCGTTGTAAATGTGTATGTATTGTGCGCCATCTATATTGTTCCTAGCGTTCATCTTTCTATAACGTTTCGCATCATGTAACCTTACCTTCGTGCGTTGTCGTTGGTCACTCTACTGCGCACGTTCGACGCGAATAAACGTTTGTCTATATCAAGACCGTGTATTTGATCCTCTTTCTGACCCTGTAACCTAACAGGTTATTGGCTCAGAACGTGTAGTTGTTGCGCGAAATTAAACTTGAAATATGAGCATGTGAATTCGTACGCGACAATTCGGGTGAATTCAGTTGAATTTGGGGTACGAAAAAGAAACGTATCTCGTTGACGTGTAAAACATGGCGGCGTCGAGTACATCACACAATATCAAGAAACTGAACGACCACAATTATGAATCGTAGAAACTACACATGAGAAGCGTTCTCATCCGTCACGAATTGTGGAGTTATACTAACGCTGATGAAGTAAAAACCGAAGAAAATCACGTAGAATGGGAAAGAAAGGACCAAAAAGCATCAGCGTTGATTATGCAAGCACGTTGACATACAGTATCATTTTACGCGAGATTTGGTTGGGAAAAAGGGAATTGAGATAGTTTATATAAGATCAGACTGTATGTTTGCTGATATATTGACGGAAGTTTTATCAAGTACAAAACATGATAGGGGACTTGAAATTTTGAACTTGAAATGATAACACATAAGTATTTGGATGTCATTCTCTTTATCAATGCGATTAATTTCCACAAGTTTAAGACTACGCAAAAGGATGAGTCTGAATTTACACCGATAGAGGGAGTGTTGGTTTGTATCGTTGTAAATTTGTATGTATTGTGCGCCATCTATATTGTTTCTAGCGTTCATCTTTCTATAACGTTTCGTATCATGTAACCTTACCTCCGTGCATTGTCGATGGTCACTCTACTGCGTACGTTCGACGTGAATGAACGTTTGTCCATGTTAAGACCGTGTATTTGATCCTTTTTCTGACCCTACAACCTAACACATTGAAAAACGTTTTACTGGTATCAATTAGAATTTCCATGATTGATAAAACTCCGAATGGATCAACTTGAAAAATATTGTATTGGTATCAACCGGAATTTTTACTATTGATAGAATACCAATTGGATCCCATTGGAAGATATTTGACTGGTATCAAATAAAATTCCCATGATTGATAAGAAACCGATTCAATCCAATCAAAAAATATTTTGTTGGTATCAATCGGAATTTTTTATCAACCATAAAATACCCATTGAATCCGATTAGAATATATTTTCTCGGTATCATTTGAAATTTTTGTGATTAATGAAATACCCATTGAATCCCATTGAAAAATATTCGACTGGTACCAATTAGGATCTTCATAATTGATAACAAACCGATTCAATCCAATTGAAAAATATTGTATTGGCATCAATCGGAATTTTCATTGGTCATAAAATACCAAGTGAATGCAATTACACAATATTTCATTGATATCAATCGGAATGATTATTATTGATAAAATACCTATTGGATGCCATTGAAAAATATTTGACTGGTACCAATTAGAATCTTCATAATCAATAACAAACCGATCCAATCCAATTGAAAAATATTGTATTGCCATCAATCGGTATTTCCATTGGTCATAAAATACCAAGTGAATGCAATTACACAATATTTCATTGATATCAATCGGAATGATTATTATTGATAGAATATCAATTGGATTCCATTGAGAAACATTTGACTGATATCAATTAAAATTTCCCGTCCGGGTGACGAGTGTATGGGCAAGGTGAATAGAGATAGGTGTGCGAGAAAAAGGGTAATTGAGTGAGGAAAATAGGATAAAAGAAAAGTGTAGTGGTGTGGAGGTGAAAGCTGGGGCGTCAGTGTAAGTGTTCCAGTGAAGTTGTGGTATTGAAGTGGGAGAGTGAAGGAGGAAAAGTAAGAAGGTAAGTGGCGTGACACGTGGGGCGGAGGGGACGGGAGAAGGTAGGAGGATAGAAGAGGGAAATCGGTGGCGCAGTATAGGATTGGGAGCTGAAGTAGGTAGGAGAGTATAGTAGGTGAAGAGAACGGCGGAGAGGATGAGGGAGTGGGGAAGACAGAGATTTAGTTAGGAGCGACATCGGGCGGAGAGATAGCGAGTAGTGGAAATCGGTACCGAAGGTAAGAAGAGAAGAAGGACAGGTAGAGAGCGAGGATATGGAGAAAGTAGAAGAGGTAAGGTTAAAGTCAGACGGCAAGACAGTGGAGAAGATAGAGACAAGGCCAGACGGGAGAGAAGAAGAAAAGGTTAAGCTGGGGTCAGACGGAGGGAAAGGAGAAGAGATGGAGCTGGGGTCGGGCGGTAAAGAGGGAGAAGGAGGAAAGATAGTGCCAGAGGAACTGAAGAAGGAAACAGAGAACGAGCAGGGGCAGCGAGGTATGAAAATGAGCAGAGGACGGCCGAATAACGCGGTGAGATTGGGGCGAGAGAGAAGTGGAAGCTTGAGAAACGGAGAAGGACTCAGGGATTTTCTGAAGGGGAAGAGGGAGGGGGAGGAAGAGTTGATAGGGGGTCAGAGTAGGATGGAGAGACCGCCGGAGGAGAAGAGCTCGAGAGAAACAGATGGGATGTGAGAATTGATGAATATGATGGAGGAATTGGGAAGAGAAATGAAAGAATTGAAAGAGCAAATGGGGGAAGGTATGGAAGGGATGAGAAAGAGTTAGAGAAGATAAGAGAGAGACAGGATAGAGTAGGAGAGGTATGGAAGGCGAAAAAGGAAGAGTTCAAAACAAGGATGAGCAGAGTGGAAGAGCAGGGACAGGAATGTAGGGAAGGGAAAAGAGTGTTAGGAGATCTGAAGAGGAGGGTGGAGGATTTGGGAAAGAGGTCGGGAGAAGGAGAGGAGAGTGGTGGGGATATGCAGAGTATAATAGGAGGAGTGGGAGGAGCAAGATTGATGGAGTTGGAGAAGAGATTGGAGAAAGTCGAAAGTAGAGGTAGAGAGGAGTATGATGAAGGAAAAGAGAGAGAGCCCAGTCACTCGGAAGTTGAGGTGGGGGTGGATAGGAGAATGAGGGAGATGGAGGAGAAAATGGAGTTGAGGGAGAGGGAAGGGAGGAGGAAAAATGTCATGGTGAAAGGTTTGGAGGGGAAGAAGAGCGCAGGAGAGGAGGTGAAAGGGTTAATGGGGAGGTTGTGGGTGACGGTGCAAATGGAGGGAATAGGGGATTCAGAACGGTGGAGGAGAAAGGAAGGGTGATGAGAAAGAAGGGGGTACTTAGGGGTAGAGAGGAGAGAATAGAGGAGGATTATACATGGAAGGAAAGGAAGATGGCAGAGAGAATGAGGGAAATAGGGTTTGAACTGTGAAGGCAGAGGAAAAGAGTGTGGATAGGTTATGGGGGATGTGGATAGATGGCAGATGGTGGAAATGGGATAAAGAAGAGGAGAAGTTAAGAAGTGGAGGAGAGTACTTCAGGGCAATGGAAAATATGGAGGATAGAAGAGAGGAGAGGGATTTTTAGGAGAGACAAGGGGAAGGAGAAGAGGCGGGAGAACAGAGGTAAGGAAGAAGAGAAGTGGAGAAGATGTAGGGAAAGGGATGAAGATAGGGTTCTGGAATGTAGCAGGGGGAGGTGGGAAGGAGGAGAACTTTTGGAATGGGATAGAAGGATGGGATATAGAAGGATTGACGGAGACATGGCTAGAGGAGAAAAGGTGGGAGAAGATAAAGGAGAATTTACCGGAAGGGTATGATTAGAGGGCACAGCGGACAAGGAAAAGGAATAAGAAAGGAAGGGCTATGGGGGGAATACTAATGGGCATCAGAGATGGGTTGGGAAGGGAGGAAGGGGGGAGGAAAGGGAGGAGGGAGGAGTTATGGTGAGGGGAATTCAATGAAAGGGAGAATCATGGAGTGTGGTACTGGTGTACTCGGATGGAAACGTGAGGAGGAAAATGGAGGTGGTGAGAGAGACATTGGGGGGGGGCAGGAGGTCTGAAAGAGAGGATGATTATAGGTGGGGATCTGAATGCGAGGATAGGGTGCAGTGGAGGAGTGGAGTGTAAGGGTGTGGAGGAGGAAGTGGAGGTGAGGAAATCGGAGGATAAGAATATGAATAAGGAGGGTGCGGAGTTGATTGAAATTCTGGGAGAGGGAGGGTGAGGTGTAATGAATGGAGTGATAGAAGGGTTCAAGGAGGGGGAATATACAAATATAGGGAAGAGGGGGCAGTCGGTGATAGATTGTTTAATAGGAGATATTGAGGGCTGGGAGGAGGTGAGGAGAATCGAGGTAGGAGCGAGAGGAGAATCGGATCACTTGCCTCTGATATTAGAACTGGAGGGAGGTGAGGGAGTGGAGAAGGAACAAGTAAGGGGGACAGGAGTGGAGAGGAGTAATAGATTGGCCAGGGGAGGGGATAAGGGAATTCAAGAGAAATATAGAGGGTTGGGTGGGGACAAGGTTGGAGAGAGAGGAGTTTAAAGAAGATTTGGAGGGGAGAATTAGGGCGGCGATGAGGGAGAAGAAGGTGAAGAGAGGGGGCCAGAGGAGAAGGAATCGTTGGTGGGATCAGGAATGCAGGGAAAAAAAGAGGGAAGCGGCGAGAGCGGTAAGGGAATGGAGGAAAGGGAAGATAGGGGTAGAGGAGGTGATAGCGAGGAGGGAGGGATATAGGGAGACGTGCGAGAAGAAGGAGGAAAAGGAAAGGGAGAAGCTTTGCGAAGGAATTGGGAAAGTGAAGAGAGAAGCACAGGTATGGGATATGATGAGGAGGGGAAGAGGAGGCAGAAAGAAAGTAGGGGAGGAAATAAGGCTAAGGCAATGGGAAGAGGATTTCATGAGGCTGTAAGGAGGGGTACAGGGGAGGGTGAGGGATGGAGGAGCAGAGTTACTAGGAGTGGAAGATGGGGAAATGGAGATAGGATTAGAAGAGGTGAAAGACGCAATAGGGAGGCTCAAAAAGGGGAAGGCTGTGGAGGGAGATGGTATACTGGGTGAGACTTGGATATATGGGAGTGAGGAAGTGGCGAAGGCAATATGGGAGATTTTTAAAGGAGTATGGAAGGGGGGAAAAATTCCGGAGGAATGGAAAGAGATTTGGATAGCGCCGATTGTGAAGGAGGGAGGGGGCAAAAGGGTGGAAGAATATAGAGGGGGAGCGCTGGCCACAGCGCTATACAAGGTGTACATGATGGTAGTGGCAGAGAGGCTAGAGAGGTAGGTGGAAGAAAAGATGATAATACCGGGGAACCAGACAGGGTTTAAGGGAGGGGTAGGTACGTTGGACAACATCCACGCGCTAAACTATATAATGGAGAGAACAATTAGGAAGAGAGAGAATAATCAAGGAGAGGGCCGATAGGGAGGATGAGGAGGCTATATGGGGAGACAAGAGGGGGGGTAAGAGTAAGAGGGGAGCTGACGGAGGCGTTCTGGACGGCAAGGGGGATAAGGCAAGGGTGCCCGTTGAGCCCTATGCTGTTCAACTTGTTGACGGCGGATCTTGAAGGAGAATTAGCAAGAAGTAGGGGTGGAGGGGGGATAAAGGTAGGGAGAAAGAGAATATGGAGTTTGGCGTACGCTGACGACATAGTTGTAATATCGAGGGTGGAGGAGATGCAGGAGGTAATTGCAGTACTGAGGAGATATTTTAGGAAGAAGGGGTTGAAGGTGAACATTGGGAAAACTAAGGTAATGAGGTTCAGGAGGGGAGGGGGAGGACAGAAAGAGGTAATGTGGAAGTGGGGGAAGGAAGACCTAGAGTAGGTGAAAGAATGGAAGTATCTGGGGTATATTATCCAGAGCAATGGAAAACAGGAAGCAATGGTGAAGGAAAGGATGAGGGAGGTTATGGTGGTGATGAGGACAGTATGGGGGATAGGAGAGAGGAGGTTTGGAGCGGACTGGAGGAGGAGATTGTGGATTTGGGATAGATTGGTAGGGACGGTATTAGAGTATGGGGCGGAGATTTGGAGATGGAAGGGGAGGAAGGAAATGGAGGGGTTACAGGAAAAATTTCCAAGATGGACATTGGGTTCAGATTGAAGGACGCCCGGGTATATGGTGGGGGAGGAATGTGAGAGGGATAAGTTGAGAATAGGTTTCAGGAGGAGGGCCTGTAGATACGAGGAGAAACTGGAGAAAGGAGAGGCGGGGGAAGTGGCGATGAAGTGCTGGAGGGGAATAAATGAGGGCGGAGTGGGGGGGGGGATGTGGGTAGAAGGAAGGAGGGAGTAGCATGAGGGTTTGGGCGGGCAAGGGGTGGAATGGGAGATGGGAGAAAGAGTGGGATGGGCGGAGATGATAGAGAAAGATAAGGGAACTCAAATAGAGGAGAGGAGATTGAGGATAAGAGAGTCGAGGTACAACCCGTGGTATAGGGAAGTAGGGGTGGAGGACATCCCGAAGTACCTGAGGAAGAGTGAAGGGGTAGAGTGGGCCAGGAGGATTGCAAGATTCAGGTTAGAGAATGAAATGAGAGGGGAGAGATATTGGGGAAGAGAGGATAGGCGGATGTGTAGGGTCTGTGGAGGAGTGGTAGAGGAATGGGAACATGTGCTCGAGTGGTGCACAGGGGGTGGTGAGGTGGGGTTGGGTGAGAGGATAAGGGAAATATTGGGTGAGGATGGGACAGGGGAGGGTGGATGAGGGAATTGGAGGGGAAAAGGAGAAGGGCAGGGAGGGAAGGGAGTTGGGGAAAGGAGGATGGAACGTAGGGAATGAATGCTCGATTGGATGGATGAATGGCAATCTCTCTCTCTCTTGCTCAGGAATGTGCGTTGAAATGTGAGGTAGAAGTAGTATAAGAGTTATAGGTTGAGATAGATGTGAGTAGGATAAGTGGGGAAATTGTAAGGGAGGGTGGCGCTCACAAGAATTGTAAGTGGGCGCCGTTGGAAAATGAATAAAACTGATACAATACAATACAATCCAATATTGTATTGGCGTCAATCGGAATTCTCATTGATCATGAAATACCAAGTGAATCCAATTACATAATATTTCATTGATATCGATCGGAATTCTCAATATCGATGAAATACCTATTGGATCTCATCGGAAAATATTTGACTCGTATCAATTAGAATTTTCATAATTGATGAAATACCGATTGAATCCAATTGAAAAATATTGTATTGATATCAATCGGAATTTTTCATCCATCATAAAATACCGATTGAATCCAACTGGAAAATATTTTCTTGGTCTTCATTGGGATTTTTATTATTGATGAACTCCCATGCTCTTATTATGACTGATACAATCCCTCATATGTCCAATGGGCTATTACCAATTGAATCTCATTACTATAGGACACCCATCCCTGACATAAGACAGTCATTTAGTTCACTGGTATACCGGGGAGGCAACCCGCGAGAGTTTCGTTCTCTGGTGATCACTGTCATGATTTTCCGCGTTCTCAGAACTATGATCAGGATGATGGGAATCATAGACCCCATAGCAACTATGCCGTGTTTGATCATTACAGAAGATCTGGGACTCCCAGTCCTGAACCGTCAATTTCCTATGTAAACTCAACAGGAATTATGGAAAGACCTCACAATTCACATGGTTCCGATGCACCTAGGCACCCATCAACATCCATGACAAATCCTCATCCTTATCACCCACTACCGATGCCATATCCAATGCCATACTATCCGTATCCGAAACCGTACATGCCAAACGCATGTATGCCTTATGCACCGTACCTCCAAAATTCACTTCAGGGTAAATATTCAAATGATCAATAGTCTAATTGTAGGGATAATCCGCGAGATAATGATCGTCATGAAAAGAATATGACACAATCGCTTAATCTACCTCAATCTTTTGATAAACGATATTGTTCACCAAACCGACAATTTTCATCAAGAGGAAGTAGTAGAGAAAATTCGCCTAATAGAACTCCTTCATGGAGGCGAATAGATAAATCAAATAATAAGGGTAGAGAAAGCCCGAATTTCAATAGAAATTCTGAAAAATGTAGAATTTCCGATGAAAATCATTCAAACAGGTCACAGACTCGACAAACGGACGCGAAGACGAGTCAAAATCCAGAATCAGAGCGTCTCACTGCTGTGAAACTCTTGGAAATGGAGAAATGAAGAACGAAAATTCAGAATCTCCTAGCGTAGAAATGTTCTCCGAAAAATTTCGTCGGGGTAAGGCAAAATTTCTAATGAACACCGGTGCCGATATAAATGTTGTAAAATTAAATGCGTTGGATGAAAATATCATAGTAGCTCTCAGCGATTCAGTTTCCTAACGGGAATGACCCCGTGCAAAGTTGATACGATAGGTACCACCGTAATAGAACTTTTGAATCAACCGGTTAGATTGCACGTGGTAAGATCTTCATTTCCATTATACTGTGAAGGAATTTTAGGTGAGGAATATTTGGAGCGAGAACAGGCTGGAATTTCTTTTGCGCATAATACATTAGTCACACAGAGTGACCCTGTGAAGCCAATGCGTTTTTTTGGTGAAAGTGACAAAAAGACAGACAATAGAAGAAATTCAAAGCCCAGAGTTTTACGTTTGCAAGCTCGAATGAGGCGGTCTATACCTATAGACGTCATAAATTCAATTTTATGAGGGGGTTATTTACCGAAGCTAAGGACACCCAACGGAGTTCATATTGGCGAGGCCGTAGTATCCACGGAAAAAGAGGGAACTTGCCATGTATTGGCGATAAACACGTTGGAAGAAGATGTTGAACCTGAAATACCTCCACAAGAAATAATTCCATTCGAATACCATCGTCTGGAAGACGAGAATTCAGACTTCGATATTGAAAGGAAATCATTGACGGTACAAGACAGGGTGGATAGATCGAATTTGATATCGAATAAATTGAATTTGGATGATTTGAATCCTGAAGAAATCAAACACGTTGTAGATATAGTGGAAGAATATCCATTTCATTTCCTGTTGCCAGGTGACGAACTGAGATATATTCCCCATAGCAGACATAGAATTTTCGATGGTAACAAACACGTAAATACTAGGCAATATCGATTTCCACCCGTACATACACAAGGAATAGAGAGACAAATTCAAGTTGAATTCAAGAACAATATCATAAAACCATCAACTTCTCCTTATAATTCACCCATTCGGATAGTTCCGGAAAAACCAGACTCCCAAGGTAATCCGCGATGGAGAATGGTGATAGACTTTCGGAAATTAAACGCGCGAACAATAGGAGATGCATATGCACTCCCGAATATCAATGAAATTTTAGACCAACTAGGTGAGGCTGGATATTTTACAGGAATAGATCTCGCGAGCGGATCCCAGCAAATTCTAATGGATCCGAAGGATCGACATAAGACTGCTTTTACTACACCTCATGGGCATTATGAATTCATTAGAATGCCAGAAAATTTGAGAAATGCTCCCGTAACTTCCCATAGAATGATGGATACTGTTTTACGAGGGTTACAGGGCATGGAATTGTTCGTTTACCCAGATAATATCGTTGTATTCGCAAAAACCTCAGAAGAACATAAACAAAAAATCCACAGACTATTCAAAAGATTAGGAGAAGCCCGTATAAGCTTACAGCCTGATAAATGCCAATTTTCGAGAAAAGAGGTAGTTTATTCAGGCCACCTAATCACCCAAGATGGTGTGAAGCCAGATCCACAGAAGGTTGAGGCGATAAGAAAATTCCCTAGACCTCAAAATCAGAGAAATATTCGACAATTTTTAGGTTTAGCTGGTTACTATCGTAGATTCATCAAAAATTCTGCAGAAATAGCAAAACCCTTAACGGAATTATTGGAAAAGGATGCTAAATTCATTTGGACGAGGGGACATACCAAAAGTTTTGAAAAATTGAGGAAAGTACTATGCAAGAAACCAATTTTACAATATCCAAATTTCGAAAAAGAATTTACATCAACAACCGATGCTTCTGATTTTGCGATAGGTGCTGTATTGAGTCAAGGTTGTGATAGTTATAATTTGCCCATTGCTTATTTATATGGAACTCTGACCAAACCTGAACAAAATTATTCAACTACTGAAAAAGGATGCTTAGCAGTCTTGTGCGCGGTAGTTCATTCCAGACCGTATTTATTCGAGTGTAAATTTACTTTGCTCAGCGATGATGAACCTCTGGAATGGATAGATTCGATCGAAGATCCAGGACAAAGACTCGTTTGTTGGAGATTAAAGTTACGCGATTATGATTATAATTTCATACATAAACCCGGTGAATTAAATACGAACGCTGATGTGCTATCCCGAAATCCGGTGATACAAGGGAATATTTACAGTTCAGATGAAATCGATTTAGACTCCACGACAGGAAACAGCTCTGATTCAGAGAGTGAAAAAGAAAACTCAGGAAACAAAGAGTCAGATAAAATAATGATGTTGGAATATAAATTGGGAATATCCGCGAAAACTGATAAAACAGAGAAATCTAAAGAAAAATCCCCTGAGGCCAAATCAGATAAATCAAAATCGAAACAGGCAGAAAGATTAAAAAGGAACAGAAACACGTGGAAGAATTCATAGCGCTCCTTCTTCTTCTAAAGTAGGTACTCAAGAGAAACTCATACCACCTATTCATCTAAACACGAGTTCGATAGCTAGTCGAACACGTGCAAAATCTCGAACTCAAAAACCAGAAGTTATAAGGCCTACTCTTCCTAGTTGACGAATAGGAAAACCGACTGACACTTCTCCTGAAGAAGAATCGGAGGCAGGGAAAGTTCCACGACCTGTGTAATGACGACGAAGAAGTGTGTTACCGAGTCTCGAAGACCCGCAGGTGCCTGAAGTTCCGAAGGATGGGGAACACCCCGAAGTCGAAGAAGGACAGTAAGTACAAGTAGAGGAAAGAATCTCACTATCCTTACCTAATACAGAAATTATGATTGAATTGACTGAAAAGGAGGATAGTGATGATGAAGTTTCCGTACAAAATGATGATATCAATGTAGAGAATTTACCCTTTGATCTGAATGAATTGCGAAGGTCCTTTGAAAATTTCAATCGATCCCCACAGAACAGAAGTCATCTGTTTGGAGAGGAAGAAGAAGGCGAGCAAAGAATGAAAATTCAAATACCAGGTAGTGTTTCTGAGAGAGAATCATTAGATGATTCAACTGGAGAAATATTATTCGAAGCTGATCCCTATGGCCCTGAAAGTGACGATGATTCAGAAATGGATAGAAGACTAGGAAGTTTGACAAAGAGAGTGAAAAATACTGAGGATGGGATGGAAGCAAAATTCAAAGATAAAATTACTCAGCCGACTACGTTAAAAGAAATTCCGGAAAATGATGAATTTGAAATTGCTGGGAACGAACCAATAGAAAATTCTATAATACAAAATCCGCCACAAAGCCGAACTATAAATACCCCGTCATTTATTTCAAAACCTCCAGCTTCTTCCACACCTTTTTCAATGAGTCCAGGTCGAAATGTAAAATCATCTACGAAACCGCGGAGAATAATACCGAACAATTCGAATGTCAATCAAAATTCTGTAGGAATACAAATTAAAGAATCGATCTCACTCGATATTGAACCTATAAGTCCATTGAATTTCGGACGGGCTCTACAAGATATGACATTTATAAAATATTCAAGAGAAAATTTGACGTATCAAAAGTCGAATTTGGTTCATTTTATTCCTGTAGATTGTGAATTGATGAGCCCAATTTGCAAATTATTATCAGACACCGGAATTTTGGATTCAGAGAAATTAAAAGAGATTAAGCCCAAATTGGGACAGATCTTAGTAATCAAAAAGGGAAAATACAGAATTCTTAGTGCGGTGTTGAAGGACAGATGTTTTGATAAAATTTCAGAAGAAAATTCAATATTCACACTAGAGAATCTGAAGAAAGTACTCATAGATTTGGGAATAGAGAAATTTAGGATTTCAAATAATGAAGACTTGATCGAAGTCATCCCTCAAGGTACGTTAATCGAATTATGAACTGAAGTTTTTGAGGACAGTGACATTGAAATGACCATCTGTCTCGGTGAAGTCTCTGTACCGCCTGAGGGACTCCGTGAAGGTATCATCACAGAATACCACGGAAGTTTGATAGGAGGTCATACAGGAGTTAGCAAAACGTATCGTAGAGTTCGTGATAAATTCTATTGGCCTGGATTGAGAAACGATATTCAAAATTTCATTCGAAAATGCCATAGTTGCCGAAATCAGAAATTGATACGAACAAAAACCCGTGAACTAATGATTATAACAGATACCCCTATAGACTCATTTGCGAAAATTTCACTAGATACAGTAGGCGAATTACCGGTCATCCCTAGTGGAAATAAACATTCTTTAACCATGCAGGATAATTTGACTGAGTATTGCATAGCCGTTCCCGTACCAAATATTAAAGCTGAAACAGTTGCTAATGCCATGGTAAATCATCCGATAGTACTGTTTGGTGTTCCTTTAGTTATTTTCACAGACAGAGGGACTAGTTTTATGAATCAATTATTCTCACAAATAGCAGAGATCTTAAAAATCAAGCGATTATCCACTTCCGGGTATAGACCGCAAACCAATGGCTGTTTGGAGAGAAGTCATATAGTTTTAGGGAATATATAAGTCATCATTTGTCTGATTTTGATGACTGGGACAAGATAGTGCCATTCGCAAGGTTTCCATATAATACCTCTGTTCACGGAGCTACAAATTCCACTCCATTTGAGTTGGTTCATGGGAAATTAGCTAGAGTTCCCACATCTTTTCCCTCTGAAGAAAAATTAGTAACATATAATTCTCATGCCCATGACCTAATATCGCGACTGATAGAAATGAGAACTATAGCAGGAGAGAATTTGATAATTGCGAAGAGAAAACCCAAACGTATTTATGACAGGAAGACAAGGCCTTTTGGAGGAAAAATGGGAGACTTGGTGAAAATTTTGATAGAACCCAAGAGAAGAAAATTTGGGCCACGATATAAAGGGCCTTATAAGATAATCGGAACTTTTGAAAAGTGAAACGTCATTTTGAGGGATACTGATGGAAAAATTTTTACAAAACATGTAGATAAATTGGCGCTGATTCCTAATGATGGACCTGATAGCGATCTCTCTTCTCCTCACTCTTTTGATGGGAACGAGTGGTAAGTTCAATCACAAGATCACCACTGTAAGTGCAAACTCAGGATGATACTTCAAAGAACTGTACAGCATTCAACTTCAGCGAACGGAATGGAGAGTGATGATAGTAATGGACATCGGAAAGTTCAAGTTTCAATTTCCTTCTGAGCCGAAAATAATGAATCAAACTCACGAACTTTGCTCAAAACATAAACCAGCATTTGAATGTGATGTGTCTCTCAGAAAAGAATACTCAGAGAGTAAATTCGAGCAAGCACAAGAACTGTATGATGAAATAACCGTGTGACTCGGCAGAATGACGAAACCGCGAGTGAGCAAGGTCTTACCGAGAACAATAATTGTAAGAATGGCCCCTTTTGGTTTCGTTGGATCCATTAGTAAAACTCTATTCGGAACATTGAATAGTAATGACGCGGAGTATGTTGAGGATGAGATCGATAAACTGTATGATGATCAAGGACGAATTGCACAAATAATTAACGAAAAGACCCACATAATGACCAGTGATTCGCATGAATTCCGCGATGTACTGACTTCTCATGAATCAGCCATTGAGAATAATGGTGAGAGATTGAATCAAATTTCCTCTGATTAGAAGAGTGGACTCACCTGCAACAGTTGGCCGACTTGCAATTTGTTATGAATCAATATGTGAATCAAATTAAAAGTTTCTTGGATCATTCCCTGGTTAATGGGGAAAATTTGGCAAGAGCTTTGCATATGGCACAGAATGGCAAGGTTCATTTTTCGTTACTGAATCGTACAAGATTGAAGAAAATAGTAGAAGAAATCCACTCGATCACATTAGAATACGAAATACCAGTCGCGCATCAGGAAATCAGCATTGAAGGAATAGCAGATATATCAACTGTAACTACCTCGCGAATAGATGAAAAATTCATTTTTACGATTCATATTCCACTAACGGATATCACTGATTATGCAATTCACCAATCACACTCATGGCCGGTAGTACAAAACTTCTCTGGACACATATCATCAGCATATATGCATCCAGAAAATACCCATCTTGGAATTAACGCTGGAAATAATTTGTTCTTCACATTCGATGAGACATTTCTAAATTCCTGCTCTAATCGACAGGGCATACATTTCTGTGTTTCTAATCTTCCGTTGAGGGGATTCATCACTCCCTGCAAACGTTACTAGATTCCAAATTTCTCCCCCCAGTTCTCTCAGAAACGAACACATAAAATGAAAAATAATGAGGAGCCGCATTTTCTCAACAGCCTAAGAAGATGCACCTGCTCATTCAAATTGATTCTATTCATCGATTACTGAGAAAACTGGGCGGAGAGATCTAGTAACTTGGCTTGTGGTGAATCGCCTCAAGGGAAGTAGTGAATTCAAAATCTTGCGAAATAATGGTCTTATCAAACCCAAACCCGGGAGAACTGCGTTATTGTAACATTAAGTTGAACACGAATCATCAACCGTATTGGAAAAAATTACACCGATCCAACACTTGATTATATTCATTAAGTAATCCGGAAACCATTCAACTGATTTGTGCCGAGAATCGATGACAACCTATCTCTATACAAGGTGCTGGACTTTTGGAATTCGATTCAAATTGTATAGTGAAAACACATCAAATGACGCTGGTTAACGTCAGGAGGTTGCAAAATTCAGAACAATATCATTATAACCCTACGTCGTTTCTAAATGTGACATCCATTTCTCCAACGATTTCGGAATTAGTAGAATTCAAGAAGTTCGGTGAACTGATAAACACGCCAAGTATAGTTGATAAAAAGGAGACCAATGGTTGTTCGTGGTTTGGATTGGAACAAAAACTGATAGAAATTAAAAATCATCATCGTGAAGAACAAAGACAGTCCTCCATAAATTCAATAGGAATGGTCGTACAAATTTGTACAACATTAGAATTCGTGATTTATATGTTCAAAAACTCATTGCAGACACAGCTGTGGAAGGTTTTATGCTCGTGCTGCTCTCGAAAGGGAACGGGGAGCAAGAGATCAACAGAAGACGTGCCAATGGTTTCTACATCACGAGGGGGAGGATCCTGTGCGGCTAAACGACCATTACCTTCACAGCAAGCTTCAATAAATTGATCACTGATACCAAAAATTTCTTCCCTCAAATAATTTTGTTTTTCGCTCTATTTCTTTTTCTTTTTTCCTATAAGCAAATGTCGGAGACATTCTGTGGGTAAACCCTGTTCTGAGAAAATCCAATTTTCCAAAGTAATCGTTATCTAGGAAAATAATGAGTTTAATCAACGAGCTAATGCTGGGCTGTTTTGGAATATAGAAACAGAATCACGAGATGGAGCAGCCTGATCGGGGCTCTGAGTACAAGCTGTTCGTGGGTCGGCTGGCCCCGGAAACGCAGAAGGAGCATTTGAAGGACTTGTTTGCTGCATCTGACCCTGTAGCGGCGTTGGTGCGGACAAAAGGGCGGTGCGACACGGCATTTGTGACCTTTAGAGAACCGGAAAACACTACCCGGGCCTTGCGGTGGGCTGAGAGTGGTCCGATATCGCTCAACAATCGGAAGTTGTTGGTAAGGCGAGCTGATTCCTGGCACGATGAAAAGTTTATAAGAAGGAGACGAGAGAACCCGGGACCGGATCCTTTCGCTGGTTTGAACATCCGTATGCCTGGGGTGATGCCTGATCTGCCGGTGGAAATCCTGAGAAGAATTTGCCGGGCCTTTAGTTATAAGGATCGTGCGAGAGTCGAGATGGTGAATCGTAATTGGCAAGAGGGAAGCTTGAACGCCCATTCGGACGGAAGGGTACTGGATATAACCGATGGGAGATGGAGTGAGAACTGGAATGTTCTTTTCTCCCAAATAAGATGGGTGGCACGTAGGTTACCGAATATTGAAGTACTTATCATCACCGACGAAGGAGAGCTGAGCATTTGAAACCACAAGCCCTGGCCATGGTGGCCAAATGTTGCCCTGGGCTCCAAGAGGTCAATACTCTAGGTACTACCATAGGACCAACGTTCTTGGAGATATTGGGAGCGAAAATAACTAACCTGACCTCACTGAAGTTAGGGCGTTGTCGAGGACCTGTGGATCTGGATTGGAAACGGGTACTGGTCTTGAATCCTGGACTGACCACCGTCTGAATGGAGAGGAATGACGTCACGGGGCTGGCATTGGGGAGAATGAGTCGAGAGTTGCCTTCATTGAGATTCTGCCATTGCCGCTGTCTGAGGTCTGAAAACGTTGCCACTCTATTGTCCAACATCGCTGGCTTAAATTCACTCGAGATGGGACATTGCCCTGAAATAACGGATCAGCTGATCCTGGAGGCTTCAATTAGGAACGCTGAGCTCCGTGGAATGTTGCAGACCTTGAAATTTTATAGCTGTGATTTCACCCTTCCGCCACCAGAGATCCCGGAGGAAGAAGAAATGGACCAGGGGGAATTGGGGGCCTGGGCAGAACTGCCAGTGTCACCAGCGCCTCTTTCACTGCCGGGACTATATAGCAACCTGGTGGTGTTCCACCTCACCTTTTGCGGATGGGTGACGGCGGACCTTAAATTGGAAATTGGACTGGAAATGAAAGTGCTGGAAGAGTTGGATATCACGGGATGCACTGATATCTGTGGGGAAGAGGCTTCAGATCCGCTCATGGGTCTAACGAATTTGCAGGTTCTCGGAATCAGTAATTTGCATAAGGGAGTCGGTGGCTATTTCTTGCAGCAGCTCACCACTCTTCAAAGGGTGGAATGCGGGGACAATCCCTGTATGAACGACGAGGATGTATGTGGATTACTGGCACAGGATCCTGGACTCGAACACCTAAGTTTAGAGGGCTGTAGAGAGGTGGGTCGACCAGTTGTCGACTGCGCTTACCGCCTGCTGCGAGGAAGGAGTCCAACCATTCAGCTCAATATCTTCCTCGGCGGAACATCTGTCATTCGCCACCGCCGTGACCAAAGAAATCATCACCTCCAAATCCGTTATGAGAGGATGAGGACACCATTGTTTCCAGCATGAACTCAATCACGCTAAGCAAACGCGTATGCGTTCTGAGGGGAAACCCTAAAGCGAGGCGTGGTTCCTGGCAACATTGCCGGGCATAACCTGAACAACACGACGATACGCTGGATTTTCTGGATCAGGCTGAGCGAACGCTATGCGTTCTGAGGGGAAACCCTACAGCGAAGCATGATCCTGACGGGATAAAGCGGATACTGTGAAAATAGGGACTAGTACGACAGCAGCAGCCTCCAATTTATTCGAAGGGAGAAAGCACACCATCGTTTCATTTTATTACAAGTATGCATGATGAAAAAGCATCAGCGTTCTGAGGGGAAACCCTACATCATCGTGCATATAATGACCTCAACCCTCAAACAACACCTTTGTCACTTCCTGACTATTCTACGGACTTGTCCGATGGAGTACAGTCCCCCTCAATCATCTTGTTTTCTGTCTTCACTTTTATCATTGCCTAATTTTTAGTATCAGATTTGAGTCCCAAAGGATTGATCTACTCCAGTGAGTAATCATGTATGATGGAAGGCATTTGCTCCTGAGGGGAGACCCTACATCACCATACATGGGAAGAAAAGTGAATCAACTGAATGGAAGCAAATATCACCGGATGTGGATGGATCCTCTTCCCTGAGGGAATTAAAGTTGAGTAGATTGAAACAAATCACTACAGGTTGGCGATTCTCTCACACTCTTTCTCTCTAACTGAAGCGCAATTTCATGGTCGCCGAATGAATTTGTGCCGGAGGAATTTGGGACCCACTATGGTCTAAATATTGCAATGGAGGAAACCCTCGAATCGACATTCGGGGTTTGCAGGCCATCCAACCACTGACGAGATTTAAAATTTAACGTACTCCTCGAGTATCCCCTGTTTTAATCTTATCAATTTGCCTTTGTTTTAACCGTTTCCCTCATGTTTGCTCCTACATTGGAATTCAATAACGTGGTGGTTGCGATGTCCATGAGAAATTATATCTGTGTTGTCAATGATATGCGCGCGATTGCGTGAGTTGGTTCATCAAATTAATGTCAGTTTTCTCCTAATCCGCGCGATGGTTGGATCGCGTCGATCTCGAGTCATTGAATCGTCGGGACGACGATTCAATAAGGGGTGGCGGATGTTACGTTCTGTAACAATTTAACAATATAAAATTCCAAATTTAATCTGCTTTTCATTCTCAAAGAGCCTTCGTGAACTTGGGGTACTTTCGTATACAATGACTCCTTGAAGTCAGAGTATACGGACGTGCCTGTCACGAATTATCGCAGGCCAGATCCAGTTTTATGATTTGTCTAACGGTGGTACGTGACAGAAGTTCGAACTGCTGGCCCTGAATTATCTGATTCTGAGAACTCCGTCGACTTCGACATGCTATCAACGTAAGTCTGAGGTGGGTCGAAGTCGACGAAGAAAGCAGAAGAAGAGAAAAGCTGCGCTCTCGTTACGCCAGTCAAGTCGTGATTTACGTCAGTGAAGCGGAGTCCTCGGTCGTTTGAGTTTCCTGTGTTCAGGAAGAACTCTATCCGTGTTCTAATCGTGTTTCAACCGTGTTCTAACCGTATCTCAACCGTGTTTCGACTGTGCCACTCCAGCGATTTTTATTGTGTTGAATACCAGGGAAGAAGAACTTTTCGTGAAGCAGTATTCTTTGAAATCTGGGGTCGAACAAAGAGAGAGAAAGAGAGAGAGAGAGAGAGAGAGAGAGAGAGAGAGAAGCTAAGATTAGAGTGAGTAATAAGATACTGGAAATTTAATTTTTGTTTTTCCAAAAAATATCTGTCAGAATTTCGATTCACCAAATTGTTGAAATCTAAATCAATAAAATTCAAAATTAAATCTTGCAAATTGAGTAACTCAATCCGGATTGTCACATTCAATCGATGAAATGAATTCCACCCCTGTATAGGGGAACAAGAATTAACTTCCTCAACCTCCATCCTGAAATTCTAGTACAAGCATGTACCCTTGTTTTGGTTATTTCCCCAAAAAGAGAAATAACCTGGTGTCAGAATTCAGAATCTTCTGATATCACAGCAATTTGTTTATTCATAACACGGATCATGAATCCGATTTCGGATTCTGCGAATTCGAAATGGGGGATCCAAAGTGGCAATCGAAAAAATACAATATTACCGAATTTCGCAAAGAATTGCAACATGGGATCATTCAGACTTGCTGGTTACGAATCCGAACTCAGATTCTCGTGAAAGGAGATTTAGAATCGTCAGGAACTTAGGGAGCTTTGTTACAGAAAGTAGCCGCTCTCAGCCAAACCCGGAGATACGAACGAGGACGTGGTGGTTGTCATCTCCATTTTTTTGTGTTCTTGTGTATTTTTTATGTTTTTTTTAGATATCTCTCATTCTTTGCGATTTGTGATTGTTTTTTCCAATTGGAATTGTTTATATCTTATTTATATAGTCTCATGTTATTTTCTTTCTCTTTTTCCGCGGATGATATAACGAGAAGCAATTTCTGTCCGATTGTGAACATGATGGTACGTTACATGTGTTACACATCCAACGGGTTCGTTCATTATTTCTGCTCGTACTACAAAGTGCATATCGTCTCTGATTCCCGATGAATGTTGACATATGAGCTGATTGAAAGTGCCTTTTGTCAACGGAAACTCGTGGTTTTTGAGAACCGACTTTTGAAGGCTGACGTTTCCTTCATCTTTTAGTAGGAATTGTACCAGACACTGATCCATCTACTAAAAGCAGTTCAAACTTTTTCATTGTCACTGGATTACGGGTCATTTTTGTATATATGATAAATGGATTCACAATTGTCACATCAATGAAGTACCCAAATATTCTGTGCCACCACTTTTTAGACTTCCGATCAATTTTGTATTTAGATACCAAGCGATCAACGTTATCAACGATGCTTGTGTATTCATTGTCATCAGAGCACATCACAGAACAATCTATTCTTTTGAAAGTGCCATCTTTTTGCTTCCGATTTACGGTTGTGCCTTCGGATGGATCATGGTGATTCGGAAGAAAGTATACACCTCCTGCATCCATCCATTTGATCCAAGAAATACCAGTCTTAGACGTTCGAAAATTATATTATCCATGTTTCATCTGTTCATCAGGCATTGCAGATTCCGTTAATTCTGCACGATTAGACCGTATAGTTCCACGAGCAAATATTTCATCTTCTTTCAGCGAAATCAATAAGTTAACGCTAATGAAGAAATTGTCGAAATAGACGTGGTGATTTTTGC
The DNA here is from genome assembly GCA_018340375.1 of Gonatopus flavifemur. Classification (NCBI taxonomy): domain Eukaryota; kingdom Metazoa; phylum Arthropoda; class Insecta; order Hymenoptera; family Dryinidae; genus Gonatopus; species Gonatopus flavifemur. The sequence goes on along the minus strand of JAFFJZ010000083.1, from coordinate 95,789 downwards.
CAACAAGTTCACGGGTCAGATCCTTGACAACGCGTGCTCCTGAGTGTTCTTCAGAAGGTTCCGTTTCACCGGTGTAGACTTGAAATTCACAAACAAAACTAGATTGATCTGCTCCAACCCAACATTTATATCCACGCTCCATTGGCTCAGCTGGCATATATTGCTTCAAGCTACTTTGACCTTTGGATTTTATCATAGACTCATCGATTGATTGATATTCGCTTGGGTTCCAATACGTTTTGAAAGTTTTTTCAAGTCTATCCAGTAGTGGCCTCAACTTATATTTTATCATAGTTTGGTACACCTTCTTTAGGTTCTGTTCGATTATTACGAATGTGCAAATTACCTGAAATAAATCCAGAACGAATAGCAGGCATCAACGAACTTATGACGAGATCGTTTAACTTTGAATCCGATTACCAATAATCACGGTATGAAGGTGATTTTTTTATTCCCATCAGGATATTGATCCCTAAAAAAATACGTAATTCATCCTTTGTCATCAATTTCGCATCAGGTTTTTTGCTCTGTATATAAATATCAGTCTGCTCAACTATTATATCTAGAATCTCTTCTGGAAAAAGACATTCGGGAATATCTAATGGAGATTTCACATCATCTGAAATATTTGGTCCAGGATTAGTAGTAAATGGGCAGTCTGTTCTATGTTTCCCCTCTTTCGTCCATACTCCGCTGCCAGAACATTCATCTGAATTGTCCTCTTTCTCATCTTCTTCTGCATACTCATTTTCTACATCAATGAGATCTGGCGCATTCTCATCAATATCTGAATCTGCAAGTCCATCTATAGATTCCGTATTACCAGGAATATCAGCAATTCCCATCTTTCAAAAGACAGACAATAACAGTATATGACAGATGTACGTTAATAGTATGATAGCGTTTCGCATCTCGGAAGGTACTCCCAGAGAAATGTATGGTAGCTGCAACTCCAATAAAAATAGTTATGTATCGCATCAACTACAGCTCCAGAGTAACAGGCCCTATGAGGTTATGGCTGCATTAACTATTGAGAAAAAGGTGAAATAACTGGATAATAGTCAGGTTAACTTAAATTCAAAAGCTTATGGGAACATATGATAGATAGTTATCATGACTACGGATAAATAGTTGAGGATTCCGTGTCTATTTATGACTATGAATTCGGAGTCCTTACAACGGTGATATATTCAAGGTGGCTATAGGAAAGATATTCTGAATGCAACAAATTACTTTGTTGTTCTTCAATAGTTTATGAAACTACATATATTTGATATGTTGACGGTTCCCAAACACTTGATATGAACTCGTCAAAAATAGCCTTGTTGACTATGGATTTATTAGTGTCTCTGACTATGAAGTGGAAAACTACAAAATTATAGTTACTAGAACTATTATAAACTTGTGACAAGTACTATTTCTAGATAATTACATCAATTATATTTTGATAGGTGATGCGACTATACATTTGTTGTCCTTGTAATCTTGAAAAAATAGTTGATGCCACATACAATTATTTTTCCATAGTCGTGGTAACTATTTTATAGTTTCGGTAACGATTCCGTACTTGTGGTAACTAGTTGTCATAGTTATATATACAATTTTAAAATAGTTATGTAAAAATAGTTACCGTAACTAACCTTTAGAGGACGGCGAATTTTCAGTGTAAATCGACCTGTTTTGATCCGTGTATTTTTATATATAAATCGGATATAACTCACGACTAACCTCCAACCGAACAGGTGGTCCTTTTTGGGACCAGTCCGGGAGGGAAAGGTGAAGGCGAAGGAAGACTATGCGATGGTTTTTGCGTGTTTTTGATAGTGATTTTTTGCGCTGAGGACGGAAAAAAATGGTAAGAGATCTCCTGGATGCGTCCTTGACCTCGGAAAAGGTCATTCCAAGGTCATTTGAAGGTCCAATTTCTTTTGTTTTCGTATTTTGAGCTGAAACTGTGTATGCCCACGTTTTTTGGTGTGCTCAGTACGGAAAGAATAGTATAAAGAATCCTGGACGCGTCCTTCACCTTGAGGGAGGTCATTCCAAGGTTCAATTCTATTCTTTCTGTATTTTTAGCTCAAACTGTGTACGCCAATTTTCTTCGTTGTGCTGAGTACGAAAGGCAGTTGTGGGAAAAATCCCAGAAGACTCATTGATCTTGGATACAAACATTTCGAGGTCCAATATTGTTTTCCTGATTCCGGCCTGAATCATTTCCAAATTCCTTGACGATCAAACCACGAGAAAAAACACATCGTATTCCCATCATTCTGCTGCAACTCCTCCTCTGATATATTGTATCAGGTATTCTCTTCCATCTGAGGAGATTAGTCTGAGTCGTGGGAGGATTTTCATTTGTCCAAAACCTTCTCAGTTGTAGAAGCATATTTTCAATGGAAGGGGAAGAAAAAGATGATAGATTTCTTCCGATTGATTTGGATTTCATGTCTCATTTCCGTACTACTTTTTTTTGGTGTGGGAATTCTCATATTGGGAGTACAAATTGGTTCGGTCTGGTTAGGAAAGATGACTCTCGCTCCCATGAATGTTCCATCGTCACAACCGATTTCAATTGTTTCAGAGAGGTAAGACACCTGTGAATAATATTCAGTTGATATCGCTCCTAGTTCCTTCTACAATCCCGATTCTCACTCGATGGAGTATGTCAGATTCCGTTTCAACTGAGCAGCATTTGCAGCTGAAGCCCATCGGATGCTTGTGGAAGTTTATGGTAACAATGCTCCAACTGATTCATCATGTAGGGAATTGTTCCGACGTTTTGTAAATTACGAAATCAGTGTTGAAGACAAGCCTCGCTCAGGACAAACACAAAAATTCGAGGACGAGGAATTGGAGGCTTTACTCGACGAAGATCCTAGTCAAATGCAACAGGAGCTTGTGGGATCATTAGGAGTTACGCAACAAGCTGTTCCCGTACGATCACAATCCATAGGCATGATTCAGGAGCGAGGCAATTGGGTGCCTCATGACTCAAAGCCTAGAGACATTGAACGGCGATTTTTCACTTGTATTGATTCAAAGACAACGAAGGAAGGGGTTCTTACATCGGATTGTGACAGGAGATGAGAAATGGATGTTCTACGATAACAACAAGGAAATAAAATACTATGCTATGCCCGGTCAATCGTTGCCATCGACTTCAACATCGACACCAAAGAGGAATATGCATGGTTCAAAGATCATGCTGTGTATCTGGTGGGACCAAAAGGGTGTTATATACTATGAGGTGCTAAAACCTGGTGATTCTATCACGTGTGGTCGGTACAGGCTACAATTGATTCGTTTCAGTCACGCGTTACGAGGAAAACGTCCGGCATACAAGGAAAGACATGACGAAGTTATTCTTTTACACGATAACACCCGGCCCCATGTCACAAAAGTAGTGAAAAATTATCTAGAAGCGTTGGAGTGGGATATTCTACCGCACCCGCCGTACTCGCCGGACATTGCTCCTTCTGATTACTGGTTATTCCGACAGATGCAGCACGATTTGGCAGGCCATCGGTTCACTTCGTTCGAAGAAATCGAAAATTGGCTCCTCACTTGGATCGCTTAGGAAGACGAGACGTTTTTCCGTAACAGGATTCGAAAATTACCTGGGTGATGGGAAGGAGTGATAGCCAGCGATGGACAATACTTTGATTAATTTGATAATTCATTTTCTTCTGGAATGAACGCATCTCCAACTGTAAAAGAACGGACCGAATTAATTTGTACTCCCAATAGTATATTTGAGCTTGAGATACAGTTTGTCAGGAAACTGGAGCTACTCCATGGTTCTCCACTCTCAGCATGACCCAGGATCAGCGACATGGACGCGGCGGAAATTTGATCCCTTTGGGTTGTTCGATTTTCGTGAGTCCCCTTGCCTCTCACATCGAGGTGCTTGATTTCCGTGAGTCCTCTCACCTCTCACGTCAAGGTGCTTGATTCATGTGAGTCCCCTCGCCTCTCACGTTGGAGTGTTTGATTTTCATGAGGCCCATCGCCTTTCACATCGGGGTGCTTGATTTCTGTGAGTCCTCTCGCCTTTCACGTCGGCGTGATTGCTCTTCGTGAGTCCCCTTCCCTCTCACGTTGTTTTGAATTAATTGAACTCACGGTAAGATCACCCGGGTGTGTTACTCTTCGAAGCATGGTGTGATGCATAGAGGGATATCGCAAATGAGGCATATGTAGTTTGTTCGCGCCGTCGTTTCACGCAGAGCGCACAATTGGCGACTTCGTTTCGTAGTAGATTGCGGGAAGTGGCGAACAATTAGTCAAGTGGGAGAGAGTTCGTTACGAGAAATGCTTTCAGTAGACTCCAGTTTCAGTAATGCTCCAGCTGTTTGTGACCGAAATGGAGGAACCGATGTATACTCTTGGTGTGTACTTTTATACAAAGCATGAGCATTACATAGGCATAAGTCGATGAGGTGAACGAAGAGCTTCCGATACCACTTCATTGTTTTTCGTACTATTTCGGTTATCGATAGTTGTCTATCTTTATTGTCAACGCCACCCATATTTCCATTGTATTCATGAATACACGTTTCATAATTTTTTTTTCCGGTCGCGCAAAATCCTGGTTCGTGAACACTTGTAAGCATGCAAACACTACGTTTGTCTCCCCATTTCATTGCCATTCAAACCTAATTATGAGCGATTGGTACCTCACCTCGTTATAATTCATCTTCTAGCTCCAGCATTCCCTTCCTATTGGCTTTGACCGTACCACAAATTCCCGTATCACGATCATATAAGAATTCAGCCTGAGCACAGAGGGGTATTCCACCCAAAAAGTCGATCAAAATTATTTATGCGTCACTTTCTCTTCATTTTCATTATATTCGAACAAATAATCATGAAAATGAACATTGCAGCTAAAAATTGCGTAATAAGTGAATAAATAGGACCGACACAAAATACTCATTCATAATGATATTCAAGCTTGTTTTTGTCAGAAATATCAACAGTTATCTGGAGAAGAATCCCATCCTTTTTCATCTGAAGCTTCGTCAGTATTTCCGCCTGCTTCTTCATGAGTATTATCTTCTTCAGCCTGATTATTCTCGTCCCACGGAAGCAACATTTCTATCGTTTCTGGCTTGAATGGTTCCGATTGTTTCGGAGGTTCGGATCTGATACAACTCAAAAATGGATCTGATGTAATTGACGGCCTATTGAGTACATCTACATTACACTGAACTCAGGAAAATTTTCTAGAATACCGTTCCCTGAACTGTCGGAAATGTTTGCTCCGTGCTTTCGCTGCTCCTTCGGATAAAATCCCTATGGGCAAAAGCGCGTGTTGAATAAGTATGGGACCATGTAATAATATTCCATGTACAGTATGTGACAACGGATACCATGGATACAAATTGATAGATAGTCCAGCTGGGTTTCGGCAATATAGAGCGAATTTGTCTACGTCAATTTTGTGCCCACTGGATATTACCTCGAGAACAGTAGCAAACCTTCCAATTAAAGTTTTGTCGATTCCTGTAATGTCTGCGGACGTTTCAGCATCAGAGAAAAACCTTCTGCTGGTACTGCCATCATTGCTGTTGCCAAAATTCGGCTTGGGTTCATGTACTATTGATCCAAGTTGACCTCCGAATCTCTCTCGGATAATTTTTTTCCGGTCTTTGATAATATTCTCCTCAGCTTGTTCTGCTTTGCCACTTTTTTATTGGTAATTCATATGGAATGTGCAGTTTCATTTCGAAAAATCTGATTCTCGCATGCAAAATGGATAATCCGAAGTGTAAGTTTTGAGATTCTACGTGTATTTCATCCAATTTAGATAAATCTTTGAATTCTTTGGAAGTAGCTTTGCGAATGTATCACCGCATGCTGGATGCATTATTTGTAGCAGCATTACAAACTCCACCATCAATCATGGTGAACGGCAAATCATGATTCACAGTGACACCTCTGGGCGCCATCAGTATTCTGATTCCTGATAAGTGTTTGATTTGCTCTTTACGAAAATTTTTTTCTTCATTTGTTACCTCCTTTGATTCGTGAATGAATCTGATTCGCATTGGTCTGCAAAAGCGTGGTGAAGAGGGGGATTGGTTATGCCAAATTATCTCATTAATAGTTTCACATACGGGCTGTAGGGGTACCATTGACGATTCAGAAATGTTGGAATCGGAATCACTACTGTTAGAGAATTTTTGTTCAAATTCAGCTTGCTTGGATCCATCACAACCCCATTCATAAGTGAACTCTAAGTACGCTGATTCTTCTGGTGTTGATGATGTCACAACTTCTTCCAAGTACAATATAAATCGTTTGGCTGTGTGATCCAACAATGCCTGTAATTTTATTTCTGCACATGTTTCAGTGATATTATAGGCGTCAATATTTGGGTAGCAATCTTATTCCGCTTTCTGAAGAATGGAGTAACAAGGATATGATTGCTCCAAACTGTTCCTCATAATTTCATATTGCTGCCTTGTTAAAGATGCATCGACATACATAGATAGAGCTTGTGTTGGCGTCAGCCGAGTGACTTTCGAATCAGGGATACCACTCTTTCTCAATGCATCTCTATATTTATTGCCACGTGTTGGTGATGAAATAATATCCTTCACCACTTTCACTCCACCAAGATTACCAGATTCTCTAAGTGACATTTGACCAGCATAAAGAAGAGCTTCTCCCTCATTTTCTATTATTGAGTGTAATGTTTTGCGACGTTCACTGCAATCGCTCAATTCTTCAAAAGCTTTTTTCGGACGGCCTACAATACTGGAGGTACATTTGGATGGTATTTCGAGAGTACCTTGCAACCGATCATGGTATTTGTGTAAAAATACTTTCTCAGTTCTGTTCGCAGCCTGCCATTCACCCTTGATTTCTGACTTGAGTCGCGAAAACTGTCGGATAAATTTTTATGTCTGCTGAATCGGGAATGTAACACGACTTATAATTTTTTCCTCGATCGAATCCAATTTTTCTGCGAATTCCTGTCCTTCGCATTCTTTCGTCATGCAATAAATGTATTGTCGAAACACGATATTGGAACCAGATGGGTCTATAACAAGAGAATGCTTGAATAAATAGAGATAACCATGAAGAACAAGTTGATTGCATCTGGTTACAACTAAATTTTTTTGTACTATATTCATTGTTCTGGCACTTTCTGGCAGCTGATTTTTGAACACGCATAGAGGATGAACATTCAAGAGGAAGATAGAAAGAAAATTATATCCGGCAAAAATCCGGAAGTATGAAAAAATCACTTTTGAACACGTCTACAAAACAAAAAGAAGTACAAAGGAGAATACTTGACAGAAATCTAAAGAACTGTCAAGGTTATGGACTAATCCCAAAATACATCCATGATTAGGATTCTACATACCTGACTTTACAATATTCATCATCAAAAGAAATACGATTCACTTTTTACAAAAAAACATGCTCGAATTCAATAGAGATGTTTTAGTCTATTCACGTTATGACAGTACGTGCAATTATGGGAGCGGTAAGAAGAAGATTGAGCATGCGACGTGTAGTACCTTTCATCTGAAAAATATGGCGGATGATTGTTTATTACTCACTTACCGACCGCTGCGTAGCAACAACCTCCTGAAAATTGTCACTTTTTGATTTCCGACTTTTTATGGACTATACCAATTGTCTATGTATATAGCATGAGCCTTATGAAAATAAGGTTGTAAGAAGTGAGCGACAATATCACCGGTAACACCTAATCCGAACTTTTGATATTCAGTATCTGCTTCAGTGTAGACAATGAAGCCTAGAATGAATTCGGTATCGCAGTCTACCAAGTCCAAAACGACTTGATGCCGAAACGATTTCTTTTGAGAGGAATATATTGTTTGAATCAAAGCCTACCTTCCCATGGTAACAGACTTTCGTCTATGCACAGGTGTTTGCCTGGAATGAGAACTCCCGAAAATTTGGTTTGTAGGTGATCTGTCACTGGGTTGATTTTCCGTAAGGAATGGTTGACAAATTCAAAATCATCTTCATTATCTTGGAAGTGTAAATGTCGCGGAATTTGCGAATATCTATCACGACGCATTGATACTCGGAAAATTGGAGTAAATAACAGAGGATCCGTACACAAATAATCCTTCAGATCACCTTTTCGAACATGACCCGTAAGAATTGAGAGACCGAGAAATATTCCGAATTCAGCTTTCGTAAGAGGGCACCAGTCTTTCGTATGGGGGTATGAAATTTGAGGACTTTGAGGGTAATAAGGATTTGTCTCCGTTACGATTTTTTTCACAAGGAAAGAATCGCGAGAATAATTGAAAAAATCTATCGATGAATTTCCGGTTATGGAGGCGTTGGGATTGATCTTAGAGCTACCTTCAAAATCTTTTATTGATGGGTGAAAATGCGCATCATCAAAGATCTGAGGTACATCATAGACGGCGTCTTCCAAATCAACGGCATCAAATTCTTCATTCCCAGTGTCCTCTTCTTGTGGTTCGGATCCACCGCTACTCTAAGCTTCTTTTTCAGCCATTTTATAAATCAACGCCTCCTCCAGAAATACTATCTGCACTTGAGAAGAGAAATCGTCAACTATACTAAAAAAGACTATCGGTGAAGTAACTATCGCCAGATGGGAACGTCCTTGAACTATCCTGAAAAGGACTGTTCAACCACCTCACCTGTGGAGAAAAATCTCCAACTATCCTAAAAAAGACTGTCGGTGGAGTCACTATCGCCAAATGGGAGTCTTCTTGAACTATCCTGAAAAGGACCAACCAAGATATTATCACTCCACTTGTGAAGAGAAACTGCCATCGATCCTGAAAAAAAACTGTTGGTGAAGTAACCACCGTGAAATCTCAACGCTCTGGAACTATCTTAGAAAGGACCATCCAAGGTATTCTCCCCTCACCTGTGAGAGAAACCACCAACTATCCGGAGAAGGACTGTCGGTGTAATGAATATCGCCGAATGGAAACTTCGTCAAATTATCCTGAGAAAGACTGTTCAAGATATCCTCACCTCACCTGTTGAGAAAAACTGCCAACTATCCTGAGGAAGAATTGATGAAGTGACCATCGTGAAATCGCAACGCTCTTGAACTATCCTGAGAAGGATCGTTCAAGGTATTCTCACCTCACCTGTGGAGAAAAACCGCCAACTATCTTGAGAAGGACTGTCGGTGAGATAAATACCGCCAAATGAGAACTTCCTTGTATCATCCTGAAAAAAGATGGACCAAGATATCCTCACCTCACTTGCGGAGAAAAAACGCCAACTATCCTGAGGAGGACTGTCGGTGAGATAAATACCGCCGAATGAGAACTTCCTTGAATTATCCTGAAAAGGACCGGCCAATATATTCTTACCTCACCTGTGGAGAAAAATCGTTTTCTTGAATTTGAGTGAAGACATGTAAAGTTTACTCAGCAATAACCAAATCTTTGACAAAGTCCTCACACTGTGATAAGAGCAGCTTTCAAGCTGATATTTTCGTGAATGCTGCGTAGGATGATGCGTCCCGATTATTCATCCCCTGACGCGCCGTACCAGCACATTGAGGAATTATGACGCGAGGGGAAATGTGCCCCTATAGGAAACTTGCTCCACTTTGCCGTATACATCGTTTCCTTCATTTCGTTTACAAATACCTAGACCATTATTGGAACTGGAGTCTACTGAAAGCATTCTTAGTAACGAACCCTCTGCCACTCGATTGGTTGGTCGCCATTTCCCGCAATCTATTACGAAACGGAGATGCCAATTGTGCACTTTGCGTGAGGCCTTGACGCGAACCAATTACATATGCTCCATTCTCAATATCTCTCCATACATCACGCCATGCTTCAAAGTGTACCACACTGGAGTGATCTTCCCGTGAGTTCAATCAATTCGAAACAACGTGAGAGGCGATGGGACTCACGAAAATCAACCACCGCGAAGACATCAAATTCTCGCCGCGTTCACGTCGCTGGACCTGGGTCATGCTCAGAGCGAGAAAGCATACTGTAGCTCCAGTTCCCTGACAACCTGTATCTCAACCTCAAACATATCGTCAGGATTTCCACATCAAAGAAAATAATCCGGGGAAAAGAGAGAAAATCCAACTCAATCAGAAAAAATTTTCCACCGTTCTTCTTCTCCAATTGAGGATATGCTCCTACAATGGAGGAGATTTCTAACAAATGGAAATTGTTCCATCACTCAGACTAATCTTTCCAAATGGAAGAGAAAACATCTAATACCATATATGAGAAGAAGTTGCATCAGAATGAGAGGAATACCACGTTCCTTCCCTGTACTTCGACCATCAACGAATTTGGAAATGCCTGAAGCTGACATCAGGGAACCAATATTCGACCTTGGAATATCTATATTCAAGATCGATAAATTTTGTAGAATTTTTCCCACAAGTTTTCTGCGTACCCAGCACAACAGCTGAAGGAGGCTTGACAGTTTGAGCTGAGAATACGGGGAAAATAAAATTGGAATTTGGAATGACCTCCAAATGACCTTTTTCAAGGGCAAGGATGAATCCAGGATCTTCTTCACTATTCTTGTCGTACTCAGGTCACAGAAAAACCTAGGCGTACACAGTTGGAGCTCAAAATACGGGAACAAAATCAAATTTCACCTTGGAATGACCTGCTTCAAGGGCAAGGACGCGTCGACGATTCCTTCCACCATTTTTTTCGTATTTGGCACAAGAAAGAAACATAGGTATACACAGTTTGAACTCAAAATACGGGAGAAAAAGGAATTTCACCTTGAAATGACCTCGAAATGACTTTTTTCAAGGTCAAGGACGCATCCAGGATTCTTCCACCATCTTCTCCCGTACTCAGCACACCAAAAAACGTAGGCATACTCAGTTTGAACTCAAAATACGGAAAAAAAGAAATTGGACCTCGAAATGACCTGTTTTAAGGTCAAGGACGCGTCCACGACTTTTTTTACCACTTTTTTCGATCTAAGCACAAAATTTCACTTCTAAGAAACAATAGACATATTGTTTCTCCGGGTGGTCCGGGTGGTGGCTAAGAAGATTTCTCTGAGTGTAAGTACTCCATCGCCAAAGAGTCCGAATTTTCCGCGAAGCGAGTACGTATCGTACCTATGTTACTCTATGTGTACCTCACCTCCTAGAAATGAGCATGCGGAAGAAGATGAAAGCGAGGACGATTCAGATGAAGATGGAGGAGAATGTTTTCGCAGTGAAGTATGGACGAAAAAAGGGAAACAGAGAACAGATAGTCCATTGACTTCTGATCCTGGACTAAATACCTCAGAAATTGTGATGTTCGAATGTCTCTTTCCCGAAGAGATTCCAGATATGATAGTTGAGCAGACTAATAATTATACACACAGATGTGCTCTAATCACAACAAATACATGAGTTCCGTAGATAACACAGATCGCTTGATATTCACATCCAAAATTATTCGGACATCTGAACAATGGTAGCACACTGAAAGAAAAATTGCTTTCATAACAATACTATTGAGCTATTTCAGCTATCTGAAGTAGAGGTATATCTTTGTTGCTACCACAAGCTAAAAGAATCATTCCAGGGATTATGCAGATCAGTATAAAGTAATATAAATCGTTACCAGCACGATCTATGTATCACTACCGCAGCTATCTGTCATAACCATATTTCAGATAGTCATCGTGAACACACATTTTCTTCAATGTACAGAATATTCTGGTAATTCAATGATGTGACAATTGTGAATTCATTCATCATATTTACAAAAATAAACACCAGTAACCCCATGACGTTGAAAAAGATTAAACTGCTCTTGGTAGATGGATTAGTGTCTGGTACCATTCCAACTGGAAGAGGAAGGGAGCGTCAGCCTTCAATCATCGGTCCTCAAAAACCACAAGTGTCTGTTGAAAAAAATGCACTTTCAATGCAGTTGCATCGAAGACCAAGGACGATCTGCGCTTTTCAGTGCGAAAACAAACAATAGACGAACTCGTTGGATGTGCGGCACATGCAACGGACCATTATGTTCCCGACAGACCGGAATCGTTTCTTGATATATTATTCGTGGAGAAAGGAAAAAAATAACATGGGAGAATTTTCTGAAGTATACTGATAGAATATATAACTACGGGAAGTGAATTGCTCAAAATTTATATGAAAAAAATAGATCGATATAGAAAGTTCCAATAAGAAACGACAATTGAAAATTGCAAACAATCAAAAGTAAAAAAAAACATAAAAAACATCAGAAATTGAAAAAGAAGGGGAAATTTGAAATGCACGAAAACACAAAAGAAATGGAGATAACAACCATCACGTCCTCGTTCGTACATCCAGGTTTGGCTGAGAGCGGGTCTTCTTTTGTAACCGAGCTTCCCGAATGTCTGAGGATTCTAAATCTTTTTTCACGAGAATCTGAATTCAGATTCGATGCCACTTCGAATCCATCATTTCGGATTTTCAGAATCCAAGATCAAATTCGTGATCCGCATTTCAGAAAACGCCAGTGAATTAATTTTCAATGGAATCCAGTTATATTTCAATTTTTTCTGTCACCATTTTGGGTCCGCCATTTTGAATGTTCAAAATATGAGGTCGGATTCGTAGTCAGCAACCCCAAAAACCCCTACATGGCGATTTTCAATGGAATCAGGTGCCATTTCAAGTTTTTGGCTGCCCTATTGGATCCGCCATTCTGAATTTCCGAAATCTGAGGTCAGATTCGTGATCAGCGACCTCAAAAACCTCCAAATAGTGATTCCTGTAACGGAATGCTCAGAAATGTCTTCAACAATGAATTTTTCCCAACGAAAGGGTCGTTGTTTTTTAGTTTGCTTATTATTATAAATAAATTGACGAACAAATTCATAGCTTTTTGCATGAATTTACATTCTGTCATATCCCATGATCATAAAATTACAATAATCCTGGGTTCAATCAAATTAAAACTACTCCATAATTGTGAAGAACTGGCCAACAAAAGGCCATTCAGTTTCATTTAGCATATTAATTCGATTCAGATTCTTCAAATTCGTTGGATCCTGTGATATTAGTGAGATGTACAGACAAGTGTTGGCGTCACAGGATCAAACTCAGTTACGAATTATATTTTGGAGAGAAGGTGAATCCGAGCCTATACAAACATTTGAATTACAAACGGTCACGTATAGATTGAAACCTGCATCGTCCTCGGCAACTTTGACCCTACGAAAGTTAGCTGATGAAGAGCAAGATTTTCGTCACATCCGAGATATTATTTACAGAGTTTCAGATTTAGAGGAACTAAAAAATGAAATTTCAGAACTCATGCAAAGGGGTGGATTCAACCTGCATAAGCGGCGCTCTAATATCGATCATCTTTCAGATGATTCTGAAACTGCAAAACAACTTGGAAAGGTGGAACCACAGTGACAAACTAAAACTCTGAGCATTGTTTGGAACCATCAGGAGGATGTCAACCAGTACTCTTCTCCTGAATTCAATAAGGAGACAGATCTTACGAAGCGTAGCGTCTTGTCATAAATATCAAAGATCCTTGATCCTTTCGGCTTAGTCGGGCCAAGTATAATTGATATAAAAATCTTACTCCAAGAAACCTGACTACTAGGACTTGATTGGGATGATACTTTATCTGCAGATCTAGCAGGAATATGGCGGCAATTTAGATCGGAAATTGGGTTGTTAACGGAATTGGGAATTCCTAGAACGGTCCTGCCAGTCGATGGTATCGTTGAAGTAAAATTGCATGGTTTTTGCGACGCCAGTTCACAGGCCTACGGTGCATCCATTCACGTGAGATATGTAGACGAATCTCAGGAGAGCCACGTTCACCTATCGTGTGCGACAGCGAGAATCAGCCTATCAGAGGCAATATCTCTGCCGCGGTTGGAATTATGTGATGCTCTATTGTTGACACGGTTAATGGAAACAGTACTCGCTTCCATGATGAAATTGCCTAATGCGGTAAGATATTGGACAGATTCGACAATTGTTTTAGCGTGGTCAAGATCTCCAGCAAGACGCTGGCAAACATTTGTATCTCATTGCATCGGAAAATACGAGTGTGCATCAATGGAGTCATGTGAAATCTCATGATAATCCGGCAGACGTCATCTCAAGAGGCCGCAAGCCCAACGAATCTAGTAGAATGTTCATCATGGTGGTATGGACCAAACTGGTTAGCGTCGAATAACGTGGAATAATATTATACCGTGAGCTCTGAAGATGTGGAGTGCGTACTTGAGGAGGTTCAAAATTCGGATTGTGGGGTTGTTATTGAAAAGAATAATTTTGTTTTATCTCTTTGTAAAAAATATTCTTCTTTCCTGAAATTGACGAGAGTGTTGGCATATATGCTTCGATTTATATATAATAGTAGAAGGAACAAGTCTAACCGAAAAGGTGGTCATTTAGACGTAGAAGGATGTAATCAGGCAGAAAATCTTCTTATTTCTCAAGTACAAGCATATCATTTTAGTCATGAAATGGAAAGCCTGAAGAAAACAGGCAAGGTTAATAAAGATTCTAAATTGAAATCAATCGACCCTTTTCTCACTGAGGATAATATTTTGTGGGTAGGTGGTCACCTCAATTTGAGAGATTGTACAAATGATATGAAACATCCAATCATTTTGCCAAATAATTGCGTTTTAGCTGATTTAATCATACACGAATAATCGTACGAAAAATTCTTACATGCTGGTACTGCAAGCACGTCAGCAAATTTGCGAACCAGATATTGGCCTTTGGAAGGAAAGAGTACAGTAAAGAAGAATTTACGAAAATGCGTTATATGTGTAAAATCTTATCCGAATCCGTTGAATCCAAAAATGGCATCTTTACCTGAGTTCCGAACTGCACCTGCTTGGCCATTCTTGCATTGTGGGATAGATTTGTGCGGGCCTTTTTCGTTACGTGCTCGAGTACGCAGAGAAAATTTTCATTCCAAAATTTATGTTACAGTGTTTATTCACATGGTTTCTAAAGCCATGCATTTGGGAATAGTGGAAGACTTATCGAGCGAAGCTTCGATAGCCGAAATGAAAAGATCAATTTCTCGTAGGGGAAGAGTAGCACACATCTTTTCTGATAATGGAAAAAATCAAATAGGAGCTGATCGTGTATCGGAAGAGTTTGTTGGGAAGTGTGCTCGGAGTGAAGCCTTCAATCGTGACCTGCGAGCAGAAAGAATCATTTGGCGTTTCATTCCTTCCAGAGTTCCCCACTTTGGGGGCCTCTGGGAGGCAGCCGTAAAATCTTTCAAAACTCATTTCAAGCGCATTGTCGGCGACAAACTGGTAACAGTTATCCAATTCCTGACTTTGATGATCCAAATTGAGGGAATAATGAATTCATGTCCGTTGTGTGCGTTGTCTGACGATATTCAAGATTTGCTGGTTGTTGCGGATAGGGATCTATCACTTGGAATGTGACGTTTATCTTGTTCTTGCCTTACCTCCTCTCCTTGTCTGGATTGACGCTTCTCTCGTTCATGTATGAGATTCGCATGTGCGAGTGTCAAAAGAGTTTGATTTCGTTGACGAGTGGTATATCGTCTTTAAGCGGGCTCACCGTTACAATTTGAAACGTTAAGACGAGTCACTCGTTGCGAAGCGTACGTGTTAGCCAGACTTGCTTTCTCTGCTTGTTCGTTCGTGTGTGTATGCGTGAGGATAATTTCACATGCGATTTGGTTGTAATTCAGCTTGCAATTGCTCGATAATCAATTTTGATAGTGGATGCTTGAGTTTAACATATGCTTAGTTTTCAGATGCTTTTCTGAGTGGGGATTTTAATGCAAACGACGAGTGTGGTGTGAGAGATTCGCGCTGTATCCGTACACAAAGCAACGGCTCATCGCAATAAATATTGATAGATAATTCTGAGTCGGCTCATAGAGGAGTGCATTTAATTCGAAAGTTAAGGTTCCTCGGGCCGAATCCGTGGATTTCTTTTAATTTTTATGTGTAATTGAAATCTGAGGAAAAGTCTCAGTTGGGATAAATTTTTATTTCGAGGTCATCTTGCTTTGATTCTCTACTAATTACTGGTTCTCACTCCGAGCCACTCCTTAATCGGGGAAGCTATCACGATGCTCCGAGAACCCAGACTCCTACATTACGGTTATCTAGCTGGCAACAAATAGAACAGGCTAAACAAAATTTTTGGAAACAGTGGATCAAGGAATATTTGACCCCGTGTTTGTAGCGTACCAAATGGAGAAATCAGGGTTCTTCTGATCCACATGTTGGTCAGCTGGTGATGATGAAAGAAGGGGAACATATTCCTTTTAGATGGGTTCTCGGAAGAATTGTTCAGGTTTACCCTGGAGAAGATTCTATTATACGAGCTGTTGACGTACGTACACCTACGAGAGTGTATAAAAGACCTGTGATAAAAATCGCCCCGTTACCGATTTCATAAGCATTCATGAAAATTTTTTCATTATGAGCGATCATATGCTTCATGTTTAAGTATTCGATTTATGGAAATCCTCACATGTATGTTGAGTTATAGTTTACTCAAGTCGTTGTAAGGAAAAAGTTGTTCGAAGATTGATTTTATGTTCATGTTTTTTATTTTTTGAATTGTACTTGATCTCATGCCCATTATTTTATTGTATCCAAAACATAGTTTGTCAAGGTGGGTGGCATGTTTGTATGTGTGCATGCGCATATGGTTGAGCGGCACTGCGTGACGAGAGTGCTTGGAGACAAGGAGTAGTAACTCTCGAACAGTGGGAAGGAGAGGTGTTCGACATTGTAAAGTACAGTTCTATTGTTGTGTGTAGAAAAAGACACGTTTTCAGTGAAGGCACATACACCGAAATTGATCGTATTTTATTTGAGCTCATGTGGAACCGAATTTTTTACAGTTTGTATTTTTAATAGTATACCCTGCTTGGAAAGCCGGACAGTTTTATGTAGATTTCAGCAATACAGCAGGATACATGATACTGTTAAGTACTGAAATCAGTTTGGCATACTGCACTAATCGTTTTTCACTGCTTGACAGGGTCTAGGGCAGCCGATCCCGAACAAAAATATCCCCAAAAAAAACGTCCCCGTACAAAAAAATCCCCGTCTAAAGTATCCACGACTAAAATATCCCCGACAAAAATTTCTCCGACCAACATATCCCACGCGAAGAACATCCCAGTGCTGGAACAACACTGTTTCGCCCCGGAACAGAAAGAGGGAAAACATAAGTACATCAATCACTGAAACATTCGGATTCATGATGCATTTATTGAAAAATTCATTGCACATGAAAGTTTGCATTTTTGTCCCACCACGTGACCGAAAGGGACATTCCTTCGAATGAACACTTTCCAAACTCAGTGCTCATATTTCAGTCAACACAGAAAAACAACTTCTAGATCGACAAATTAACCTTCTTATTTTTTTCGCTTTGCACAATAATGACTCAATTCTTTCATAATCGGGGGGGGGGCCTCCGCCCCCCCCCCTCGGCCAGGACCTTCGCCCCTGGACCCCGCTCCTTTTACTATATATGCGTTGTCGTCAGCGAGCTTCACCCGCTGACGAATAGCCACGTTTGTGTGATGCACACTTCTGTTGGTAGGGTTTTTTCCATTTTTCGACAAAGTATTCATTCGAGAAAATGTACAGGAAATCAAAACAGTTCCACGCCTATAAGCCATGTGGTACCTAAAAAAATGCTGAAAAAGTCACTGTAGTCCGAAAACTAAGGATGATCGAAAAAATTGGATTGCAGATTTGGAATTTACGCACAAAGATACATAAGGTTAGTGAGTGGACATTCTGTCCGGGATATACTGCCTGGGATATTTTTTACATGATATTTGAAGTCGGGGTATTTCAGACGGGGATATTTTGTCCGGGATATTTTGTCCAGATATTTTGTCCGGGGTATATTGATATTTTGTCAAACATACTGGGTGCACCCGACCGCGCCCCGCTGGACAAACTAGGCAATTGTAAGAACCACAAAAATATATAAATGTGACACTTCGAGTTTTTTTTTTCATCCGAATTTCATAAGAAGTTTCTTCGGGATTCGAACTATTTACCGTTCTGTCAAGGATGCAAACCGCAGCATTCACTGCTTCAGCCCGGAAAGTCCTAGGCAGATCCTTGGAAAGTAGCATAGTTCTGGCACTCTCCATTATTGTACGATTATCCCGTTCGAATCTGCCATTTTGTTCAGACGTATAAGGAGCTGTATTTTCCATCGTAATCCCCGTCGAAGATGAGTATGATAGCATCTTCTTGTTGCAATACTCCGTACCATTATCTGTGTGTGGAATTCTCATTGTTTTTCCAAACATAGTTCTTAGCATTTTTTCGTAGTCAGCAAACTTGTTCAACACATCAGATTAATGTTTTATGAAATATACATGCCTGTAACCGGAAACGTCGTCTTTAGAAATTACAAAGAATCTGTTCCCTCCAACTGATTCTACAGGCATTGGTTCGCACACATCAGAGCTAATATATCCACCCGGTTTTCGAGGTTCCTTCGGTGCACGAGTCTTGAAGCAAAGTTTGTGTGATTTTCCAATTTGGCAGGATTCACAGAAAAAACCTTTCGCGTTAGATGAAGACACTCTCTGCACCATTTGTTTTGTTATCATGTCTTTCAATGTGTTTTTGTCCACATGGCTGAATCGCTTGTGCCACACTTCTAACGCAGATGCAATATTTGCTTCCTCACTGTTATACACTGATGTGACATCAAATGTCATTCGGAAGATTTCATTTCCTTGTTTGATACCTTCTGCAAGCACTTTTCCGTTTCAGCATACTTTTACACATTTATTATCAAATTTGACATCAAAACCTTTCGATGTACATACACCAATGGAAAACACATTCTTCGTCAATTTAGGCACACGTAACACGTTTTCGATTACATCTTTCCGCCACCTACCATCGACCAGATTTTCTATGTCGATTGTGCCACACCCCAACACCTCACATTCACCGCTGTCCCCTAACGAAACTACTTCTTTTTCGATCGGTCGATAATCGATGACTCATTCTCGTCGGTAAGTGATGTGTTTTGAAGCGCCACTATCCGTCAACCACACATCACGGATGTCTCTATCTATAATTTCTCTCTGTTGTTCATATGACAACATCACAACACTATGATGTGTTTCATTTTTCTCTTTTTCATGAAATTCGTCGTTGATATCTCTTACTTTTCTCAACGAGGATGCTACGAATGTTGTTGAGTTACTTTCTTCATATTTATTTGTGTCCTTTTTCTTCTTTGTATAGCAGTCTCTTGCAAAGTCTCTTTTCTTTTGACAACGAAAGCACGTCACATTCGATGTCTTCTTCATACTGCTGTTTGTTTTGCTATTCTTCACTGAAGTAGAAACAGCGAAAGCACTAGCCAATGTGTCGTCAACGTTTATTCTTGTTTCTTCTTTGATAAGCCTTTCTATTGAATTCTCGATCGTTTGATCAGCAACTGCAACACTATTCCACGCCGTCTTTAGCGCATTGAACTTTGTCGGTAAGCTCGCTGAAATTTTTGCCATGATAGCTGTTAAGAATACATGTACATTAGCGCTATAATAGGTTGAGAGACACTATCACGAATGATAGACACGGTCGTGTGAGTGTGAGCGCTCTCATATGTATGAGTGAGTGGTATAGAGAGGGAACTCACCTCAGCGTTAGTTAGAGTCGTGTAAGCGCTGCTGCGGGAGTCTAGATCGTGCCGTCGCACAGCACACGCACTTTACATTTATGTGTATCGTTTACTTACTTATTAATAAACACTTGATAGTGTAGTTTATTTAACAATAGCAACATTCGAAACTTGTTCATCGACGTCTTTTATTTGTTGTGCCATATTTTGCACAATTTTCCTCCATCGAATTTATTCACGTGTCTCGCTGATAATTCTTCTGCCATTTTTCTTCTCGAAAAAAAAACAATTTCCACACACGATCACGTATACTATTCGACAATGGCGGACCGACTCTTTCGATTAACCGAAGAAAAAAAAAACGTTCACACTTAATGGGTGCATAACCTGTTGATTATGTAGGTATTTTATTCATAAAATAAAGCGTATGTGTTACAATACGGTTTTTAAGTGGTATTAATATTCAGATTATATGAAGAAATCGAAGAAGTAATGGGTATCAAACATAGTATCCGAGGTACATCTCATCGATCGATCAACTTATGTGCAACTGACGACACGATTTCAACGCCAGCTAGAGCGCTCGCACACGAAGGAGCACGACAACACACGACCGTTCCCGATCGTTTCTAGCAACGTGGCCCGCGGGATCAGGACGCGAATAACAAAATATTCCAACAATAATAATAATGTTAATAATAATAATAATAATAATAATAATAAAAATGGCAAAATGGGCCATTTTGTTTTTTTCAAGCATAAATAAAACTATAAATGGAATTTTGATTGAATCCATGATTTTTTATTTTTCCACCATTGTGTTTTCCGAAATTTTCTCATCGGATTATTGATTAGCAACCTCAAAAATCAGAATTGAAGCATGCTTTCATAATTTTGTCAAGTTTTTGGCATCCGGTCCCACTGTGACGCCATACTGAATTCACCGTTTTGAATTCTGGAATTCTGACAACGAATTTGTGATCAGCAACCCCACAAATCCCTGGGTTCCAAGTTGAAAGAGAATCCGTTGGAGTTTGGAATTTCTGTGTACCATATTGTATCCAACATTCTGAATTCCAGAATTTTGACAAGGTTTCGTAATCAGAGAGCCTCAGAACGACTGATTACCGAGTTTGAAGGAAATCCGATTAATTTTCGAGTTTTTGTCCACCATATTAGATCTGCCATTGTGGATTTTAGAATTCCAACAACGGATTCGTAATCAGTGATCCCAAAACCTACTGAATATTGAGTTTGAAAGGAATCCGTTGAATTTTCGGATTTTCGTCCGCCATATTGGACCCGCCATCCTGAATTTGAGAACCTTGACAATGGATTCGTAACCAGCAGCCTCAAAAATTACCAACTCGTGAGTTTGGAGAACTCCGATGAATTTCCGGATTTTTGTCCGCCATACTGGATCCGCCATTTTGAATTTGAGGATTTCGATAACAAATTCGTAATCAGCGACCCCATAAACCTCCGAAGACTGAGTTTCAAGTGAATCCAATGACTCCTCATAGTTTTAGCCAACTTTTTGGCATTTGGTCCCACTGTGCGCCAGGCGCGACAGCTAAAAGTAGGGGATATGTATATTGGGCCAACGTTTATTGACAATTGAGGTAATATTATCGTGCCTGCGTTGGCAATACGAAGATGAGAAGTGATAAAACAGTGTTGGCGTAAGTTTGTACCAGCATTGGTTCAAGCCTGAATGAACATAGGTTTTATAGAAAAAGTTTTGTGTTTGCCAAAACATGGCAGAACCATTGAATCGAGCCTACGCCAACATTGCCCCCCACTTCACCACCTATGCTGCAGGCATCAATATTGAGAATCGTTGATTGCTGAAACGATATTATCATTTCAGTCCTAAGTTAGGCTTACTACCAAGGCTTCGTCAATGCTCATCAGATCTGAGTTAGCCTTGCACCAATGGTAAATTTTTACATGGGAGTGATAATAAGAAGAGAAATACGGGGTATCATAATTGAGAATCAATACACTCAATGTTTCATCTCAAAATCTATTCCAAGAAGTTATCAGTCAATAAATTGGCAAATTTGATTTTGAACTTGGAAAAACATGAGAAATTCTAGGTGTTCTCCAGAATATGAATTTCTCTCAGATTTTTAGGGTTTCCAGACTTCTTGCTACCCTGTCAACTGTTCATTCCATGTGATGGAGTTAATTTACGAAGACTAAAGAAACTTCTCCATAGGGAGATCAGTGTAGAGTACCTACATTAGACAGAAGAGAGGGGTTCTGTGAACTCCGTTTTTCTTGAATTTTGATGCTCAACACTGGGAATTTCAAGGAAAAGTTTCATAACATCTTAGAATATCCAAATGAACAACTTAAGTTGTTTCCAATAGAATTTCATTATAACTAACCGCTATTCAGATCAAACGAGTTTCTTACGGGTTACTCAGAGCATTGAAGTACATTAAGTAAATCTCTGAGATTTGAAACAAATGGACATCTGTTAGACAATTAGACATTGTGAGGAAGTCTCAGATGCATTTCAAACATGTCAAGATACGCTTGACAAATTGAGGGGTTGCATGCAAAAAAAATAGGTGAGAACTATTGATCGCAGAAGAGAATTGCCGAGCGAAACATTGGCTTATTTGATAAAAACCCCCTATGAGACTTACTCAGTCAAAATTCCGTCAAATTGCCGTCACATTGACCAAGTTTTAGTGAAAATCACGTCAAAAGAATATCATTTCTATGCTACTTTGACACGCTGTTCTCATCGGGTCAGTATTGTTTTCTTTCATGATTTTCAATTCTGACTCTCCACTTCAAAACGTGGACAATTCGGTTCCAATGATTTCAAGCACACGGTGAAAAGGAAAACTTAATTTCAGTCAGAATATGAGCTGAATTCAAGATGCAACCATAAGAAGACACGGTTGACTTAAAGTCAGCCACTGGAAAACCTTCTCAAACTCAAATAAAAATACAGCTTATTCTCTATTCAACTGAGATAAAAACTAATTTTGAACTGAAACTCAAAGCGAATTGTTTCTGATACATGGATTCGTCCATTTTTTTTTGGTTTTGTCCCACTCAACATGGCGTTACCTACACTGTAAAAAGTCTAACTGAAAGTGGTTGCATCTTACTTGAAAACTTGACTGAAATTCAATCTTTCCCATTGTGTCGGCATTTGTTTTGTATGCTCACTTTCAGCTGAAATAGGGCTAGTTTTGGCTGCATCTTAAAATAAGCCGATATTAAGATTGAAAGTAAGTGTTACTTTTTACTGTGTATCGACGATGAGAAATATGTTTGGGTTGATGCGGAGGATACAAAGAAAATTTCTATGTTGTGTGAATTTAGTCACTTCACTTGTTGACTGTTCAATTATATCGTGATCGTAGTTTTCGAAAATTGAACATCTTCAACTCTTATCAGGAGATTCGAACCCACGTTGTTGCTGTAATGACCTGTCCTAGTCTTTTGCGTTTAACCACTTCGCCATGGTACCGTTTCGATCGACGGACGTGATAAATCATCCCATAATAATATAATTTGATAACATGTGTAGTCTGAAGTCAAAGATAAATTTGGGAAACATTTTACGAGAACTGAGAATTAGTGCAAATGTGAATACCCCTGAAAATTTGAATTGATTCCAATTTGTGCTGTAATGTTGGAATGATGAATAATAAATAAAAAACTTGAAATAATTTGATTGAATTGAAACTGTAATTAATTGTAAGCACATATTTATATATGCGTATGCATAACCACTTGTAATACTGAGAATAGAAGAATTCTAATCTCATTCTCAGAAATTTTGGACTGAATTATCCATCAAACTCTACCTGACTGACTATAAAATATGCATTGCTAATAATCAGCACATTGCCCGATTTAATTCAATTTGTTACGGCCATAACTCTTTTTCATCCCATATTACGGCTGAAATTGTAACATTGCTGATTTTAAGCCTCATCTGAAAATCAGTCGATCATGGAATTAAGATTTACTTTTTACTGTGCACCTGTCGAGTTATTGCATGAAACCCGTCAATTATGGACATACTTTGGACGTCATGTATTGAACACCTCAGATGCGATTTAGTCAAATAATAGACATCAAATTTGATTGTTTTTTCAAATCTTGAGCAAATTAACATGAATGGACATCGTAGACATTTTAAAATCAATTTTTGGCCATAACTGAACAACATATTTTTTTCAGACAGGATTTGCATGTGCAAAGCTCATCTATTCGCTATTAGTGGAGTCTACTGGAAACTATCAGAGTATTTTGTTAACAATATTTTGTCACCAATATTTCTCACGTTAAATCGGAGATAGTGGTTTTTCAGTATCTGTGACAAAATCACAGTTGCAAATATATCGCTCATCCTTCCTGTGAACAGCAAGCAAGAAATTTCTCAAAATGCTACCGAAAACTCAAATGTTCACCATTTTCTAATTATCGGCTTCTTATCAATATTTCAGGTTCAGGCTCTCGCGAATATCATATGATTGATAACAATTCTTGTTAGCGGATTTTGAACAGTCTCAGAAACCGCTCAGATGGAAACCGTTTGGACACCTCGTTGTCGGGCGGTTATGTTCCAGCCAGTATGAATAGTTCTGACAATGCTATTTTTTTACTGGAGATATTGTGTTCTATACTTCGAAAGTCGATCGGCAATTGGGAAGAATGAACTAATATATCGTTCGATACTCTACTTGGCTGTGAAAGGGATCTGTTGTCTCATCCTATCTTATAATTTTTACTCTTGTGCCAAGTACTCATCCAACCAACAATGAAAAACCACCCACATCTGTGTCAGCTGCTCTGGACAATCTTCCATCACAATCTAATTTCTGATCTGAACAATCCTTCGTTTTGTATTTCGAAAACGGATAGTATCTATCCGGAACGTCGATCAGCAATTGGAAGAATGAACTGAGATATCGTTCGCTCTCTTTTTGGCTGTGAATAGAATCTCTTCTCTCATCCTGTCTCACAATTTTTGTCTCCTGTGCCAAGGAATTGTCCAACCAACAATAATAAATAAGTGTGAGAAGAACTTGGGTTCTAATTTACTTTGATACATGGAAAGGAATTCATGAAATTCACCTTATTTTTCGGTCACTTGATGAGAACTTCCTATTGAGATAAGTTATGAATGCATCTGAGGCATCTTAATTGATGCTTGAGGCATGAAACGAATTTGATTTGTCATCACGATAACACAGGACAACAAAAACAATGTTTTTTTTCTGATTCCGGAGGTTTTGATAGTGATTCGGAATGTGTTCGGTGTGCGTAATAGAAAAATAAAATGTAATATTTCTTGAATGAGTTCAATTTTCATAATTGTTCACATATAATTCCCATATAATCGATGAATTTTATGTATAAAATATTATGAAGGAAACGAATCAATTCAAGACATCTGACGTCATTTGCGGAAGCTGCACATTATACTCACTTTGAATCAGTGTTCAGACTTTAAGATACCAAATGGCTGGTGACCAGTGTAATGCATCACTCCATGAAACGACCGTACTTAAGGAATCTTTGCCTAGGTAACATGGAAGCTGGTCATAAGCTTGTCAGAGTTGTCATTCGATCCTTTTTGACTTGTTATTGACAATCTTGTCATAACCCGGGAGCCAGCGACAGATTTACATGAACAAGTTCCTCCCAAGCGATACTTAGTGAAATGCATCAGAGAGTTGTATTATGAAGCTTCGTGAACGTCAGCTGCGGTTCCGTGCGGGGGGGGGGGATAGCCTCCCACGCACAGAGGGAAAAATATATATTCAATCATTTTCTCTTACCTGAGAACATGTTGAATTGTCGCTACCCCGATATCTCGAAGGAAGAAAACAATCAGCTGACTACAACATGCACAGTAGGGTGGGCCGAAAAACCCGAGTTCTCGAATTCCGGAATCTAATAGTGCGCAAAAGTTGCCTTGGAGGAATGAAAATCAAGCTCAAAAAGAAAAATTCAAATCGGTCAAGATTTGGGTTAGCGCATCGAATATGAAAATCCTCATTTTTCACAATTTTCGGCGATTCACATGTATTTTCTTGAATATGTGTGTATTTCACTATTCACTATCACAAAAATAATTGTTGAGCATATAAATAGAATACATGTACATATATATTATACATACAATGTACACGCATTTCAAAAGCGCCTTGCCGGTGCAGCTCTTGGCTCGACTTAAATATGTAACGCGACTCAGAACTCAGGGAATTGTGCCTTGTTCGAGAACGAAGGCATAATTTTCCTGGACATGAAGGTGGCTTGGATACAACCATCCCTATTCTTTTACCCAACAACTGTTTTTGCTGACTCTGTCACTAACTTGACACAGCGCCCAACTAATTGTGTATGACAAGGAAACTCTTTGATATCCAAATCTGGGATAGATCTAGTGGAATCACGAAGTAATATTACAGTCGATACACTGAATATTCCATCGCAGCGAAGTTAATTTTTGGAATCACAAAGTTACGAACTGGCTTCTTCTCCTTCAGAGCTGATTCTCTTGCTTCAATTATTTTGTTCAGGCCGAGTTCTCTTACATCATTTCTATTATCCATTGCCATTAACAAGAGTGAGTTCTCCGGATGAGCAAAGTACGCATTTCGCTGCATAACAGGATCTATAATATCAAGGAGGTTTCTAGGTAAGTACCTTGAGGTTTCGATAACTTTGAACACGTGTTTAGGTCCATCTATAATAGAACTATTTTTCCTTATGGCAAACCATACAGGCACATAGCAAGTGAGTATGAACTTCACTATCTGTATCAGTTCATTGGGAGGATTGATTGTTGATATATATAACCTGAGGATTCGATTTGCAGCTGTCAGCCACCGAGCATGACACAGAGGACCAGGATCTGAAACAGCTTGATCTGGAGAACAGCATCCTGATTTGATCGTTGAAACGATATTCAGCATATACTCCTGATCCTTGCTGAGTTCTTTGAAAATTTCCTCATCGGCAGATGAAATGTCACAATCAATACTCCTGAACACAACAACGAGTAAACTTCCGCTACCCAAAAGACGCTTACCAATTCGACCAGAAAATGATTTTGGACCTGTAGTTTGGCCATCTAGATGCTCGAATAAATGTCTGAATGGAAGTTCATTAAAGCGTAACAAGCAAATGATCCATTGGAGTGGTCTTCTAAGAATCATTTCTACATTGTGAATTACACCACCCTTCTATCCAGTATCAGTTATTGTTCCATCACAAACAATTACATCTAAGTCCTCAAGGGAAATTTGCAACTCTTTTAGATGTGAGATAATGCTATCCTGAATGTTTCTTGCAGAGCCTAATGCTGGAGACACATGACTGATGTGATTGGACCCTGGCTCTTTAATCAATGAAATGTGTTCCTCTTTCACCACTCTGCGAAAGTTTTTTGAATGTATAGTTTCAACAACCAGAGTATCGTCTTTCCTGTCATCAAAGTATAATCCTCGAACAATAATATTAGTACTTTTCTGTAAGTTCGATCTTAAACGTGCTTTTCCTCCCCTCAATTCATTCTTGTGAATGACAAGTGGTTTCTCAGATTCATTTATAATCCCCATATCCTTGGGAACACTTGAGGCGATCGCTGCAGTTGCCCTATCCAAAATTCCGTATCTATCGCTTACCAACGCAGTCGATTTGAGTTCAATTCTCATCTGTGTGCTTGATGATAGCTTGGAATTTTTGAGGGTGTAAAGTCTTCATCCTTGTCATGCTGTTCAGAGTCAGAGCTTCGATGTTCCACATCTTCTGAAGTCGATTCAAAAGCACTATCGGTCAAGACTATATCATCTGAGCTTAGAGCATGAAATTGACTCGGAGACTCTGCCCTTTTGCTGATGGAGTGAGAAGGTGGTCGCTCTTCTTTCATAACTTTTTCGGTGAGTTTCTCAGATTTTTTTTGTCAACTGCTCTCATTTTTTCAAATATCCCATTTCTTTGTTTATACATAAGTCCGATTTCAAGATGTGGCATTCTCTTTGGTTCCTCACAACAACACCTCCTGGAAATTGGACATGTACAACTTTGAATGCTCTTTCTACAGATTCAATTCAAAGTCATTGGCCATTCGCAGAATGCTATATCGAAAAGTCTTACAGCTTTACTTTTGAACTTCATCAGCTTATCTTTATAAGTTCGCTTGTTTTTGTCCCTTTTGCAAGATTTCATTAATTTGCAATATGAATCATGGTACGATTGTATCATGTGTACGATTCGTGTTTCCCTGGTAGAAATTTTCTCAAGTAAAATTCGAGGCACTAGCAAGTCCAACTTTTTTCACGGTAAAGGCCTTGTAAGTGAAACTTACAAGTACCTTGTGAGGCGTGTAACGCTTGAATGGTGAGGCACTCGCTAGTTACTCATAAAAAAATAGTGAAAAACTTGAAAAAAACTATACATGAAAAGGTTACACGGAGAAAAATGCCAGTCAAAGATGTAGTAATCCCAGATAGCACAAGAGTTTAAAAAGAGGTCTATATGGATACATTGTATTCATTATGTACGCTTGTGCTATCTGGGAATTTTATATAAATACCAATTTTAACCTATTATCTTTAACTTATCATATCTTTTCGTGGAATTTTACTGAACTTACTTTTATTGATTTATTCAAAGATGATAAAAGAAAATAACACCAAACTTCGCTTCACTATGTGTCGGTAGAAAGGCACACATTAATCATTAATGTCTGGAATAACTTTGTTGGCGATGGTGAAAAGTTCTTAACCTAACAGGGAACCGAACCTGCTCTACCTACCTACCTAACCTACCGAAACCTAACACCTTGCCAACGTAGCTATTCCGCACTTTGGAATTCAGAGTTTATTTGATAAAGACATTTGCTAGTAAACAGTTCCACCAGTCCCCTGGCGGTTGTACCACGAAAGTTGACCCGCTACATTTAAACTACACATTCTTCGTACTTTTACATATCGGAATCATCGCGCTGAAAAATTGTCAAAATTCATTCTCGTAAAATATAAGTGATAAAATTGACAGTGCTCAGAAAAGTGATTTCAATAAACATAACATAAAGACATAACCCTACTTTTGGAATTTGTTTTTGTTTTGTATCTAATAAAACATAAAATTCTTTATAACAGTGATAAATCAATGTGATTTTTGTGATAAGTTTATATTTTGGTTTGAATTCATTATTTTGTGCTTTCCATTGAAAAATTATTCACATTATGTTATGTGTAAGAAGTGAACTAGAAAATATTACAAGTTATGAATGTATCGTCATGATTCTTCAAGTGTCCCTGTTTTTCATCAAAATCAAATCTCAAAGGAGACTTTTGTGGAATCATATTTATGGTATGTAAAAGTCACATAGATCTTTTTCATTTAGATTATTCAAAGAAAAGAGCGGTTATGGTTTTTTTTAATGGTTCAAAGTGAAGTTCGTGTATCATTGGCATTCATTATCATTTTGCTCACTTATATATGTGAGCTTCTGATTGAGTTACCTTAATCACTTGAAGTGAAGTTGAGTGTTTTTTGATAAGTGACGTGAAATGACTTCCTCACTCAAACAATGTGCATATTATAAAATGAACTGTAAGTTTGTTGGAATAAATTGTCTACGAATAAGTATGACTTGAATCGTTAAAGATATTATCTTACACTTATATTGGAAGCGCAGTGAATTTCCTTTCTCTGATCAAAATGAACTACTGGCACGATGGATACTTAACTGTGATTTGCTTCCAAAGAGTATTTCTACATCACTCTATTGAACAATACATGTATGTGGTTATAAATGGAGCCTAAGGGTTTTAGCAATAGAAAATCATCTATCAAATTACAAGCACAGGGAATTCCCTTCATTGCCATAAATTACATGCAACATGAGAAATATTCAATTGATTTTCATTCTTACAAATTGACTGAATAATTTGGTCATATCTAATTATTTATAAATACATGTATAGTTCAATGAAGTTATTTTCAAGTAATTTTTGACAATCAATATCTCTTATAAGTATCTATCATGCCAATGGTTCATGGTATAGTTCAATGAAGTTATTTTCAAGTAATTTTTGACAATCAATATCTTTTATAAGTATCTATCATGCCAATGGTTCATGGTAGTCAGAGTAAAGAACACTCACTGCGCTCCCAATATATAAGTCAATTTCTTCATCGACTCAAGTGTTGTGGATACCTACTTCTCATTCGCAAAGAATTTATGTCCACCAAGTGGCTGGTCATTTCACTTCATACAGATTGTGGATCGGAAGAATGACATCACTTCATTCCACTTGATCACGTGAAAAATCATCAGAGGTTTACAAAAGTGGTAGCGATAGTACATTCTTTCTGACAATTGGTATGATGGATACTTGACTGCGATTTGATTCCAAAAAATATTTGTACATAACTTCATTGGATGATATATGTGGTTATAAATGGAGTTTAAGATTCTTACCGTTAGAGAAATCATCTCTCAAATTACAAGCATAGGGAATTTCGTTCACTACCATACCTCACATGCAACAATATAAACATTCAATTGATTCTGATTCTTGCAAATGCACCTAATAATTTGTTCATATATAATTATTTATAACTACATGCATAGTTCAATGAAGTTATTTTTGAGTAATTTTTGATAATCTGTCCCTTATAAGTATCTATCGTGCCAATAGTTCATAGTAATTCACATGATTTGTGATAGAAAACAGGTATGTGAAATATCACATAAACTAAGATGAACTGTCTATCGTTCATTCCACATGCATCACGATTGCATCAATTTGTGATTGGCAACGATTGAATGCCTATCGTAGGTTTCACATCACTTGTGATAGAAAACAGGTATGTGAAATATCACATAAACTACGATAGACTATCTATGATTTATTCCACATGCACCACGACTGCTCAAGTTTGTGATTGACAACGATTATGTAGACATAACCTCAATACAATCACTCCAGTTATTCTCTAGATTGTTACAAGGCCTTGCAAGTCCCTCACAAGGGACTAGTAAGGCCTTTGTGAGGCTTAGAGAATGACCAGAATGATTTTTGCTGAAGTATCTACCAGTCAAACTTGTGAGGAGCTCACTGTTAACTTGCAAGTTCAACTAGACTAGTTTTGCCTTAAGAAAAACTTGCGAGGGCCTCGAGATAACTAGAGAATGCCTAGAATAATTTCTGCTAGGGTTTCTGAAACTGTAGGGATAGATGCTAAATCGTACAAAGCCATAATATTTTGTGCAACTGGCTGAGCTACAGAAGAAAAACATAATGTTCTGTAATTGACTCTTGAAACTAACATCTTGAATCGTTCTTCAAAACAGCATCTGAAAACTTCTTCGTACGTAGGAAGTTGGAAGGTTCCCGACTGGAAATTGTCATCGGGTTAACCCAACATATGATGAGGACCTGACAAGGTCATCCGAAATAAGGAATACCCGTTACGGTCCTGATCGGGATTAGGTGTGGATGACTCACGTATGGATGACCTCATTTGGTCCTAGTCAGGATTTCCTCAAATTATCCTGAAAAGGTCGAAGTAGGTTTTCCTCGCTGTATCCGCATCAGGACCTCGTTCGGTCATCCTAAGATCATGGACATAGTTTGATATACTGAATACAAGAATGTACAGACTTGATTTCAGATTGTACACTCTTTGATTAAACAAATTTTCCTTCAATAAGAAGAACATGTTTGAACGATTTTCAACTGTGCCTGTTTTTAAATTCAATCCCTTCATTCCGAACACATTACCTACTTCTGAAAACTGTTGAACAATTTGTTCAATCTATTCTCAATGTGAATTGAAAACTAACTATTTGGGTTTTAATTAGGCGGAACTTATGAAAATTTCACAAGATTTTCCACGTTATGCATACAGCGAAAAAAACTTAGCAAACGTTCAACCATCACCAGCGAAATAAGTATTTCATTTAACTTATCACAATTCTCATAAGGTTGATTTATTGACTATTCAGCATCATTTTTCTTTCCTACACATCACATCATCTGAGTATTATTCAAAGAGTATATATGAACTGAATGAATATGTGTTTCGTCATAATCAAATATAAGTTTCGAACAAGTACTCTTCTTTCGTTATTTCTTGATTAATACGCATAAAAAAATCTGTTATTGAGTGAAAAATGAATTATTGAATCAGTTATCACTGCTGTAATATGTAAAAAATCATAAGTTGCTGATGTGGTGACAATTAATTCTATTCAAATATACGACAATATCTATATCAATATTAATTTACATTAGTATTTCTCGGAAAAAACTCAGAAATCCCAATCATTTTGTAATAATAAAGGTCATGAAGAACTCATTCGATCAAAAATATTTCAAGCGAATGTTCAAAATGAAATGCAAAAAACTTGAATTATTCACTTTCAGCTCGACGGATGGTTTTACTTTTCAAATTAAAGAGTACTCTTGAAGTTGAAATTTGTTAATTTCCGAAAAAAGCCTCATTTTCTGAGTTGAATTTGTTGTTAGGGTGATGATAAACTTGTAAGAAGAGTTTGAAAGTTGAGTGGAATCTATATTGATCAGGAAAGTCCAAATCGTGTGGCAAAAGTTAGAAAATCTGTCAACTTAGCTCACAGCGCATGGGGTTTTCTTCACTAAACCAAATGCTGGCAGGAGAAATTCATCAAAATATAGTGGATTCAAAGTGATGTGAAGTAAGAGAGGACCGAAATATTCATTAGATTTTATTCGTTCTTATAAACGTTCTAAAAAATAAGAAAAGACTATAGAAGATCCAAAGTGTCGTCTTCCCATATTTTTGTTCCAATAATGTTGTGTCATGTTCCTACAAATAAATGTTATTATATTTATGAAACAGGTTCAATACACATGTTTTCTCAACCTAACACTATTTACTGGTGAAAAGATACGAAAATGCACACTCAAAAATGCAAATCATTGAAACAAAAATATTGAGAGACGATACATTGAGTCATACATAGCCTTACCATATTTATCAACATTTTTATAATAACTAATAAAATTCAATGCATGTATCTGTCCTCTCTTACTTCACATCACTTTGAATTCACTATATTTTGATGAATTTCTCCTGCCAGCATTTGGTTTAGTAAAGAAAAGCTGATAGAATACCCATGCGCTGTCAGCTAAGTTGACAGATTTTCTAACTTTTGCCACACGATTTGGACTTTCCTGATCAATATAGATTCCACTCAACTTTCAAACTCTTCCTACAAGTTTATTATCACCCTAACAACAAATTCAACTCAGAAGATAAGGCTTTTTTCTCAAATTTGAAAATTTCAACTCCAAGAGTGCTCTTCAATTTGAAAAATAAAACCATCCGACGAGCTGCAAGTGAATAATTCAAGTTTTTTGTTATTCATTTTGAACATTCTTTTGACATATTTTTGATCAAATGAGTTCTTCATGACTCATATTTCTTACAAAATTAACATGATCTCTGAGTTTTTGCCTAGAAGTGCTGATGTAAGTATTTGAAGAAAATTCATTTTCACTGCATCAACAAATTACGATTTTTTGACACGTTACAACAGCTATGACTGATTTACTTAATCATTTTGCACTTACTAACAGACTTTTTGATACACATTCATCAAGAAATAACCACCACACATTTCACAAAAATAATTCATCTATTTTTTTATCCCATAAATTTATAGGTTATAACCTCAAATCGGATAAACACGTCACTTCAATTGATGTTTTCTAACCGATCGCGTGATACCGGTTCAGCTTAGGTCGTTAGGGCGTGAGGATATTAGACCGCGCAACATTAAGTAGGGATTGGTTTAGGTAGGTTCGATTCTCTTCGAGGTTTCCAATATTCTCTCCATGACATTAAGGACGAAGTGAACGTGATGTTAACCTGCAAATGTTATGTCTCCACTGAAATATAATTTTTGACCACATTTCATTTTTTTTTATTTTTAAAAACATTTTGGGCCAAAGCATGAATATTTTACTGAATATTCGTTGTTGATGTATTATTATAATTTCACAACTTTTTTGGCATTGGTTCTTAGTAGTGAATGTTATTTGTTATTTGGCGTTTACTTCCGTGGTCCGACCGACACCGTCTGCCAATGGTTGCACACTGGCAGCCTGTATCGTGACGGTACTGGACTATTCGTCAATTTCTACATGGGGGGTTTCCTTTTAACATCCTAGTTTTGATTTATTTTTGAGGTTTTAGTAAGGAATTCCTCACAAAATCCTAATTAGTCTTTCCTGATGGGGTCCTCATAATAGTGCAGCGTGACATGACTTGTTAGGTCCTGATGAGGTTGCCTTATCAGGACCTGATCTGGATCAAGGTTTACCTGATCTGGTCCATGGGGTAAATTTCTAGTCGGGTTGGTAAATCCTTTGGATTACCGAAAATCGGACACTTCCATCTTTTTCTTGTCGCTCCCATCATTTATGGATGGCAAAGCCTTAGAACTACAAAATGCGGAGAGAACTCTATATAATATGATGAAATGAAAGTCTATGTTATGAATATCGACAATATCAGTAACAAGAAAATCAAAGCGCTTGAAGTAGTAATTTTTAGATTTATACGAAAAAAATACACTTCCGCTGTTTTAACTACTTTCTGAAACAGTACGCGTTTACTCCTTGCCGAAACAAATGAAGTGCTTCTGATTTGGTCGTATATCTGATGCGTCGCGCAATAGTCGATCCAAATGTCTGAGCAATACACTGCTAATCAACAAATCCAGAGCGGACACGAAAACTCAGGCATAGGGTAAAGTGCAGCCACCTCCTCGTAGTGAGTTCTGAGTTAAATATTGAAGTTACATATCTAAGTTGAGCCAACAACTGCACGAACAAGGCGCTTTTGAAAAGCGGGTATATTGTATATATGTACATATACTCTATTTATATGCTCAACAATTATTTTTTGATAATGAATAGTGAAATATACACATTTTAAGAACATACATGTTAATCGCCGAAAATTGTGAGAAATGAGGATTTTCACATTCGATGCGCTAACCCAAATCTTGACCGATTCGAATTTTTCTTTTTGGACTCGATCTGTCTTCCTTCAAGGCGACTTTTGCGCACTATTAGATTCCGGAATTCGAAAACTCGGGTTTTTCGGCCCACCCTAACGGTCCACACAAATGTTTGTGTCGATTCAACATAATGTGTTAGTTTTAGCTAGTAACTCAAGCTTGATGTGAAATAAAATGACACAAAAGGATACTGATTAAGTTTTGCTTGGAATTTCCGATCGTGTAGATTCAGCACATAAGTACTGTCAAATGAAATGCAAAATAAGTACTGAATAAACAGTCGACAAGTGTAGTTTATGATTTTTTTCACGTAAATTAAATGTGAAAATCGCACTTTTTCATATCGAAACAATGCATAACAATAAATTGGAAAGGAATAGTCTCCAATCAGAATCGAACACAGATCGTCGAGACCGGACGTTGAAGCTCTATCACTCAAGTCATCGCCGGTCACTTGGATAGGGACACTTTCTTTGCATATATCAACTTGCACTCGATCTTCAAATTTGCATATCTAGAAAACTAAACCTTCTTGGAATGAAAGCCGAATCCAAAATGGTTGGGAATGAATGAATAGTCTTTCCAACGAGTATCAAAGTTACACGTACATGAAACTTTCATCAAAAAATAGCTCCCACCACTGGCCATCTGCCCTTGATAATTGAGAATAATACAATGTCTATGCTAAATCTTGAGTTGAATAATTTGTGTCATTTTGACACTTCTCTCAACTTGTTTGAATGATTTCATATTATGAATCAGTTGAGATCTGATCACAAAAGGAGCGTCTATAGAAGTTACACATGTTTGTGTTGAATATTTAACAGAGAATTCATGACACACGGATTTTCCAACAGAATGACACAAAATTTCCAATTGTGTGGTATATTGTACGTCAGCTGATCGCTCGAACACGAGAAAAAAAATGATACTTTCAATGATTCCCTCTCAACTGAAAATGTACTTGATGATGGCTTATATGTAGGGTTACCATACGTCCGGGAAAACCTGGACATGTACTCTTTATAATACGGTTTTTCCGATATTAAAATGTAGATCTAATTCCTTCTCTAAAAAGAGAACAAAAAGAGTACTGAGAGTACAAGTCGAAAACCCTGGCGGATGTTCCCGCATTCTTGAAAAGAGTACATCATGTCCGGGTTTTTCCCCGGACACATATGGTAACCCTACTTATATGCATCTATGGATAAATATAATGTCAGCTGGCTGTATCTCGGTGGGAAGACTGTCATCTGATACTTTGAAAGTCATAACGCGGGAGTTAGGCGGGAGTATCTATCGCCTATTCAAATGCATTAGCTGATGAGTTTCCCCTCGACTCAATGATATTTTCCAATAATAACAACATTGCATTAAAAATCAGTTTATGAATTTTCATCTGGGAGAAAATGACGTTTTTTGAATTATTTGAGATTACGCTGCGATGGAATGAATATTCCGTATAAATACTTCAAAGCCAATAAGTATATATGTAATTGAATGACTGAAACAATATTGAGATAAGTGAATTAATCAATACTCGGTGATGAAATAACATTTATCACAAGAAGTGATTAAAAATATGTTGCTGAAGTTTGAATTGTTTATTGAAACGAATCAATGATCAAATAACGAAATGCTCAGACTCAATCCTAGTTGGAGACCTAAAATCTTGCAATCAGTTCTTTGGATGAGTTTTCCAATTTGAAGGAGTCAATTCGAGGAGATGAATAACGATGAAATATTTGGTTTTATGAGTTTGAAGTTTCGTTCCTTTTCTATATACGATTCAAATTTTTACAATATTTAAAAATAACAATACAATTTTATAATTCTTGTTCTCGCTTTGGCTTGCATCACTCTCATCTCTCTCGGATTGCAGCTACATCTAAAATATTCTGTTTTCCCACTTTATTCTCAATCACATTACCCTTGGAAGGTTTTACAAGAATTTGATCTTGAAATGAGATTAAACTCATTTTTTCTGAAAGTTTTTTCAATAATTTTTCTTTCGAATGATATGATTCGAAACAGCAATTTGACACATTTTTTTTATTTTTTTTAATGTTCAATAAACATATTGTTTGAAAATTTCAAAAAAAAGCACGTCTTGAAAGACAATATATACATAATTGTACATACTACTGTGATCAAAGAATGTTCGAATTTCCCATATATGTTTTCCATGCAATGCAAACGTGTTTAGTTTATTATTCTATGTATAGATGTCGCTACCGTCTAGCAAGGGAATCTTTTCACCGACATTCGATCTCAATCTCATTCGTACAACGTCTCGCTAACGGTGCGCATCACTATATTGTAATCTCTCGTACTAATAAACCTTTTTTGATTTCAAGTTCATTCGTATCTTTATTGAATTCGCGTCTGTCTTCCAGTTATACTCTCAATAGGTTATGGGCCCAGGCCCTCATGCGAGAAAGTGTCGTGTCGTTTTTTTTCGGTAATAGAGCCAAGCGTGTGGCGTCGGTTTCACTGAGGTTAGCGTCGATTTGGAAGCGCGTGTGATTGTATCGTATCGTCGTCGAGATTAGTTCGACTAACTCAATCCGTATAGAAACATTGAATAAGGAGAATTACGATACATGGAAAATACAAATGGAGGCTTTATTGATAAAAAATGACGCTTGGAACTATGTGAACGGCACAACCGAAAAACCACAGCTCATCCCGGACAATGCAGCTTCGACAGCGAACCCCTGGTTAAAAAAAAAACGATTGATTCCGACCAAATACTATTGATTGATCGACTAATCGGAATGAATCAGAACATTGTGCAGTCGAAATGCTGATTGAATCCAATCGGATCACTGCCATGGGCTCCCTGGTTAAAAAATCCGATAAGATCCGAAAGAAACCGATTCAGAATTAATCGGACTGCATAGGATCAATCGGAACAGTTCAATCCCCGATTCAAAATCAATAAGAGTTCATCGGGATCACTTTTCCATGGGTTTCAATCGGGGATTCACCAATTGAAAAATCTGCATTTTATGGAAACTAATCAGACTTCACATAATCTATTGGTCTGTATAAGAGATATCTGATTGGATGATTGAAATTTTCTCCATTCGATCAGGCAAACGGTTTTTATCGGGTTTCCACAATTTCAATCTATTGGAACTAATGGGAAAATTTGTGGAATTAAATGATGAATGGGGTTCTTATGGGAGATTCCTGACTGCATTTAAGGATGTATCGATTTCATTGATCAATGGGTTTTAATTTGATTATTCCAACATTCAAAATTTATTGGAAATAATAGGCAAGTTTACAGATTCTAAAGTCCTATAGGTATGTACCGGCAATAACCGATTCAGTTTTGAAATTTCTTTCGTTGCATCAGAGCATTGGTTTTTATCGGAATCCCTGGTGACCTCGATGTATTGGAACTAATGGGAAAGTTGCTGGAATAGGAAACTATAAGCATAG
Source organism: Gonatopus flavifemur (assembly GCA_018340375.1). Taxonomy (NCBI): domain Eukaryota; kingdom Metazoa; phylum Arthropoda; class Insecta; order Hymenoptera; family Dryinidae; genus Gonatopus; species Gonatopus flavifemur. The sequence goes on along the minus strand of JAFFJZ010000083.1, from coordinate 57,648 downwards.
AATACCAAGAGAATCCAATTAGAAAATATTTCATTGGTATCAATCGGAATTTTTATCAGTGATGGAATATCCATTGGATCCCATTGAAAAATATGTTACTGGTACCAATTATAATTGTAATGATAAATAAAATGCCGATTGAATCAAATTAAAAAATATTGTGTCCGTACGAATTGGAATTTTCATTATTGATAAAATACCTATTGGATGCCATTGGAAAATATTTGACTGGTATCAATGAGAATCTTCATGATTAATAACATAACGATTGAATCCAATCGAAAAATATTGTATTGGCATCAATCGGAATTTTCATTGGTCATAAAATACCAAGTGAATGCAATTACACAATATTTCATTGATATCAATCGGAATAATTGTTATTGATGAAATATCAATTGGATCCCATTGAAAAATATTTGACTGGTGTCAATTAAAATTTTCATGATTAATGGAATACCGATTCAATCCAATTAAAGAATATTTTCTTGGTATCAATTGGAATTTTTATGATTAATGAAATACCCATTGAATTCTATTGAAAAATATTTCACTGATATCAACTAGAATTTCAATAATCAATAAAATCTCGATTTAATCAAATGAAAAATATTTTCTTGGTATCAATAGGAATTCTGATTATTGATAAAATACCTATTGGATGCCATTGAAAAATATTTGACTGGTATCAATTAGAATCTTCATAATTAATAACATACCGATTCAATCCAATTGAAAAATATTGTATTGGCGTCAATCGGAATTTTCATTGATCATAAGATACCAAGTGAATCCAATTACACAATATTTCATTGATATCAATCGGAATTCTTATTATTGATAAAATACCAATTGGATCCCATTGAAAAACGTTCCACTGGTATGAAATAGAATTTTAATGATTGATAAAACTCCGAATGAATCGAATTGAAAAATATTGTATTGGTATCAACCGGAATTTTTACTATTGATAAAATACCAATTGGATCCCATTGAAAAATATTTGACTGGTATCAAATGAAATTTTCATGATTAATAAAATACCGATTCAATCCAATTGAAGAATATTTTATTGGGGTTGATCGGAATTTTTCATCAACCATAGAATACCCATTGAATTCCATTAAAAAATATTTCAATGATATCAATCAAAATTTCAATAATCAATAAAATCTCGATTTGATCTAATGAAAAATATTTTCTTGGTATCAATAGGAATTCTGATTATTGATAAAATACCTATTGGATGCCATTGAAAAATATTTGACTGGTATCAATAGGAATTCTGATTATTGATAACATACCTATTGGATGCCATTGAAAAATATTTGACTGGTATCAATTGGAATTTTTATGATTAATGAAATACCCATTGAATTCTATTGAAAAATATTTCACTGATATCAACTAGAATTTCAATAATCAATAAAATCTCGATTTAATCAAATGAAAAATATTTTCTTGGTATCAATAGGAATTCTGATTATTGATAAAATACCTATTGGATGCCATTGAAAAATATTTGACTGGTATCAATTAGAATCTTCATAACTAATAACATACCGATTCAATCCAATTGAAAAATATTGTATTCGCGTCAATCGGAATTTTCATTGATCATAAAATACCAAGTGAATCCAATTACACAATATTGTATTGATATCAATCGGAATTTTCATTATTGATAAAATACCTATTGGATCCCATTGGAAAATATTTGACTCGTATCAATTAGAATTTTCATAATTGATAAAATACCGATTGAATCCAATTGAAAAATATTGTATTGATATCATCGGAATTTTTCATCCATCATAAAATACCGATTGAATCCAATTGGAAAATATTTTCTTAGTCTCCATTGGGATTTTTATTATTAATGAACTCCCACGCTCTCATTAAGACCGATACAATCCCTCATATGTCCAATGGACTATTACCAATTGAATCTTATTACTATAGGACACCCATCCCTGACATAAGACAGTCATTTAGTTCACATTGATAGGAAGCGAACCACGGCATCGAGCGAGCGGGTGTTCCAGATCGATCTTCTAGGTTAAGCAACGACAACTGGGGTACAAGGTGGATGGGTGATCACCATGTTAATAACACATAAATGATCGTTTGAATTTATTTCAGCAATAATTTGTCATACTTAATGATTGAATAAATGATATATGTGTTTGTTTAATTGATATAAAATGCGCGTACATAATGTATATAAACCGTTCGTTGGTTGGGTTAACAACCAATAAAATTCAATAAGAAAATCGCGATGCAGGAATCAATTCATTCCGATAAGTTTTTTTTATCGGATTCAATCGGATTTTTTCACCAGGGAAAATGCCGATTAAATCCAGTTAACAATTATTTTATTGATATCAATGGGAAATTTCCGATGCAGAAACTCAATCCATTCCGATGAAATGTTTTTTCATCGGATTCAATCGGATTGTTTAACCAGGGCTGTCTTATTCATGAATGGGAAAAGAAGCGAGTATGACTGATGGATTGAACAGGCTGCAATGTGTATGAGAACCATAAGCTTCGATTACACTGAATCGCAATCGATTCAGCCATTGGAGAATCTTATTCAATGAGATTGTATCAGCATTTTGACAGTTGGGTATCATGTACTGGATCCGGGTGATAACGAATGAACTTGATGAGAATGAATCCGCGTTGGCACATGGGTTTGGGTTTCATGGTCGGTGATATTAATATCGTCATCTCAATAGAATTCGTTAGGTATCCTGCCGATTCATTGAGGAGTTCCAATGAGCGAGTGGCCGGTTAATTGAGACCAAATTGAATTGGAATCGATGAGCAGATTCACAGGGCAACGCAGGGCCTCTCAATCGGACCCTACAGGTTTTTTCATGAGTCGGATCGGGATTAACAAACAAGATCTCACAAACTTTTTGCTGCGATTTGAATGGGTTCAATGATACATTCAATGATTCGATGAATGAGACTCCATCTGCATTTGAATGGTAAAATCCCTGGTTAAACAATCCGATTGAATCCGATAAACAAAAATTTTATTGGAATGAATTGAGTTTCTGCATCGGAAATTTCCTATTGATACCAATAAGATAATTTTCAATTGGATTTAATCGGTCTTTCCCCTGGTTAAAGAATCCGATTAAATCCGATAAAAAAAACTTGCCGGAATGAATTGATTCCTGCATCGGGATTTTCTTATTGAATTTTATTGGTTGTCAACCCAACCACCGAACGGTTTATATACATTATATACGCGCATTTTATTAATTGAACAAACACATATATCATTCATTCAATCATTACGTATGACAAATCATTGCTGGAATAAATTCAAACGATCATTTATGTGTTATTAACATGGTGATCACCCATCCACCTTGTACCCCAGTTGTCGTTGCTTAACCTAGAAGATCGATCTGGAACACCCGCTCGCTCGATGCCGTGGTTCGCTTCCTATCAATGTGAACTAAATGACTGTCTTATGTCAGGGATGGGTGTCCTATAGTAATAAGATTCAATTGGTAATAGTCCATTGGACATATGAGAGATTGTATCGGTCTGATTGAGAGCATGGGAGTTCATTAATGATGAGAATCCCAATGAAGACCAAGAAAATGTTTTCCAATTGGATTCAATCGGTATTTTATGATGGATGAAAAATTCCGATTGATATCAATACAATATTTTTTAATTTGATTGAATTGGTATTTTATTATTCATGAAAATTTTATTTGATACCAGTCAAATATTTTTCAAAGGGATCCAATTGGTATTTTATCAATAGTAAAAATTCCGGTTGATATCAATACAATATTTTTCAATTTGATTCATTCGGAGTTTTATCAATCATGAAAATTCTAATTGATGCCAGTAAAACGTTTTTCAATGAGATCCAATTGAGCGTCCGGATGCAACAACCGGTCGCGCGCTCGAAAAGACGTAAAAGTATTGTTCAAGCTGTAACATTCAACGTCAAAATGAAAAATCCGAATTTCGAAAAACAAAAAATACCAGATGATAGGTCTTGAAAAATCAACCCTAGTCTCCGTTACAGATTTTTTTCTGTGACCAATAATTCCCTAGTGAAAAAATAAAAACTGCAAATATTTTTGGTCTGAGAATCGATGTTTTTCAATGTCAAACTTGCTCTAACTTCTGCATTTTTCAACATTTTGGAACGAATCTTATCAATTCTTATCCGTGAGACTTGGCAAAAGACGATGATGTTGGGAAACTTTGTGAAAAATTATTGTTAATCATCAATTTTTTAATCCAAAGTGGAAATCATGTTTTTCAAGCTTCTTATTAAAAAAGTGATGAACGAAGTTCAAGCAGGAGAAACCTTCAGCGACAAAATTGTTCACTAGTGTATGGACTAACTTTCTGGAGAATTTCAGATCGATTGAGCTATTGGTTTGGAAAATACAGCTATTTATTTATAAGCGCGCAACTCATATTCTTCGTTATTTCTACATAGTTCTCGGGTTAAACGTACGAGGCTGTGTGAAACATAAGTCCACTCAATTTCTCAACGTAGTTTTATGTTTTTTGTGTCAGAGAATCCAAATATCGAACTATTTTTGCAAGATTCATGATAGATTCTTTATTATAAACAAATTGTTTGAAACTATATCATAAAGACGCGTTTGGTATTTGAGAAAAATTGGATAGACAAACAAGTTTTACTGCTTCACTTGAGGAATGAATTATGTATCAAGCATGTTCACAGTACTAAGATTATTTATTTACGTAATCAATTAAAATTATATCCAAAAGATGGAATTCGTTTTTTTTTCAATTCAATGGTTTATGTCGGTGTCGAATACTTCAATTTCCTCATCAGGGAACATTAAGTGAAACATCTTTCATACAAGATCTATTCCTTATTTTTCTATCGTATCATCAAGGATTACATGTCCCATCAATGAACAACGGTAAACATTTTTGAAAAAGTCATATTCCTGACAGCATTCAATGAATATGAGGTATTAAAATTTTTTTTAACGATTTTATTTCAAGGTATAAATCATGAACTTTTTGAACAAAATATGTAACTTTATATAGCTTTCTATAGCTTTCAAATGAAACAATATATCACAGCAGAAGAATTACAATTTCCTTTTCGAATATTCTGAACTTATTTTTACTTCCTTCGTCACTTTTTCGGAACATTTTCTTTTGACTATAATGTAAAACCGAAAAGTCATATTGTAAGATCAAATATTGTTTTCGATGATTTGTTGAATAGACCATTAGCTGATTCGGTCGGAATAAGTCAACAAAAATTGAACAATGTCCAGTCGTTGACAAAGTATTTGAGCGTGAATGGGCAAAAGTTTTTCAATGCTTTATTCAACGAATCATCGATAGAAACTATAAACAAAACTGGCATAATCCAAAAGTCTAAAGGGAAAGTTCCGGAAAAGTGACGAAGGAAGTAAAAATAAGTTCCAAATATTCGAGAAGGAAATTGAAATTCTCCTACTGTGATATATTGTTTCATTTGGAAGCTATAGGAAGCTATATAAAGTTACATATTTTGTTCAAAAAGTTCATGATTTATACCTTGAAATAAAATCGTTAAAAAAAATTTTAATACCTCATATTCATTGAATGCTGTCAGGGATATGACTTTTTCAAAAATGTTTACCGTTGTTCATTGATGGGACATGTTATCCTTGATGATACGATAGAAAAATAAGGAATAGATCTTGTATGAAAGATGTTTTACTTAATGTTCCCTCATGAGGAAATTGAAGTATTCGACACCGACATAAACCATTGTATTGAAAAAAAAAACGGATTCCATCTTTTGGATATAATTTCAATTGATCATGTAAACAAATAATCTCAGTACTGTGAACATGCTTGATACAGGTTGGTTGAAAAGTTTCTGCGCTCGAAATGAAAGAGCACTGTTTTTGTTACGAAATATATTTTTCATTCAATATAATCTCCTAGAAGCTCAATACACTTGTTCCAATGATCTTCCAATCATTTTATCCCATCCTTATAATGGTTTTCCAGAAGCTCTGCAAAATAACCGTCTCCGGCTGCTATGGCCTCTTCATTCGACGAAAAATGCTTTCCACGAAGGAATTGTTTGAGATTTCTGAAGAGATAGTAGTCGCTAGGAGCCAAATCTGGCGAATACGGTGGATGTTCAAGCAATTCGTACTTGAGTTCTTTGAATTTAGCCATCGTCAAAACACTTTTGTAAGCAGGTGCATTATCTTGATGAAAAATGATTTTTTTCTTCTTTAAACCAGGTCTTTTCTCACGAATTTTTTCATCCAGCTGATTCAAAAAGCTGCAGTAATATTCGGAGTTGATTGTTCTACCTTTCTGAAGATAATCAATGCACAAAATTCCTTTTGCATCTCAAAAAACTGATGCCATAACCTTCTTTGCTGATCGTTGTGACTTCACCTGCTTTGGAGCTGAACAACCAGCTTCAGTCCACTCTAAACGTTCCTGTTTCAATTTAGGATCATGGTGGTAGATCCAAGTCTCATCCATAGTTATAAAACGACGCAAGAAGTCGGTTTTATTCTGCTTAAAACGCTACAAATTACGCTGAGAAATTTGTTTTCGATCCAGTTTTTGTTGAATTGTTAACGTGTGCGGCACTAACTTTCCAAACAGTTTTTTCATACGTAATTCTTCATGTCAAATATGGAGTACTCGTTCGTCTGAGATGCCCATGGCATGAGCAATTTCACGCTCAGTCAAACTTGGATCTTCACCGACCATATTATGTACATGCTCAATGATTTCTGCTGTGGTTGCAGTTTTTGGTCGTCCTTCGCGTGGATCGTCTTCAAGGCTAGTACGACCACGTTTAAATTCACCAGCCCAAAATTCAACGGTGCGTTTTGAAGGTGAGGACTTCTTATACACTTCTAACAATTGTTCATGAATTTCCTTTGCTTTTAAACCCTTCAAAACAAAGAATCTAATGACTGCACGATATTCAATTTTTTCCATATTAAGAAAAATCAATGACATGTCAACTTCAAATGGCTTGTAAACAAAGAATGAATTGACAGGATGACTTGTAACTTTGCATGTGTTCTCAGGACAGATATACCAACTTGAGGGAAAAAAATTTTGAGCTAGCAGTGCTATCTCTTGGTGAGCGCAGGAACTTTTCAACCAACCTGTGCATAATTTATTCCTCAAGTGAAGCAGGGAAACTTGTTTGTCTATCCAATTTTTCTCAAATACCAAACGCTTCTTTATAATATAGTTTCAAACAATTTGTTTATAATGAAGAATCTATCATGAATCTGGCAAAAATAGTTCGATATTTGGATTCTCTGACACAAAAACCATAAAACTACGTTGGGAAATTGAGTGGACTTATGTTTCACACAGCCTCGTACATTTAACCTGAGAACTATGTAGGAATAACGAAGAATATGAGTTGCGCGCTCATAAATAAATAGCTGTATTCTCCAAACCAATAGCTCAATCGATCTGAAATTCTCCAGAAAATTAGTCCATACACTAGTGAACAATTTTGTCGCGGGAAGTTTTTTCCTGCTTAGACTTCGTTCATCACTTTTTTGATAAGAAGCTTGAAAAACATGATTTCCACTTTGGATTGAAGAATTGATAATTGACATTAATTTTTGACAAAGTTCTTCAACATCATCGTCTTTCGCCGAGTCTCACGGGCAAGAACTGATGAGATTCGTCCCAAAATGTTGAAAAATGCAAAAGCTAGAGCAAGTTTAACATTGAAAAACATCGATTCTCAGACCAAAAATATTTGCAGTTTTTATTTTTTCACTAAGGAATTATTGGCCACAGAAAAAAATCTTTAACGGAGACTAGGGTTGATTTTTCAAGACCTATCGTCTGGTATTTTTTGTTTTTCGAAATTCGGATTTTTTATTTCGACGTTGAATGTTACAGCTTGGACGATACTTTCACGTCTTTTCGAGCACGCGACCGGTTGTTGCATCCGGACGCTCAATTGGTATTTTATCAATAATGAAAAATTCCAATTGATGACAATAAAATGTTTCTTATTTGATTAAATAGGTATCTTATTGATCATTGAAATTCTAATTGATATCAGTGAAATATTTTCCAATAGAATTCAATGGGTATTCCATCAATCGTGAAAATCCCAATTGATACCAAGAAAATATTTTCTCATTAAATTCAATGGGTATTTTGTGGTTGATAAAAAATTCCGATGGATACCAATAAAATATTTTTTGATATGATTAAATCGGTATTTCATTAACACAACACAACAATGGAAATGTTTCGGACTCAACGATAGCTGATTCTTACGTATTTTCACCTGCTGAATTCGAAAATCACCATAAAAATCACCGATTAGCTCTTGTTTTGGAGATACAGTGACTTTTCACATCCTCCATAGTCTCCATTTCCAATTTGGGGAAAATTAGTTTTAGGATTGTTGCGCACCTGTCAATCCTCAACATAGGACAGTTATCTACACGTAGGTGAGTTATAAACGTGAACACTATTACTATGACGGTGAATTTCATATCATTTATGTTGTAATTAGTGCAGAATTTCTTATTTCAGAGTGTTCTTGAAGAATAAAGTTTGTTATATGAACATGCCACGAAAATGTGTAAATTCAGTGGACAATTTTTGTTACATTTGTGGTGAAATAACGTTTTCGTCACAGAAACGTAATTTGACTCCTCTAGTGAAGACTGCCTACAAGCATTATTTTGGTTTTGAAGTAGGGGATCAGGATAAGTCATGGGCTCCACATATATGTTGCAACTCATGTTCAGTTTTATTACGAGAGTGGCTGGAGAATAAAAAAAGATCAATGGCTTTTGCTGTGCCTATGATTTGGCGAGAGCCTACAAATCATACAGATGGCCGCTATTTTTGTATGACTCCGCCTATAAAGGCAGGATTGTCAATGAAAAAAAAGGGACAGTTCAATATCCGAATCCTCCATCTGCTACTAGACCTATTCCACATTCTGACAGTTTACCGGTTCCTACTCCACCCCAAAATGATGAGTTGGAAGTAGAAAATGAAAACAGTATGGGAGAAGAAGAACCCAACAACCCTCCAACATCCCATGACCCTGATTTTGAAGTAAAAGATGACCAACCGCATAGATTGAGCCAATCGGAGTTGAGTGATTTCATTCGAGACCTTGGCTTGTCACAAGAGGAGGCGGAGCTTTTAGCGTCAAGGTGTCAGCAGTGGAATTGGCTTCAACACGGTGTCAGGATCTCCAAGTATAGAGGACGTCAACGAGAACTACTTCCATTTTTTGAGAAGAAAAACAATCTTGATTTTTGCTGTGACATTAATGGTTTGATAAAAAGTTTGAATTTGAAGCATGATCCAATCGAATGGAGGCTATTCATAGACTCTTCCAAGCTAAGTTTGGAAGCCGTATTGCTACACAACGGCAACCGTCTTCCTTCTATTCCTGTTGGTCATGCAGTTCACATGAAGGAGACTTATGCAAACATGACAGCTCTTCTCGACTCAATCAAATATTCTGAACATAAATGGAAAATCTGTGGCGATTTAAAAGTCATTGCTATACTCTTAGGAATGCAGTCAGGATACACTAAATACTGTGGCTTTTTATGTATGTGGGACAGTAGGGATAGAAAATCACATTATATTCAAGGAGATTGGCCTGCAAGAAATCTTGACTTGAGCGAGGAAAATATCATTGCCGAGCCTCTCGTGGATCCAGAAGATGTTCTTCTTCCGCCCCTACATATTAAACTAGGTTTAATGAAGAATTTCGTTAGAGCCATGAACAAAGAAGGCCAAGCTTTTGAATACTTGAGAACAAAATTTCATAGATTGACTGATGCAAAAGTGAAGGAAGGTATCTTTGTAGGGCCACAAATACGTCAACTCGTAAAGGATCCTGCGTTTGATCTAGTTTTGGAAGGGAATGAAAAGGAAGCTTGGGAAGCTTTCAAGGGAGTTATGCATGGATTTTTAGGGAACAAAAGAGATGATAACTACACTCAGCTGGTGACAGTACTTCTACAAAAGTACCATCAACTCGGATGCAACATGTCCCTGAAAATTCATTTTCTCCACTCCCATCTCGATTTTTTCCCGGCTGATTGTGGAGCTGTCAGTGACGAACAGGGAGAAAGGTTGCATCAGGATATTCCTGTGATGGAACAGAGATATCAGGGCCGCTGGAATGACTCAATGCTTGCGGATTACTGCTGGTTTCTGTGTAAGAATGCTCCAGAACTCACTCACAAGAGGAAAGCCAAAAGACAGCGTTCTCATTAAGCCACCAATTGATCCTTTGTAGATTCAACCACCTGGTAGGTGTTTCAACATCAATTTAGCATGTAACTATGATTAAAAAAGAAGAGCGATCACACTTTCAACATGGGTAGCAGATGTAATTATTATTCACTATTTTCTCTTTATCCTCTAAAATAAAAGAATTTCACCTATTGTATATCACAGGAACTGGAGCTAATAAAATTTTTTCTCCGTCATATTCGTTTTTCTCTACCAAAAATCAGTAGGAATTGACTCATGAAGACGAGGAAACGATTAAAAACATTGTTTTTGTCGTGCAGTGTAATCAGGAAAATTTTGATTGATACCGGTCAAATATTTCTCAATGGAATCCAATTGATATTCCATCAATAATGATTATTCCGATTGATATCAATGAAATATTGTGTAATTGCATTCCCTTGGTATTTTATGACCAATGGAAATTCCGATTGATGCCAATACAATATTTTCCAATTGGATTCAATCGGTATGTTATTAATCATGAAGATTCTAATTGATACCAGTCAAATATTTCTCAATGGCATCCAATAGGTATTTCATCAACAATAAAAATTCCAATTCGTACAAACACAATATTTTTTTATTCGATTTAATCGGCATTTTATTAACCCTCAGTCTGTAAACGGGGGTCATTTGTGTCCGCACATAAATTTGTTCCCTCCATATTCTCTGAAATGGGGAAGGGGGGGGGGGATGAGACCATGTTGTGAGAAATTGTGTTAGGTTATGCTTCCAGTTCCCTAAGTATCGTTATCTCCTTCGGTAAACACTCGTCGTACGAGTAACTTCAAATTTTTTGTGGACGCAAACGACCCCCGTTTACAGACTACGTATATCAGAAATTCTGAGGTATGAAACAAATTTTATTCTATAGAACTATTCTATTATTCTATAGAATTATTCCATAGAACGTTGCGCTGTTTGTCCCAAAAAAGGAGACAAGAAAACATCGTATTGTTGTATGAAATGCAAAAAACCTGTATGTGAAGACCATCGATTAACTTTCTGTCGAGACTGCTCTATTTAATTAAATCGAAGAGCAATTATTATCATTTTGTTTATAATCAGAATTTTGTGAATGATCTCATACCTCAATATTTTTCTTTGACTGGGAGTACTTGAAGAGTCATAATAATATGTATTTCATAAAAAAAAAAAATCTACATTAAGCGATTCAAATAATCCCTATTTTCAAGTTCGAAACTTGAGCTTTTTTTTTCATGAATACAAGATTGTACTATTTCTTTCTGGGAAATACAACTCCTGAACTTCAATTCCTTTTTTGAATTTTTTTACTACGTTCATTTGTTCAATAGTTATGATTTTTAGAACAAAGAACTACTTTTCTCATTTTTTACATTTTGAAAATTTATATAGTGTTGAAAAAATTTTTTCTCTCATAATATCAAGATAGATTTTTATGATAGAAAAGTTAAGGAACCTACATGAATTTTTTCAGATTTTTCCTCATGGTTGATTATACTTTTTCATTGCTTTGGACATAAATGACCCCCGTTTACAGTTTACGTGTACCAAAAAAACGTTTACAGACTAAGGGTTAATCATTACGATTATAATTGGTACCAGTAACATATTTTTCAATGGGATCCAATGGATATTCCATCACTGATAGAAATTCCGATTGATACCGATAAAATATTTTCTAATTGGCTTCTCTTGGTATTGTATGATTATGGTTTCCTATTCCAGCAAATTTCCCATTAGTTCCGATACATAGAGGTCACCAGGGATCCCGAAAAAAACCAATGATCTGATGCAATGGAAGAAATTTCAGAACTGGATCGGTTATTGCCGGTACATACCTATTGGACCTGAGAATCTGTAAACTTGCCCATTATTTCCAATAAATTTGAATGTTGGAATAATCCAATTGAAACCCATTGATCAATCGATACATCCTTAAATGCAGTCGGAAATCCCCCATAAGAAACCCATTCATCATTCAATTTCACAAATCCTCCCATTAGTTCCAATGGATTGAAATTGTGGAAACTTCCGATAAAAACCGTTTGCCTGATGGAATGGAGAAAATTCCAGTCATCCAATCAGATATCTCTTATACAAACCAATAGATTATGTGAAGTCTGATTGATTCCCATGAAATGCAGATTTTTTAATTGGTAAATGCCCGATTGAAACCTATAGAAAAGAGATTCCGATGAGCTCTTATTGATTTTGAATCGAGGATTGAACTGTTTCGATTGATCCTATGCAGTCCGATTAATTCTGAATCGGTTTCTATCGGATCTTATCGGATTTTTTAACCAGGGCTAATGCGGTGGAATAAAGTCTGAAATTGAATTGGGCATTTCTCATTCAATGCTATTGAATATTCAATCCCGTAAATATTCCTTTTATTTCCCATAAATTGCACTTAGAAAAAAATTTCTTCGGAAATCAATGATAGTTTGTTGTTAGGGTAACTGAATATCATAGTCAAGTCAACGAATATACGGTCAGATTGACAGTATAATCGTTGACTTGACACCACGATGATTGATTCAACTGCATGTAGTTGAGTGAACAGTGCATGTAGTTGAGGGGACAGTCAGATTCAGTTGGATATATCCAATCGTATTCTACTGTTGAATCAACTATATCACCGTTGTCTGTACCCACCTTTTTTTTCAGTGTGGGATGATCGAATAATCCAATTGGAACCTATTGACCAATAAAATAAACAAACTCAATTCGAATTGGATATTCTGGATAGAAACCCAGTGTGTCTTGAATTTTGTACAATTTTCCTATTGGTTCCGATAGACCGAAATCACCGAAAAATCTGATAAAAACCGATGATTCAATCCGCTGAAAGGAATTCTGAATTCGAATCGGATATTTCTCATTAAATCCTATTCAATTCTCAGATCCGTAAATGGTCCTATTATTCCCCATGAATTCGGATAGTGGAATAATCCGATTAAAACCTACAGACCGATCAAATCTGTACGGGCTCTGATCGAATTGGGCATTCTTCATAAAAGCCGATTAGATTCCCCTTCACGTAACATTTACGATCGGTTCCAATAGCTTTAGGTCATGGAAATTTCCGATAAAAACCATTTGCCTCATGAAATGGAGAAATTCTCAAACTCTCAATCAGATATCTCTCATACAAACCAATTGATCACTGAAAGTCATATCAATTCCAATAGAACAAATATTCTTCTATCGGTAAATCCTCGATTCAATCCTATATATACCACGTTCCAATTAATTCCCATTCATCTTGAATCGGTAATTGAGCCTCTCCGAATGACCCTATTCATTCCGATTAATCCTGAATCGGTTTCTATCGGTTTCTATTGGACTTTTTAACCAGGGATATCACATACTGAATCTGTGTAATGACGGAAGAGCTCAATGAGAATCAATGTGAGTTGCTACATGGTTTTGGGTTTGACGGTCAGTGATATTGACATGGTCATCCCAATAGGATTCAATGGGTGTTCCGCTGATTCATTGAGGAGTTCCAATCAGCAAGTGGCCGGTTAATTTAGACCAAATTGAATTGGAATCGATGGGCGGATTCACAGGGCAACGCAGGGCCTCTCAATCGGATCTCACAGGTTTTTTCATGATTCGGATCGTGATTAACAAACAAGATCCCACAAACGTTTTGCTGCCATTTTAATGGGTTCAATGAGGCATTCAATGATTCGATGAATGAGACTCCATCTGCATTTGAATGGTCAAATATCGCATACTGACTCTGTGTGATGACGTGAGAACTCAATGAGAATCAATGTGAGTTGTTACATGGTTTTGGGTTGGATGGTCAGTGATATTTACATAGTCATCCCAATAGGATTCAATAGGTGTTCCGCTGATTCATTGGGGAGTTCCAATGAACAAGTGGCCGGTTAATTGAGACCAAATTGAATTGGAATCCATGAGTGGATTCATAGGGCAACGCAGGGCCTCTCGAACAGATCCAATACGTTTTTTCATGATTCGGATCGGCATTGACAACCAAAATCCCACAAACGTTTTGCTGCGATTCGAATGGTGGTACGACGGAGAAGCAGCGTGGAGGCAACGGAGAAATGTCCGCACAAAAACACGGCCTGGAAATTCCTCTGTTACTTCTACACTGCCTGTTCGTCGTACCACGCTGTATCCACTGCTCCCTTCCTCGTCCCTTTGTTCCACGGAGAAGCCACGTGATTCATCGGTGACTGTCGCGTGTGGGTGATGACACTCCTTCTATATTACTTCGTGGAGCCAATGGACGTGTAATCAAATTTTCAATGTTCCGCAGCAGAGCTGCCAGGTGGGCATTGCCGTTCAGGGGAATAGTACCCCTACTATCGTTCATATACATATTCTCACCACCATTTGGAACCTTTACACACATGTCACTTTCATCCACGGGACGATAGTAGGGTACACTTCCGCTCTGCGGGAATACCCATCTGGCAGTTCTGTTCCGCAGTAACTTCCATTGGGAACTCAGTATGTTCCTCGGGCAAAATGATCACATAGTAAATTCAACTATTTCTTTCCGTGCTAGGAAGCACAGAAGATCCACGAACATCGATTCTATCATTGATTCAATGGAATCATAACATATCTGCATGTTGATGGGAATAAATCATTTACGTTGTCCCTCAAACGCTTCAATACGCTCACGTAACATTCCTTATTCACTGTCTGACCTGGTGGGAAAAATTCGGAATGGACCACACCACGGCAATCAAAGAAAACAGTCAACAAAACCTCGATTTTAGATCGACTCTGTCGCAGTTTTTGAGGTTTTGACTCGTCTGAAAAGCGCCATTCCGATGATTGTTGGTTAGTTTCGATGTCATATGCATAGACCCATGTTTCGTCACCGGTAATGATGTCTTCGATAACATTTCGCTCCAAAGAGGACATTTGTTTAGCAACATCAATGCCATGCTGTTTCTGCAACAAATTCAACACTCTCGGCACAAGCCGTGCTTCAACCCGGCTCATGGCCAAAATATTGTGCATAACGTCCTGCACCGATCCGAACGAGACACCAAGATCGAATGCTATCTCCCTCATGCTCACACGACGATTTGCGAGGACGATTTATTTAATTTTATCAATATTTTCGTCAGTGATACTGGTGGATGGACGACCGGAACGAGGCAAATCATCAACCACAATACGACCTGCTTCAACCTTTAGAGGACGGGGAATTTCCAGTACAAATCGACCTCTTTGAAATCGTGTATTTGATGCATAAATCAGATATATAACTCATGACCAACCTCCGACTAAACAGGTGGTCCCTTTTGGGACCAGTCCCTTCCGGAAGAGAAAGGTCAATGCAAAAAAACGTATGAAATGATTTTTGGATGTTTTTTATCATAATTCTTCGCGCTGAGAACGGAAAAAATAGTGGGAAAAATCCAGGATGCGTCCTTGACCTTGAAAAAGGTCGATCCAAGGTCGAATTTCTTTTTTCTCCATATATTGAACTCAAACTGTGCATATCTACGTTTTTCGATGTGCTGAGTAAGGAAAAAATAGTAGGGAACATCGAGGATGCGTCCTTGACCTTGAAAAAAGTCGATCCAAGGTCGATATAAGGTCGAATTTGTTTTTTCCCCATATATTGAACTCAAACTGTGCATATCCACGTTTTCCGATGTTCTGAGTAAGAAAAAAATGGTGAAAAGAATCAAAGATGCGTCCTTGACCTTGAAAAAGGTCGATCCAAGGTCAATTCAAGGTCAAATTCTTTTTCCCCCATATATGGAACACAAACTGTGCATATCTACGTTTTCTTGATGTGCTGAGTACAAAAAAAATGGTGGAAAAGAAGCCAGGATGCGTCCTTAACCTTGAAAAAGGTCGATCCAAGGTCGATCCGAGGTCGAATTTTTTTTTCCTCCATATATTGAACTCAAACTGTGCATATCTACGTTTTTTGATGTGCTGAGTCAGGAAAAAATGCTGGAAAAAATCAAGGATGCGTCCTTGACCTTGAGAAAAGTCGATCCAAGGTCGATCCAAGGTCGAATTTGTTTTTTCTCCATATATTGAACTCAAACTGTGCATATCTACGTTTTTTGATGTTCTGAGTACGAAAAAAGTGGTGGAGAAAATCAAAGATGCGTCCTTGACCTTGAAAAAATTCGATTTGAGGTCGAATTTTTTTTTTCCCCATATATTCAACTCAAACTGTGTAGATCGACGTTTTTTGATGTGCTGAGTACAAGAATAATGATGAAAGAAATCCTGGATGCAGCTTTGACTTTGAAGAAGGTCGATTCAAGGTCGAATTTTTTTTCTCTCCATATATTCAACTCAAATTGTGTACATCGACGTTTATTGATTTGTCGAGTACGAGAATAATGATGAAAAAGATCCTGGATGCAGCCTTGACCTTGTAAAAGGTCAATTCAAGGTCGAGGTCCTTTTTTTCCTTATATTGAACTCACATTTTGTGTACGTAGTTTTTTTGAAATGCTGAGTACGAGAAAAATTAGGAAACAAATCCTGAAAGCGTCCTTGACCTTGAAAAAGGTCATTCCAAGATCCAATTTATTTATTTATTTCATATTTTGAACTCTCACCTCTTACATTCATGTTTTTTGATGTGCTGAGTGGGGAAAAAATTGTGAAAAGTCCTGGAAGTATTATTGATTCTACATGAAAACACTTCAAGGTGGAATATTGTTTCCCTCATTTTGACCCAAGACATCTTGAAGTTCGTTGAGGATCTGGGTACGACAAAAACAGTACAAAATTCGGAAAATATATTTCAGCTGTAGATACAGTTTATCAAGGAACCAAACAATTATATGACTGTTCGCTCTCAGCATGACCCAGGACCAGCGACGTGGACGCGGCGAAAATTTGATCCCTTCGGGGTGCTTGTTTTTCGTGAGTCCCCTTGCCTCTCACGTTGAGGTGCTTGATTTACGTGAGTCCCCTTGCCTCTCACGTCGGGGTGCTTCATTACCGTGAGTCCCCTTGCCTCTCACGTCGGGGTGCTTCATTACCGTGAGTCCCCTTGCCTCTCACGTCGGGTCGCTTCATTACCGTGAGTCCCCTTGCCTCTCACGTTGGGGTGCTTCATTACCGTGAGTCCCTTTGCCTCTCACGTCGGGGTGCTTCATTACCGCGAGTCCCCTTGCCTCTCACGTCGGGGTGCTTTATTACCGCGAGTCCCCTTGCCTCTCACGTCGGGGTGCTTCATCACCGTGAGTCCCCTTGCCTCTCACATCGGGGTGCTTCATTACCGTGAGTCCCCTTGCCCCTCATGTGATCTCGAATCAATCAATCTCATCGCAATGTCACTTCAGTGTGGTCCTCTTCAAAGCATGGCGTTATGCACAGAGGTATATCGCAAATGGAGCATATGTAGTTCGTTCGAGATGTTTTTTCACGCAAACTACACAATTGGCACCTTCGTTTTGTAGTACATTGGGGGAAGTGGCGACCAAGTGATCGAGTGGCACAGAGTTCGTTACGGGGAATGTTTTCAGGAGACTCCAGTTCCATCAATCCTCTAGCTACTTGTAAACGAAATGCAGGAAAAGATGTGTGTTCTTGATTTTCCAGTCTGTATAAAGCATGAGCATTACACAGGCATGAATCAATAAGGTGAAAAAAAAGCTTCCTATACCACTTCATTGTTTTTCGCACTGTTTCCGTTATCGAGAGTTGTCTATCAATATTATCAATGCCGCCCATATTCTTGGTGTATTCATGGATACACGTTGGCTTTATCATGTCTTCTTTTGTTCTATTATTTTTTTTCCCAATTGCACAGAATTCTGGTTCGTGTACACTTGTAAGCACTTCGTAAACACTTCGTTTGTCTTCTCATTTCATTGCCATCCAAGCATAATTACGAGCGACTTGTATTTCACCTCGCTGTAATTTGTTTTCCAGCTTTGGCATTCCCTCTCTATTTGCTTTGACTGTTTCACAAATTCCCGTATCACGATCATGCAGAAATTCAGCCAAACTAGGGGATGTGTACCAATTGTCTATATATATAACATGACCCTCATAAAAATAAGGTTGTAAAAAGTGAGCGACGATATCACCGGTAACACCTAAACCGAACTTTTGATACTCAGTATCTGATCCGGTGTAAACAATGAAGCCTAGAATGAATCCAGTATCGCAGTCTACCAACTCAAACAACTTGATGCCAGAACGATTCCTTTTCAACGGAATATATTGTTTGAATCGAAGCCTACCTTACCACAATAACAGACTTCCGTCTTTACACAGGTTTTTGCCTGGTATGAGTGCTGCCGAAAATTTACTTTGTAGGTGGTCTATCACTGGTTTTATTTCCCGTAAAGGATGATTGACAAATTCTGAATCATCTTCATTATCTTGGAAGTGTCATTGTCGCAGAATTTGCAAATATCTATCACGATGCATTCTTTCTCGAAAAATCGGAGTATGGAGCAAAGGATCCGTGGACCAATAATCTTTCAAATCACCTCTCCGAACATGGCCCATGAGAATTGAGAGACCAAGAAACATTTCAAATTCATCTTCGGTCAAAGGGCACCAGTCTTTCATATGGGAAGATGAACTTTGAGGATTCTGGGCATGGTAACGATTTGTCTCGTCTACAATCCTTTGAACCAGGGAAGAATCGGGAAAATAATTGAAAAAATCTATTGGCAAATTTCCCGTTATAAGAGTGTTAGGATTCATTCTGGAGTTCCCTTCGAAATCTCTGATTGATGGGTGAAAATTCGCATCATGAAAGGTTTGAGTTCGGTCATAGGTGGGGTCTTCCAAATTAATGGCTTCAAATTCTTCATTCCCAGGATCTTGTTCTTCTGGTTCGGATTCACCGCTACTCCAAGCCTCTCTGTCAGTCATTTTATAAAACAGCAGCTACTGAATAAATAGGATCTGCACCTGAGAAGGAAGACCGTCAAATGTTCTCATAGGAACTGTTGGTGAAATAACCACAGCTAAATGAGGATCCGTTCGAAATATCTTGGAAAAGCCTGCGTGAGGTACTATCGCCGGACCTGTGGAGAGGAACCGCGAAATAACCTAAAGAAGAATGTTGATCAAATAACCAGCGCCAAATGAGAACGCTCTTGAACTATCCTGAAAAGGACCGTCCAAGTGATGATCACCGTACCTGAGATGAATGAACGCGAAATTTGTATGTTTATATGGATATATTTATATTCATATATGTATATGTACCCAAGATGTCAAACGAACACAGAGTGGGTAATTTACTTCAAACACTGATTTTCTTAGGAATCCCTTCTTTGCCATTAGGCACACCCGGTTCAAGGATGAATCCGCAGGGTACCCAAAGTATAATGTAGAAACAAAAACACGGGTTCCAGCGCCGCCTACAACTTGGTCGAGAAATAAAGCTCACACACACAACGATACCACATATACGTTCACACTCACACTAAAGGCGCTATTAGTATGAGGGTAAACGTATATGTAGTATCGTTGTGTGTGTGGGCTTTAGTTCCCGACCAGGTTGTAGGCGGCGCTGGAACTCGTGTTTTTGGTTCTTCATTATACCTTGGGTATCCTGTGAATCCAGTCTAAAGATGTGATCGAATAGTGGGTAACGCTCCTCAGCTGCATAACCTACTATTCGAGGTTTTCATAGCCGTGCTCCGATCACCTTCCATGCTCTACTGGGTCTGTCACATTGGATTCCTAAGAAGTTCAGTGTGTGAAGTGAATTACCCATCTCGTGTTCGTTTGACATCTTGAGTACGTATACATATGTCCCAGAACACATGTCCGACCTTTTGAGGGCATATTCTGCAACCAAAATGCAATTTTTTCCCGTTTGAAAAAAAATTTTTGGAGGCTCCGTTCTTGAAATATGAGCATTTTTAGATTTTTTTAAAAATCCAAATAACTCAGAAGCATCGTATGTTACATACTTCAGTCTAATACCATTCGCCAAGTTGGAAAACGGTGGATCTCTAGGAAAAAAATTGAACTATTATATCTCTATTTGTTCCGGAGCTACAGCGATTTGCAGTTGCTGAATTCTGATTGGTTGGAAGCTCAAAAATTCCAAATCACTGTAGCTCTGGAACGAATGGGGATATAATAGTTTAATTTTTTTTCTCTAGAGATCCCCCGTTTTCCAACTCAGCAAATGGTATCAGACTGAAGTATGTAGTATACGATGCTTCTGAGTTATTTGGATTTTTGAAAAAATCTAAAAATGCTCATATCTCAAGAACGAAGCCTCCAAAAATTTTTTTCCAAACGGGGAATTGCATTTTGGTTGCAGAATATGCTCTCAAAAGGTTAGACATGTGTTCTGGGACACCCTGTATATATATATATATATAAATATATCCACATACATATATACAAATTTCGCGTTCATTCATCTAAGGTACGGTGATCATATCTTGGACGGTGCTTTTCAGAATAGTCAAAATATGAAAGAAATAAGTTAATTGGATCTTGGAATTACCTTTTCCAAAGTGAAGGACGCATCCAGAATTTTCTTTCACTTTTTTTTCGTACTCAGCACATCCAAAAACGTAGTTATACACAGTTTGAGTCCAATATATGGAGAAAAAAAAATTTGACCTTGAATTGACTTTTTTCAAGGTCAAGGACGCATCCTGGATTTTTTTCATTATTTTTTTCGTTCTCAGCACAAAAATTCACCCTTGAAAACACTCAAAATCCTCTTTCCCCGGGTGGTCCCTTTTGGGACCAGTCCCGTCCTCTAAAGGTTAAACTCTTTGTACCACTCGTACGCTTGTGTTTTCGACATCATCGAGTCCCCGTATCAACTCCGTACATGGAATTTCGTTAAAAACACAAAATTTCAGACAAACTCTTTGCTCAACCAAATTCGACATCGCGAAATTCGCAGACCACAACAAACACTGACTCGTTTACAAGGCAACACGCACTAACTTCTGACGAATGAGGCGCAAACAGACATTTGAGCGCTGAATAACAGATGGAATAACATGGAAAACAAAAGATTCCGACAATACCCCAAGCGCGGTTTGTTTGAATAGAGAATTCCGAGTACTTTTTGATCAGAAGGTATATAATACTTTTTAGGGTGTTCAGTGTGGTTTAGATTTCGTGTATTGATATGACTCATCGAATAAGATACAATCCAATCGGCTATACGATGATCGGATCCGATTGAGTAGTAGAACCTCTCTTTAATAGAATTTCACTCGTCTACAGATTTTCTGAGTCGACTAAACCTCCATTGAGTCCGATTGAATCAATTGGGCGATTCCTGTTTACAACATAGTGGCAATAGTATACCTTGTATATCAGCATCTCAGTATGATTCCCATCCTCTATCGTGATATGGACCAGTGAACTATAGAATACTATAGAATCCAATTGGTCATATCTCTATCGAATCCGATTGAGTAGTACAGTCTATCTTTGATGAAATTTTATTCGCAAACAGATGTTGTGAATCGGCTAATTGCCCATTGGATCCGATTGGGTCAGTTGTGCGATTTCTTTTTACAACTCATTTTGAATAGTTGAATTTGCTAAACCATGTTTTGGCGTGATTTTATTGAGTATCGTCATATGACTCATTGATTACGATAGAATTCAATCCATCGTACCCGTAGCGAATCCGGTTCGGTACTAGAGTCTGTCTCTGAAGAAATTTGATCCACAAACAAATGTTTTGGATCGGTTGAACCCCCATTGGATCCACTTGGGTCAGTCGTGCGATTCCTCTTTATAGCTCATTGTGAATAGTACCAGTTGCATAATCAGTGTTTCTGGATGCTTCCCATTCCACATTTCAATATAACTTGACGAGTACGATAGAATCCAGTCGGTCATATCCCCATTGGATCTGATTGAGTAGTAGACCCGATCTCCGGGAAAATTTCATTCGTCTACAAATGTTCAGATTCAGCTCGGCCCCCATTACATCCCATTGGGTCAATCATGAGATTGCTGTTCACGGAACACTCAGAATAGTGTACCTCGTATATTAGCGTCTCAGTGTGATTTGCATTTCATACCGTGATGCGTCTCAAAGAATACGATAGAATGTCATCGGTCATACCACTATCGGATCCGATTGAGTAGCAGATCGCACACTGATAAAGGTCCACTCGGTTCCAGATGTTTCAAATTGACTGAACGCTCATTGAATCCGACTGAGTAAATGGGGCGATTCCTGTGTACAATTCACTTGCAGAAGTGCACCTTGTATATCAGCGGCTGAGCGTGATTTCCATCCCGTATCGTAATGTGAATCATTAAATACTATAGAACGCTATTGGTCATGTTCTCATCAAATCCGATTGAGTAGTAGCGCCTATTTCTGATAGAATTCCAGTCGCCTACAGATTTTTTGAATCGGCTAGATCTCTATTGAATCCGATGCGGTCAATTGTGCAATTCATTGAATATTATAGCATTCAATCGTTCATTATCATATCGAAACCAATTGAGAAACAGAGCCCATTCCTGATGGAATCTCACTCGCTCAGAGAGATCTAGAATTAGCAAAACTCTCATTGACTCCGACTGGGTGAATACTTTCAACCTCAGTTGAATCTACCTTGGAAAAATGAAAAATTGCATATCAGTATCACAGTGAGTTTTTGAGTCTCAATCGTATCATGAATCACTGAATACTGTAGAATCGAATCAGCTATTCTCCTAATGAATCTGATTCCGAATTTACAGCCCTTTTACAATATTTTCAACTGGAAAAACTTTCAACGAATCAAATTCGCTCACAACGTTCAAATTCCCTATTCATTGCGATCCCTCAACTCCGTACATTCACCGATTGATTCTCAAGTATTTATATTGGTTGATTCGTTGGCATGCTCAATGAATCCAATTGTATTCAATCGGAATATCGACTGCACAATGTTCTGATTCAATCTCATTCATTTCTCATCGCCACCATCCCTCGTCTATATTATTCTTTCTCCTATTCACTCTCATTGTCTATTGCGTTTCAACATTACTGGGCAAATGCCGATTCATCCCCATTCGTCCATCCGTTGATTTCCGTATTAATTCCCAATCAATATAATCTCCGATTTTTCTATTTCCAATCCACCATTTGATTCTGATTGGATTGCAATCAGTGGAACGATCATTGAATCCTATCAAATATCATGCAAAAATCGGAATGTTTGAATGACTATTGAATCCTGAAACTTGAATATGTTCAAACTACATTCGATATGATTACGTTTTGTTCCCCCATTTTCCTGTGAAGAAGTGTCCCTTGTTTCACCTGTATGTCCCTGATTCAGTAACATTCATCAAAGCATGTCTATCGGTTCTGATCAAATCTGACTAATTCTGATTGAGGCTCAATCCTCAAATATTGATGCTCCCAAGTACGTACTATTCATTCAATCAGATTTGGTCAGAATCAATCGTTTATTTCAATCAGGGACGTGAGAGCATGGACAGACGCTGATAATAAGGCTAAATCGAACCTGATTTTGTCAATTAATCCATCCGAACTAAAACAAATCGAAGGTTGTATAACCTCCCGCGAAATGTGGCTGAAGCTTGAAAGTATTTATCAATCCAAGGGTCCTGCTAGAAAGGCGACGTTACTGAAACAACTCATGCTACAAAAAATGGATGAGGGAGAAGATGCGCGCGTGCATATTAGGAAGTTCTTCGATATTGTAGACAAACTTCAAGAAATGGAAGTTGCCGTAAACAACGACCTCCTTGCCATTATGTTGTTGTACAGCTTGCCGGGAAGCTTCGAGAACCTTCGTTGCGCGATCGAGTCACGTGACGAGTTACCATCACCCGAAGTGTTACGAGTAAAAGTAATAGAAGAGAGCGATGCGCGAAGAAGTATCGAAAATCGAAGCTTGAATCAAAACGCAATGGCAGCTCAAAAATTTGCGAAGAAAAATTTCAAGAAGAAGGACGACAATAGCAAGTGTACATCGAGTGGTAAACAATTCAGATATAAATGCCATAAGTGTCATATAATCGGGCATGAAGCAATCGATTGCAAAAGTGGCAAATCGGTCGGGAATAAAACCAATGAAGTGAGTGTTTTTGTTTCACCCAAGGTAACCGCGTGCGGAAAATCTTCCGAGATTCAAAGCGTGAACGACAAGAAATGGTGTTTGGATAGCGGATGTTCGTCTCACATGTGTCGCGAGATAAGTGACTTTGTTGCCGTGGAAAATCGTGAGTGCGGTATATTAAACTTGGCTAGTAGTCCGAGTACGAATATTCAAGCCAAAGGCGTCGCGTGTCTTGTTCCTGGTGTCGGTAACGTGAATACAAAGGTGCGATTGTGCGACGCCTCATACGTGCCGGATTTGCGCACCAATTTGATATCTGTCGGTAAAATTACCGATCATGGATTCAATGTAGTTTTCAAGCACGATGTCGCTGAAGTGATAGATGGCGATGGAAACGTGATAATAACCGCGGATCGTAAACACGGTCTCTATTATATTCGAAGAGGAAGTGAACTGTGCTCGGAAGATGTCTCTGATCAGATCGCAAACAAGGCCCATGCGAGTAAAAGAACCATACAAGAATGGCATGTTAATCTCGGACATTTGAACATTAAAGATCTTCGAAATGCAATCACGCGTGGACACATACGAGGTGCAGATGTCAGTGATATGAGTCAAGACTTTCAATGCGAAGTGTGTATGCGAAGTAAGATGACGCGTCTTCCTGTTCCGAGAAAATCAGATAGAATAACAAGTATCGGTGATATTGTCCACTCCGATGTGTGCGGTCCCATGAGAATATCTTCGAATGAAAGGGCACTCTACTTTATAACTTCTATCGACCACTTCTCGAGGTATTGCACCGTGAAGTTTTTACAACGAAAAAGTGATGCTCTAAAAGAATTCGAAGATTATTGTAAATTCATCGAAACTCAACGTGGAATTAAAGTGAAGTGCTTGCAAACAGATAACGGCACTGAGTACTTGAATAGAGCTTTCGACAAATACCTGAAACACCACAGTATTCAGTGACGTCTTACCGCCCCTTATAACCCGGAACAGAACGGAGTTGCGGAAAGGAAGAATCGGTCTCTCGTAGAGACAGCTTGATGCTTGTTAATTCAATCCGGATTACCTCAATCGTTCTGGGCGGAAGCAATACTTGCGGCAAATTACATTCGTAATCGATGCCCCACTAGCAAGCTTGATGGTAAGACCCCTTACGAAATTTGGTTTGGATCAGCTCCGAATGTGTCAGCTCTATGGAGTTTTGGACAAGAAGTTTACTGTCTTGACAGGGATATGTCAAAGGGCAAATTTGAATCTCGATCAAGAAAAGGAATATATCTGGGATGCTCCGGAGAGTCGAAGGCGTATAGAATTTGGATACCTAGTGAAAGGAAGATTGGGATATCTAGAGACGTTAAGTTCTTACAAGGATCATCATCAAGTACAAAAGAAGACGCCGGAGATCTATTTCCCGAAGAATTCGTTTCCGCGGAAGGAACAGAATATTCTGAGCCTACTCACAGTGTAACTGTGTACACAGTGTCACAGTGTAACGAACGAAGATTCTTAAATCGATGTGAATTTAATTCGTAACTCGAACAGAATCGTGAACGATCATGAGACAATAAATGATCGGGAAAATGAACAGGATACGGGTGACGAATCCGATCTCGGTTTTTGTGGATTTGAACCACATGAAATACCGCAACAAAATAACAAGCGTGGTCCGGGTAGGCCCAGGCAGACCTAGGAAGGAATATTGTGCTGAACGGGTGGAGAAAACCCAATATGCCGATTATGCTTTTTTGACCGAAATTCTGATCGAGGAGGCTATATTGAGCCCGGAATCACCGGAGTGGATGCAGGCGATGTCACGAGAGATGACTTCTATTTTGAAGAATGACACATGGGAAATTGTGGATCACCCAAAGGATCATCAGGTCATAGGAAGCCGGATGGTGCTACGCAACAAGTTTGGTGCGAATGGTGAATTGGAAAGGCGTAAAGCTAGAATTGTGGCTCGCGGATTTTCTCAACGTCCTGGAACGGATTTCCATGAGACATATGCCCCTGTGGCACGTCTCAAATCTATTCGCATAGCAACAGCACTGGCAGCTTGTCGCGGAATGACCATCTATCAGTTCGACATCACCACGGCATATTTGAATGGTCATCTTGAAGAGAGAATGTACATGGAGGTGCCAATATTCACTGAAGAGACCCTTACAGATATCGTCAAGAGAGAAAAGGATCACAACGTTGTTTTTAAGGCAAAAAGAATGCTGGAAGCATTATCAGGCGGGGATAAAGTGTGTCTGATGCGAAAGGCTTTGTACGGACTTCGTCAGGCGGGACGTGTATGGCACAAACGCCTCGATCATGAAATCAAATTCTTTGGAGCAACACCATCGAACGCGGATCCTTGTATGTATCTCAAGGGTCAGGGCGATGACATGTTATTAGTTCTGGTGTACGTTGACGATGTTTTGGTTATGTCTAGAGACACGGAACACATAACTGAATTTGGTGAATGTTTGAAGAGGTGCTTTGAAGTTCGGGATCTCGGGGTCCTTGAACATTGTCTTGGAATAGGTTTCGAAAGATCTGAGTTTGGCATTCGTGTGAATCAAACTAGTTATATTCGGGATATTCTCCGCCGATTTGAAATGTTGGAGTGTAATCCGGTATCAACACCTCTAGAAGTTGGATTGGGATTGAACTATTCTGAACCTTGGTCGGATCTTCAAGGCGAAAAACCACCTTATCGGGAGCTGGTTGGTGCATTGATGTACTTGGCCGTTACTACCCGCCCCGATATATCGCATGCGGTCAGTGTGCTCAGTCAGTTCAACAATTCTTTCGGAAGGGTTCATTGGTTGGCCGCGAAACGAGTTTTGCGATATTCAAAGGGAACCATGGAACTGGGGATTATTTTTTATTCGAAACAGGGACCATTGGTTGGTTATGTTGACGCGGACTGGGCTTGCGATAGCAACGACAGACGTCCGTTCACCGGATATACTTTTATTTGGAACGGAGCGGCGATATCTTGAGAATCCAAGAAGCAAAAGACTGTGGCTCTATCTTCAACTGAGTCAGAATACATGGCTTTGGGGGAAGCTGCTAGAGAAGCGATCTATCTTCGTAGATTTTTCTTGGAGATTGGTATCCGGGATTATGAATGTATTCAGATATTCAACGACAACAGGAGTGCTCAGAGACTGGCTGAAAATCCAGTATTCCACGGGGGCACGAAACATATCGATGTATGATATCATTTTATTCGTCAATTGTTGGAGTCCAAGGAAATCAATATTCACCACGTATCTACCGAAGATATGCCTGCGGACGTACCGACCAAGGCCTTACCGAAACCAAAGCATTGGCGATGTCTGAATCTTATGGGTTTGACCATAACTTCTTGAATTGACTTTTATGTGATTTAATTTTCCGTTTGCCTTGAGGGGAAGTGTTCGAATTTCCCATATATATTTATTCGTCATGCAATGCAAACGTGTTTAGTTTATTATTCTATGTATAGATGTCGCTACCATCTAGCGAAGGAATCTTTTTACCGACATTCGATCTCAATCTCATTCGTACAACGTCTCGCTAACGGTGCGCATCACTATATTGTAATCTCCCGTACTAATAAACCTTTTGTGATTTTAAGTTCATTCGTATCTTTATTGAATTCGCGTCTGCCTTCCAGTTATACTCTCAATGAAAAGTAAGGTGGATTTGTTTATAAAATGTAAATTCTTTATTCAATCTTCCAAATCAATTTCATCCCCTTCAAAGTAATCCCCGTTTGATAAAACTCACTTTTGTCAACGCTTTTTCCAGTCCTCTAAACAGTCGGAATGGTCTTTTTTTGGTATAGCCTTCAAAACCTTCTTCGATTCGGTTTTTATCTCCTCAATTGTGTCAAAACGGCGTCCCCGCCTTGGCCTTTTGAGTTTACTGAATAGTCAGAAGTCGCACGGGGCCAAATCAGGCGAATACGGTGGTTTCGAAACGATATGAAGTTTTTGGCAGAAAAGTCGCGAAAAATCAATGCAGTGTGAGCCGGTGCATTATCGTGATGAAGGAACCAAGAATTGTTCGCCCATAATTCCGGCCGTTTCAGACGAATAGTTCCATGCAAACGACGCATAACGCTCAAATAATATTCTTTGTTGACAGTTTGGCCAGGCGGAAGGAATTCATAATGCACCACATCATGATAATCGAAGAAAATTGTTAACATAACCTTGATTTTCGATCGACTTCGCCCTGGTCTTTTCGGTCTTGCTTCACCTTTTGCACGATATTCGCTGGATTGGTCGGTGGTTTCAGGGTCGTATGCGTAAATTCAAGTCTCCTCTCCAGTAATGATGCATTCCAAGTGGTCCTGATAATCAGACAGCAAAGTTTCACACACATCAACGCGACGCTTTTTTTCCGAAAAATTGAGCGATTTTGGCACCAATCGAGACTTGACGCGTTTGAGACACAAGGCATCCTTCAAAATGGTTTGGGCTGAACCAAATGATATTTGAACACTATCAGCGAGGTCTCTGATTGCCAATCTACGATTTTCAAGCACCAAATCTTTGATTTTTTGGACGTGGCCCTCGTCAGTAGACGTTGATGGTTGTCCAGAGCACGGTTCGTCTGCAACGCGTTCTCGACCCGCTTTGAACTCGTTATATCACTTATAAACGTTTTTTTGTGCCACAGTTTGATCACCAAAGGCCTTCCGCAACATTTTCAACGCTTCCGCACAAGAATATTCGTTCCGCAAACAAAATTTGATGCAAGTTCTTCGCTCAACAAGATTAACCATTGTAAAAACCGCAAAATTCACTTTTGGTTGTTTAAAAAAACATGTTCTAGGAAAAAAAATTTACCTGCCTTCCTAATACCCGGGAGTTTCAAATGACAATTTTACCTTACTTTTTGATCACATACAGTAGCGGAACTCTAGGATCGAACGTGATTGGGAGCGTGAATGTTTCATTTCATATGTTTTTGGAGCTTGAATCGTTTATAAAAACAAAAGAAAAAGTTGAACTCACAAAGTTCTGATGAAATATTGTCAGTTATCTTCTCGAATTGACTCCTTGGAACTGGAAAATACGTTCAAAAGAAGTGTGAGAAGTCTTTAACAGCTGAGTATATTGTTATTTGATTACTCATTCGTTGAAACGAGTTCCGAAAGTTTCGATCGTTTAAAACGATCCGAACGTTAGCAACATCGTTTCCTGGATGGGCCATACGCAGATTCATATTATACTCGGTTGTTCGATGTTTCAGTATTTTCATGTTCCGATATCTCGGTATCGGTATTGTGGTATCACTGCAATACCGAAATGTTTCCCAACTGCATATACCGGAATACTTCCGGTATACCGAAAGACCAAACAGCTCTACTGGTGATTTCAATAGTCTCTGCATATGGACTGTCATCCTCTTGTCTAGGAAATAATTTTATTCTCAGTACAATAGAATTACGTATAATAATAATAATCCCCATCATAATAATCATAATAATAATTATTGTCACTACAGTTATATCACACCATTAATAGTAGTGTACGCATACCACGGTCGTGTATACAAGTTTGGTAACTCAAGCAATATGTGGCCCCCAAGGCACGGAAACGTTTAAAATACGTCCACTAAACCTGAAATGAAGCTATGGCCATTTAAACCCGGGGAAGAATAATTCATATATGGTTGTATATGAGCGTATATGAATCATATATGAATCATATATGAATGTATATGGAATACATATTAACATATATAAACAATATATGAGATCATAAATGAGCATATATGGATTTTGGCCATATATGATCGTGTATGAATGAGACTGTACATGGTCATATGTGATCATATTCAATCAGACATTATCATATACATCTTTATATGGACAAAAACATGTCACAATTTTTTATGCCCGGGAAAAAAAATTCCATATATGGACCCATATATGGATTCATATATGGTCATATATGCAAGTAGGGAATCTATCAGCATTGATCTCACTCCTTTCTCCTTTGGTTTTTCATCACATTCCATGTAAAATTGTGACATTTTTCTGTCCATATATGGATGTATATGATAATGTATGATTGAATATGATCACATATGGCCATATACAGTCTCATTCATACATGATCATATATGGCCAAAATCCATATGTGCTCATATATGATCTCATATATGTTTATATATGTTCATATGTATTTCATATATGTTCATATATGATGCATATATGATTCATATACGCTCATATACGACCATATATGAATTATTTTTCCCCGGGTGGAACGTGATAAAAAGCTGAAGGAGAGAGAAGTGAAATCAATGCTGATAGATTCCCCAATTTCACATATGACCATATATGAATCCATGTATGGGTCCATAAATGGAATTTTCTTCCAAGGAATGTTTATTGAACGTTCATTGAATGTCAATTTATCTGAAATCAACCTAAAATCGATGCATTTGGTTCGTGTTAGGGGTCGTCCATAAATCACGTAACGCTTTTCTCCTCTTGTTCTTTGTTGCACCAACCTTAGACCTGATGAGTGAGATAAAGAAGCAAATACTACACAGCGTTACGTCATATATGAACGATCTCTTACCTTGGGGTGAAGATAATACGGACTGGTTTGGAACCAAAGATTTATAGGATCTCCTGAACTGACGCATTGGATGGCATTAGAATCAGTCTCAGGCTTCCTCAACGTGTCTTCAAAACGTCGTCCTCATAATGCTCACTGGGAAGGAACGGTTTTGTGGAAGTCTTCTGCATTAATCTAAAAAACATTTCAAAAATGTATGCAAGATGCAACATCATAAGATATCTTCGATAAGATGTCTTTAGAAAATCTGAATTGATTGTATGAGACATATTTCAAATCTCTTTGGGATATCTTTTGGAGTTATCCAAAAGAGAAATTCGAAAATGTTCACTGGGATCAATTATTACCTTCCATTTCAGAAACATAATAAATATGTTATCCATAAAAAATAATGATAAAAGATGCATTCACATATTCCATATCAGATGTTTTGAAGCATGTTGATGTTGCATTGAGTTATATTCTATTCTTGGAAAAGTATACAAAATACCTTCGAAATTGGAATCAATCAACCCCGAAAAATCATTTTTTCCGTTGAAACAACAAGTGTCAATACAAAGAAGTTTGTGAATAAATTTTGTTAAACAATTTGCAAAAGCCCAGGGATCCTAAGGAAACCAAACACAGCGCCATATCAAAGCAGTGGCGGAATAGCCCCGAAGAAAAGGTTTCTTCAATAAGAGGATCTTCTTGATAAAAATTATAATTGAAAAAATGAAAACAAATAAGAATTAATTCATATACATACGGTAATCTTGAAGAACAGGCGTCTTCTGATGCTACTGTTATTTTCCGATACTTCAGTGACAAAGCCCTAAAGCGTTGATAACATTCACTGTGGTGCAGTTGAAAATTGTTTTGCTGTGTAGGAAGTACAGTTTCGTGTCCAGCTAGTTCATCATTTTTTTTGAACAATCAATATAGCACTGAACTCAATTGAATTATCTTCATTGAATAATTTTGAATCAGGACTTGTGTCTCGCAAAATACGCAAAAAGGCGTTACATTAGACATTCTTAT
The DNA here is from genome assembly GCA_018340375.1 of Gonatopus flavifemur. NCBI lineage: Eukaryota > Metazoa > Arthropoda > Insecta > Hymenoptera > Dryinidae > Gonatopus > Gonatopus flavifemur. The sequence continues at coordinate 25,718 of JAFFJZ010000083.1, read as the reverse complement.
TTAGAGTTTAATGGCCACTATATTAATGCTCCTTGAACACTCTCTGCGACTAACTATGTTTATCCTTCTACTCAGTCGCAGTGTATTCCCCTTTTTTTCCACTCCTCCCAAGAATCTTTGACAAAGACACTACACAAATGAGCCTTCTATTCGCAGCCAGATCATGGTTACAACTTATCCCCTTCAAGCGTGCCTTTGTATACTCCACGGTATGCTATAGTGTGTGTTACTTCAATCTTTAGAAATAACTTTTATGGACATGTCTAGAGAATACAGTCAGACCTCTCAATAAGAACGCTTCCCCAGGTTCTCGCTCGAGTACTTCCCCCCCCCCCCCCCTTTATTCCAACCCCAAGTTTCGGGTATTCGCGTGCGAACCTCTGAATAGGAACGCCTAACTTAGTAGAACCATAAAGAGTGAAATGAAATGGACACTTGAATGTACGTTATCGTTTTGAATAATTCTTCGTACATTCAAAAAACTTTGCTGTACGGAATCAAGCTGTCGTATTGTTTTTCAAGTTAATTGTATAAATTTTATTTCTGTGCACATTTGACGAATATGTGTGTATTTGAAGATTTTCGTATGAAATACCGCAAGATTTCCGTAGAAGAGTTTTCCCTGTCCATTTCCATAATCTTGCCAAATTTCCATATTATTTTCCATGTTTGAAGAAAAAATGAGGAAAAGAATAAAGAAATTTTGCATGAACGAGGAAAACTTTTCTAAGGGTTCGGACAAATAATTGAAACTATTTTCTTTTGTTTCAATTTTGATTCACGACGCATTCGACTGCAGGTAGAGTATTTTCAAGGGAACCGAATTCTTCCACTGAAGATGAAATCTCGGGCAAAGGAATTCTTCAATATTTATTCTCAAATACATGAAATGAAGCAATATACAATTCATATTCCTGAAAATCCTAGGAATAATATGTAGAGCAGCTATACATGGGAAAAATATTATCTTTTTTTTCTAATTTTGACATCGTAATTTTGGGAACAAAATATCGTAGCAGTGGACCATACTTGCAATGTTATTTTATTTCTAACCTCACATCGTAAAATTTAGGCTGAACTCTTTGAAATTCAAACTGTTGGAACTATTGCTTTCCAACATCGTAAACTTCATACTGAAATATTTGGAATTCAAACTGTTGGAATTATTGCTTTATAACATCGTAAAATTTGGACTGGAATATTTGAAATTCAAACTGTTGGAACTATTGCTTTTCAACATCGTGAAATTAAAAAATTAATAAATAACAAACGAAGAAGTAACAAATTACTGTATTGAATAGCAAAAACTGATGTAGATAAGCAGAAATGTTATTAAAAACAAACATAGATTTGTTCATATTATATGAAAAAAAAACAAAAAATATCTCTCCTTCCCCCAAGAAGAAGAATCAATTCCAGTTGAGAAGGAAAAGGTGAATTGGAGAACGAACTTCAGGTCTGGTAATTGCGAGTTAAAAATCTCGGTACATGGAATTTAGTAAATTATTTCAAATAAGACTCATCATTCCACTGGAATAGCTGCATGAATTTTTAGGATTAAATGTTAATGTTAGAGTGAATTTTGGAAAAAATTATCATTGGAAAAAAGATGTGATACAAATTTCAATGTGAGTCTTTCTGATTGAAAAACAGAACACGCAAACTGAATATATGAAGCTAGTAAATGTTGAAAAAGTTTTGAAGATGTCTCAACCAACATTGAAACCGTTAAACATGGTTATAAAGTAAAAAAACCTATCCAGCATGGGATGAGCGCGTTTGTGGATAATGGTTAGAATGACATCAATAAAAATTCACTCATCACTTGTGCTACATTTTCACACCAAAAAATTCGCAATCTAAACAGCACTTTTACAAGTAACACATTATTCTTTATTCAAAAATAATACTAACTGGTATAAAACTCCAATAATTAGAACACTTTCATTCTATAACTTCAACTCCCTGTCTAAAAGGAAGATGCTTTCAAGAAACAAAAGAATGAGAATACAACGTGATGATGTTCTATCATTTGGGTAGTATTTGTAAAGACAATTGCCGTTTATGATTATTGAGATGTAACATCGTAATTTACCGACTTTCTTCAGTATAAATACAGAGCCGGCATTGCTTTGTTAACTGTATTCATATGTAACAAAAATGAAACATCATTAATTTATATCGCATACATGTGGTTTGATATTTTTACGTAATAAAATCGTAAAATTGGTAATAAAATCGTATTTATCTTTGAGGATTCTCGTTAAAATGAGATTGAATCATATGAACTTTCACTCTTCCACAAAATAAGAAATGAACACTAATTTAAGTACGATCAATATCTGCGGATTTGCGATGGGAACCTGTGAAAGAACAAATTTTTAACAATAACATTGCATATCAAATGTCAGAAAAGTCCTGCTAATGCAAGTATGGTCCTCTGTTACGATTGTAACGTCGTAATTTATAAGAGAATATTTTTTCCGTGTATGCATTACATGAAACAGTATTCATTCACAATCTAGGACTTGTTCACATGGGTGCCATGGAAAAATTGACACTCGTTCAAGCGTTCTTATTGAGAGGATTGCATGCCGGGAAGAGAGACAAAGACAGTAAGTGTCAGAAAGCACGGAGCGCGCGCCTTGTGGGGATACTTGAAGTCTATGGAAAACTCTTCTCCTTGGGGGCTTTTGCGTTCTTATTGAGAGGTCAGACTTGATTTAAAATACGTCATTTCCTCCCGGATGAAAATTTATAAACTGATTCTTGATGCAATGCTGTAATTATTAAAAGAAAAATCAGCTGGTGGTGAGTCGAGGGAGACCTCGTCAGCTGATGTATTTAAATGTGCGATAGGTGCTCCCGCCTAACTCCTGCGTTATGACTTTCAAGGTATCAGCTGACGGTCTCTCCACCGAGATACAGTCAGCTGACATATATATTCATCCATAGTTGCATATTAGCTAGCATCAAGTGAATTTTTGTATGAGAGGACATTATTGAGAGTATCATTTTTTTTTCGAGTTCAAGCAATCAGCTGACGTTTAATACACCATGTTATAGCCAACTGATTGTTTACTTTCTTGGAGATATTGGGTTAGCGACAATTCAACATGTTTCCAGGTAGGAGGAAATGATTGATATATATTCTTTTCTTCGTGCGTGGAAGGCTACCGCTGCTCATCCCCTCACCCCTCCCCCACGGAAACGCAGCTGACATTCACGAAGCTTCATAATACAACTCTCTAATGATATGTAAATAATTTGTAACTGGCTCCTGGACTGTCAGCGTTAGGCTGCTACAACTCTGCTGCAGGGGTTTTGTAAGCTTGTACCCTTGTCGTGTGTCAACTAGGAGCCTTATGTCAACCTTGTCACAATTTTGTCTAACAACATTGCAGCAAAGTCAAATTACTATCAGAGTGGCCAAAAACTCAGTAATTGTCATCGATCAATCACCATATTCACCGGATATAATTCCAGCCTACTTTTTTCTCTTTTCGAAGTTCAAATCACCACTCCAAGGTCGCCGATTTGAGATGATTGGAGCCGTAAAAGAAACTTCGCAGAAGGAATTAAAAGCGATCCTGAAAGATGCGTATGGAACAGTTTTAATGATTCAATTGAGCGTTGGTATATGGGTATCGCTTCTGATGGAACCTATTTGGAAGGCGAGAATAGGAATTGGGAACGAACTGATCATGTCTTGTATTTTTAACAATTTTCATTACTTCTTCAACAGAATGTAGTATTTCATAATCATGCATCCAGAGGAAAATGGAGCTGGAAAACATTAAGTTTTGAGGAAATCTAAGAATATTCCATTATTTTCTAATGATGGTGAAATGGGATCGGATTTTTGTTGAATTTCACTTATTAGAGATGAAAACTTATCAGTGCGTGACAGAATATGAGGAATAATTTGACGTGCTGAAAGTCGAACATAGAATTTTTCTATATAGTGTGCGAAATTTATGATCTCTCTATAATATTTCAGCCTTGTTGAAGACGATTTCACGACGAACCAAACTATTTTTCCCTGCAGAAAAGAGTCATATGGAAGGAATACGGGAACAGTCTTGCTGAAAGTCTCGCCTAGAGTCTCATAAGAGTATCTCATGAGAGTATAGGTCTTAGGACCTTCCCATACTTCTCCCAGACTACACTGAAAAATTTATTCAGCGTAGGTGTATCATTCTAGGGAAGTGGATCCCCGTCAACAATCGGGAATAATGAATAACAATGGATCCATCAACAAATCAAGATGAATGAAAAATCAGTGTAGAAGAATTGTACACATCGCGTAGCCCCTAGCCAAAGTAAATTGTTCATGAACATTAGGTAACAATCGGGATAGGTGATGAGATGTGTCTTGAATTGTTGGTAGAGTTATTATCTTCTGAAAAAACGCATTTGGAGAAATTTGTTAATTTCAATAAAAAAAAAGGCAAATTTTTTTTGTTTGTTTTTCTCAATTTGTTTGTTTTTCGTTAATTCTTGTTAGAATTGCTGCTTCATTTTTATAGTCGTTCACTGAGGGAAACTTGGGATATCGCGCTTCCCCGTCAAACAATTGTTGATAAATATCAATCAACAGTCGCGAAAATTGATGAATTGTGTCTGGAACCGTGGGTGGGGTTATCATCTTCCAAAACAATGCATTTGCAAAAGTGACCAGAAATTCCTACTCAGTTGTCATGATTGTTCACTGAGGAAAACTTGGACGATCATGATTCCAACTCTAGAAACGACTCAAAAGCATTGGTTAAGAATCCCCATCATTGATGAGATGTGTCTTGAATTGTTGGTAGGGTTATCACCTTGAATCGGAATGCATTAGAAAAAATTAATAAACATTCCTGATCAGTTTTCATAACCCTTTACTGAGGAACACTTGGTCTATCGCCATTCCAACTCAAGGAATCATCAGTAGACATCAGTGACCAATCGCGATAATTGATAAATCGTCTCTGGGATTGTATCCTCCATGGGAGTGAGGATTCATTACCCCGGATGGGGGCTATGGGATTTGTAGGGAAGACACAAATCTCGAATCAAATTGGGAGCTTGCGACACATCTATGAATGGCGTTTTTTTAACCCCAATCCAACCGTCTTTGATTTCATGGAATCGGTCGATCCTTCGCCGAGATATAGCAATTTCTACATTCCAGATGTGGTTTTCTTCCATTCCCAAATAATATCCATGTTTGAACAAATCCGCGCTTCAGTGTGGGACTTGAATGAGATGTTCAGAATGGTTGCCTAAACATTCGATGCAGTGAGCGAGACGATCATAACAACTTTCACCTACGTTCCGCAAAATTCCAGGAGTGATGAGTGCCACTTCTTCCATTATTCTTCCACGCAACCCTTCCAAATCTCGTGCTCGATTTTGACAAACCCGATCTTCCAAATGTCCTTGAAGGAAAAAGTCTCATGGGGTCAAATCAGGGGATCGGGGGGGGGGGGGGTCATTCGATCGCTCCTCGCCTCCCAATTCACCTACCGACCAAACTTCGCTGCAAAACATATCGTACTTCTGATCCGACATGTGCAGGTGCACCATCCTGCTGAAACCAAACTGCATCGAAATTTGGTCCCGAAAGTCAACGGATATTGAGAACAATATCTTCAATCAGCATGATCCTATGTTTTTCTGCGGTCAGATTTCCCTTGATAAAAAATGGACCTATGATATGCGTATCCAATATTCCTGCCCGAACATTCAATTTTTGTGGGTATCGGGTTTTCGATTCGGGCTTCCAGTGAGGATTGCTGTCACTCGAGTATCTACAATTGTGTCCATTCACATTCCCATCCAACATGAATGTAGCTTCGTCAGAAAATACTATATTCTGCATGAAATTAGGATCTTCATCAACTTTTTGCATGATGGTTTCGCAATATTCTAGGCGTCGATCGAAATCGTCTTCGCTTAATTCTTGGAATAAATGTGTCCTGTGAGGATGAAATTTATTTCGTCTGAGAATCCTGGGGACCGAATGATGGGAAATATCATGGTCACGAGAAATTTGTCTTGCGGAGGTTATTGGAGTATCTACAACTGTTTGTAAAATATCTGACGCGACTTCATCAGACGTCGCTGTCTCACGTCTGTCCGATCGCGGCAGATCTTTGCCACTCCCTGTCTCCCAGTAGCGTTCTACAGTCTTCAAAACTGTTGTTGCAGAAATACTCAGCCGACCCACTCTGAATTCAGCATTGAATAGGCCCGCAACTTCTCTGCATGAGCGTTCTCGATCACCATATCCCGTCATCATTAGGATGGCAATCCTTTCTTTTTCCGAAAGAGACATTGTGATAGATTTATGGAGGATATAAAAAATAATCCAACTCATCCAAGAATATGGTTGAGAACCGCAGTATAGTTGGGACAACGTAAAATGTTTCGCTCTGTACAAAATTTCGTAATTTAATATTTCAACGTGCACACTCAATTCTTATTCTTTGTTATATTGTCGATTGTTCCATGAGTAGGCTTATTGTGTAAAGTTCTCTGAACGAATTGGTTTTTGCACGCGATTTTTAGTGAATCTATTCCTAATACATTGGTTTATTCACTCGTCGTTACATAATGTTTCCACGAGGTCTATCCTATTTGTTGATACTTATACACATCTCGTGTACTCACGTATGATGAGACACTCTTCGTGTGTGCATGTGTGTTTACCTCGGTACAGTGGATTTCATACTTGCCGTTTATTGGAATTCAAAAATTTTTGTATTTTCATATAAATCATATAAACTTCAAAATGCCTAAAGAAGTGTGTGAAGGATGTTCCAGACTTGTGGATAAACCGGTATCTTGTGCTTCATGCAGTGTTATATCTCATCCTGGTTCGTCGTGTTCAGCGAGAAGTCACCATCCATGGCATAATGGAGTACTGATTGACTGCAAGGGGCCTCTTCCGTCTTCTGATACTTCTGTTGATCTTGCGGGGAAATTTGTTGGCGTGTTGGATCAGTCAGGTTTTTCATCGGAAATTCAGAGTATCGTTGATTCTGCTTGTTCGAAACTCAGCAACCAGCTCAACGCGTTTGGGATCAAATTAAATTCTTTATCCAACACTGTGGCGGAATTATCCACGAGATTATCCACCTTCGAATCGTCTGCCCCTTCTTCTCCACAAGGTGTCTACAATGAGGAAGATTTGATAGATGAGCTAAATGAACGACATCGAAGAGCATGTAACATTCTACTCTTCAACGTTGAAGAATCTTCGAGGGATGGCTCTCCTGATCATGTTATAGTTACTGATTTCCTTTAAAAAATCAGACCTGATACTTACGACAATGTGCGGATTCGTCGTATCGGTAAAAAGAAGGATGCTTCTCAAACTCGTCCGATCTGTGTCACATTTGCATCACGGAACATGACCATTGAGATTCTTCGTAACGAACCGTTGTACAATGGTTCAACTAGAATATCGCAAGATCGTACCTTGAAGCAACGGAATCATCTGTCGAACTGACGTGAAGAGTTGAGAAATCTAAATGACCCTTCAGGGACTATTCGCTATTTCAATGGGATACCTAGGATAGTTCCTGCTCACCAAAGAAAAAACGCTTGATCGACCCTTTGGTGTATTATCAGAATGTTCGTGGCTTGAGAACTAAACTTGATCAACTTCATCGCTCTGTTGCTATATCAGATCCATGTTATGATATTATTATCTTATCTGAAACCTGGCTGCGCGAGGATATTCTATCTTCTGAAATTGGTTTACATGGCTATGCAGTTTATCGTATGGGTAGAAACTGACTCATCAGTCAATTTTCACGGGGAGGTGGTGTCTTAATCGCCGTTAAGGATACCCATCGGAGCTGTGCCGTCTCATCTTCTTATTCCAAAGTTGAACATCTTTACGTCAAAGTTTATTTTTGTTCTTTGTCGTTGTTGTTTGGGGCTGTCTACATTCCACCTTCTTCGGATTTATCAATATACTTGGACCATTGTAAAAGCGTTGGCGAAATCCTCCTCAAGGAGAACTTCAACTCCTCATACTTATACGGAAATTGCAATTTACCCCATATTTCCTGGAGCAATATTGATTGCAAATTATCTTTTTCAGTGTTACCTGGTTCGACTCTCAATGAAATGACTTTTGCGCAATATGTTCTCGAATATTTCAATGAATTATATTTGTTTCAACTCAATACTTTCAGAAATTCTCATGGTAACATATTGAATCTTATTTTTTCTGATAACGATCGTATTGATGTCAATATTGCTCTGGATCCTTTTCCCGCGTGTGACAACTTTCATCCTTCTCTGGTATCTAAGCTCAACCTAAGTGAAAGTGTTTTGCTGGTCCCCAATAAAATCATCAAATATAATTTCAATAAGGCGAATTACAGTGCAATTTGTGAATATTTAGGTTCTATCAACTGGGACGATGAATTGCGTAATCTTAATGTTATTGAAGCTGTTGATTTTTTGTATCTTCATTTATATAATGCAGTTGATTCATTCGTACTCAAGTATGTATTAAGGAATAGTTCTTATCCAAAATGGTTTTCTTCGGAATTAATCAAACTTATTCGTCGAAAGAAAATTGCTCACAATAGGTACAAAGAGTCAAATTGCTTCGAAGATTACCTAATCTTTAGTCACTTGCGAGCTCAATGTGAAGTTTTGACTCGCCAATGTTACTTGTCCCATCTTAATTACGTTCAAGGGTCCATTCCTACGAATGTCAAAAGCTTTTGGAACTTTGTCAGTAGTAAGCGGAATCAGAACGGTATACCCCTGGTGATGCATTTAGACGGTACTATTGGCAATACTGGTATTGCTATTTCGAACTTATTTGCATCTTATTTCAGATCAGTTTATCAAAAATATCCCGTTGTTCCTTGTAATTTACCAGAATCTACTCTCAATGTCAATCTTTCCGATTTATCCATCAATATCGGTGAAGTGTTCAATAAAATCTCATCCTTGAAAACTTCTTCCGGTCCTGGTGATGATGGTATTCCTCCTAATTTTCTAAAATCTTGCAAGTTCGTCATTTCTCGGCCTTTGTGGTTGATCTTCAACAGCTCTTTGTCCTCTGCAATATTTCCTTCTCAATGGAAATCCAGCTTAATTACTTCTATCTTCGAATCTGGGGACCGTTCTGACGTGAGAAACTATAGACCGATTAGTATCATGAATGTTATGCCGAAAATTTTTGAAGATATAGTTACTGATAGAATAACACCACTGTTTTCTGATATTATTTCTGATTTCCAGCATGGCTTCACTTCTGGCAAATCTACCGTAACTAACTTGTCTATTTTTTCTCATGTTGTGTCCTCTGCGCTTGATCAAAATGCCCAAGTGGATACTATATATACAGACTTCTCAAAGGCTTTTGACAGAGTTGATCATAATATATTGTTAAATAAATTAGGTAATTTAGGTATTCGAAGCAATTTTTTGTCGAGGTTACAGAGTTATATTCTGAATCGTACGCAATCAGTTCGTGTCTCTCAATATTTCTCTGATTCATTTTTTGTATCCTCAGGTGTACCGCAACGCTCACATCTAGGTCCTTTATTATTTATTATTTCCATTAATGATATCTCTACGATTTTCAAGTACTGCACACATCTTCTTTTTGCTGATGACCTGAAACTGTTTATGATCATAAGAACTTACAGAGATGCTCAAAATCTGCAATCTGATTTGAATCGGTTACAATCTTGGTGTGTGCCATCTAATATGTCATTAAATCTCACTAAATGCCATGTGATGAGATTTTATAGAGGTGAAAATGCTATTTATTTCCCTTATAACTCGTCTCATTTTCTGTTATCACCTATAAATACTGTTCGTGATCTTGGAGTTTCATTTGACTGTCGTTTTAACTTCTCAGATCATTACAATTACATAGTTGGTACTTCCATGAAATCTCTCGGATTCATCAAGCGTGTTTGTAAAGATTTTCGTGATCCTGTTGCATTTCGAACACTGTATTGTACTTTAGTGAGACCTCACCTTGAGTATGCGTCTCAAATTTGGAGTCCTCATGTGATTCGGGATCGTACAGACTTGGAAAGAGTTCAGCATAAGTTTCTGCGTCTTGCTGCCTATCAGATAGGCCGTCCGTTTAGCGTCACTTGTCATGATTACTCATTGATCATGGCTCTACTTAACTTGCCTTCCTTGGAATCGCGTCGTTTGTTCAATGATTTTTCATTTTTGTATAAAATTGTTGAAGGGAAAATTCGCTGCCCTCAACTGCTTGGACTTGTACGTTTTGATGTCCCTTCTCGTTGATTAAGACGCCCTAAATTGTTCAATCCAATTTCTTATGAATCGAGATACGGTTATTCTGATCCGGTGAATCGGATATCTATCCTAGCTAATTCTTACAGTGATGTGCTTGAATTATTCCCATCTCATTCTGATCTTAGAAATTCTCTTTCTCGTATTTGTCAAATTTGATATCTAATTGTCCTTTCCACCTATAATTATACACGTTAACTGTTGTTGTAATATAAGATGCATGTAGTCAAGCTGAACATGACGCTTCATGCTTTGATCCATGATATATATAATGTGGTTCAAATAATGTATATTCTATGTACCAAAGGATCTCTTATACCCGTATAAACAAAATAAAATAAAAAAAATAGAATGAAATATTCGAGAATATCCAAAATAAACGAAGTTATCCGGAAACGTTCGAGGATTCAACAAGACGCCATGCGAGTTTGACGTGCATTTGCTGCTCCAACAATTCTCCCATCCGTTGCTTTTAAAAGTTTCTATTTAACTGCTATTCAGTTTGCTCGGTGTAGTGGTTTTTACTGTGCATCTCGTGTAGTATTCCACTCTCCAGTTTGTGCCTTATCTTTCACGTTTTTACTGATTTGAAATCATCACTTGTCGAAAAGTTTCGTCTCACGGATACAGTAGCCTAACATACATAGTGTCACTTACATTGCCGCTTCGTTGTGTGATACAAAAACAGTAAACAGACCATTACTCGTGTATGTGTGTTGTGTGTTACTAGTACCAGTGTCTATCATCTGCTCTACGTTTTGATCTTCTCATATATTCACAATGCCACAACAAGATAAGAAAATCTGTAAAGTTTGTACTCAACCTGTCTCTAATCCTGTGAGCTGTTTTACGTGTGATATTCATTCGCATCCAGGATGTGTGCACAGATGTAATCATCCGTGGAGTGTGAACAAACTCATCGATTGCTCAGATGCTTCTTCACATCAAAATGATTCATCTTCGCCGAGAGGCTCGTCTCTGCTGGTAAATATAAAGGAGCTCATCTCTGAAGAATTTTCGAACTTTCGTGATGAAATTACTCGAGTTTACGAGGACAAAATAGTTCCTCTCAGTCAAACTATTCTTGCCCTCACTGCGAGATTGACTTAGGTTGAGAAGAAACTCGACGTTTCAGAACAAGACCGCGATTCTCGTGATCTTGGGACGATTATTCATGAAGTCAACGAGTGACAGAAGCGATCTCGCAATATTATTATTGTTGGTATTGATGAGACGCCGGGCAATCAACAGCAAAATGATGCAGCGGAGGTGAAAACACTACTCCGAAACATTTATCCTTCCGTTCATGATAATATTGAGTTGCATAGAATCGGTAAAAAGGTTGCGAACAAACACAGACCTATTTGTGTTTCTTTTCCATCGTCTCAGGATGTTATAAATATCTTGAAACGTAAATCTAATTACAATGGACCGTTCAAAATTTATCAAGATCTGTCTAAGAAAGAAATGATTTAACCACGTTACGTGCGGAACTCAAGAATCTGATCGATGGTGGTGATACCAACAAAACAATCAAGTATATAAATGAACTGCCAACGATTGTTGACACACGTACTGTGCCCCAGAAAAAAAACCTATAACTCACCCTTCGATATACTATCAGAATGTTCGTGGTCTTCGTACTAAACTTCAAGATTTGCAAATTCCACTTTCATCTCTCACTTCTACGTATGATGTCATTTACTTCTCTGGAACCTGGTTAACGGATAACATATCTGATGAAGAATTGTCCTTCAATGATTAGGTCTTGTATCGGCTGGACAAGAGCAAGCGCACCAGTGTTTTTTCTCGAGGAGGTGGTGTGCTGATTGCGGTCAAAACGTATTTGAATAGTGCATTGGTTGATTTGCCGCCTACTAGCGTGGAACATATCCTTGTCAAGTTGCAGTTTAATTCGAAGTCTGTTTTTATTGGAGCAAGTTACTTCTCCCCTGCCTCATCATCATTTCTTTACCTTGGACATTGTGTTTCTCTGGCCGAGGTACTGTGTCAGGATTATGATTTTTCAATTTTTCTCTTCGGTGACTACAATCTTCCGCATGTGGTTTAGCGCAATGACGACTCTTCTCTAACGGCATCGTTTCGTCCTGGTGTGACACTGAATAAAAGGTCTTCGGTGTAGATTTTGACTCAATATTTCAACTACTTTGGTTTATATCTAAAAAACAATATTTACAATGATTTCAATGGTATGCTGGACTTGATTTTCACCACCGATGAGTATGTTGAAACTATTAGTCCGGTTGATTACCTCCTACATTGTGATGCTTATCATCCCCATATTGAAATTAGATTGTATTCTCTTTAATCGAGATTTTCGTCTTGTACCGACACGTACCGGTATAATTATAAATTGGCTGATTTTTTTTTCTATACGGCAGCATTTGAATCAAATTGATTAGGATATGGAGTTAAAATGCATGGATGTAAATACTGCTATTAGTTCTTTGTATGATCAACTTTCTGTGGCTATTGAGTTGTACGTTCCGAAAACATTGATCAAAAGATCTATTTATCCTCTTTGGTTCACTCTTGAGCTCAAACAATTAATTAGGAGAAAGGAAGTTGCCCATATGATTTACAAATCGTCTTATAGTCGCGGCGATTATTTAGCGTTCTCTTTTTGGCGGGCTCAATGTAAATCACGAGCTCGGGCTTGTTATTCGAATTACATTCGCCAAGTTGAGACTAATATTCAAAAGGATGTTGAATCTTTTGGAATTTTGTTAACAGTAAGCGTTCATCTAATGACTTACCTAGTACTATCATGTTAAATAATGTAGTTGCGGACTCTGCAGCTGGAATGGCTAACCTTTTTGCTGATCACTTTCCATCGGTTTTCGCTTCACATAACTCGGTTGATGTTAACCATTCTAGACATGATATGTCATTCAACATGCTTTCTGATTCAGCTATTACCATAGGAGAGATCTACTCTGTTCTTGATCCGTCAGATACGAGCAAGGGCCCAGGATTTGATGGCCTTCCGCCGTTGCTGTTCAAGTCTTGCAAATTTATTCTTTCTCGCCCGCTTTGGATTATCTTTAATAAATCCCTATCTTCCGGATGTTTCCCTGCTGAATTGAAAACGAGCCTGATCTCTCCTATTTTCAAGCATGGTAATAAACTGGGTGCTGAGAACTATAGACCTATAAGTATTTTAAATGTTATGTCTAAGATTTTTGAGCGCGTGGTAGTTGACAAGATTACTCCTTTGTTGTCTCCTCTTATCATCCCGGAACAACATGGTTTCATGTCAATGAGGTCTACTACTACGAATTTGGCTGCTTCCTGTAATTACACCGCCATTGCGCTGGAGAATAACTCACAAGTTGATGTTATTCACACTGATTTCAGTAAAGCGTTTGATACTGTATCTCACAGCGTTCTCCTATCTAAGTTGAGTAGCTTTGGAATATCTGGTAATCTGAAACTTTGGTTCCAGAGTTACTTAACTGATCGGGTGCAGATGGTAAAAGTTCGGAACTGTTTTTCTGAATCGATTATACCTTCTTCGGGAGTGCCCCAGGGATCCCACCTTGGTCCACTTTTATTTTTGCTATTCATAAATGACATTGGGCAGGTTCTCAATGATTGTGATTTCCTGTTATTTGCTGATGATCTAAAAATCTTCAAGAACATAAAATGTCTTGCGGATGTTCATCACTTACAGTCACTATTATCGAGATTAGATTCTTGGTGCACCCGTAATTCTCTGCATCTGAACTTAGAAAAATGCTGGGTATTGAGAATCTCGCGGTCAAGGAATCCTCTCATATTCTCCTACAAGATTGCGAATATTACATTGAATACTGTGAAATCTTATGTTGATCTTGGTGTAACTATAAATGATGAATTGGATTTTTCTGAGCATTCTGTTTCGATCGGTCGATGGAATTGTTTGGTGTTTCCTTGGAGCGGTTTAAACTGTCGGTTAATGCATGACTATATTGTAATTGTATTTTATGCGTCTGTGGACGCTGTCTTGTATTGACTCTGTATTCACTTTCTATATCAAAGGGTGCTAACCCGTGTATTGCAATAAAAAAAAAAAAAAAAAAAAAATTACAATATGGTCATGCATCAACCGACAGTTTGAACCGATTCAAGGAAACACCAAACAATTCCATCGACCGATCGAAATTATTTGCTCATTCAAAAATGCGAGAAATCGGATCATAATTTCCAAATCTAGATTCAAATTGTACAGGTCTAAATAAAAGCGCTCTCCTAACTGGTCTACCGGGGATGTTAGAATTAACTTTACTCAGCAATGACTCGCAATCAAGAAAACCATTAATCAATTTCAAAAGGAATAGGAGATCATTCATTTGTCTCCGCTCTTCGAGGGTAGTTATATTCATTCTGTGAAGAATTCTGGAGTAATCATGGTCAGAATGTCTCATAGGGCAGCCTATTCTGAAAGCAGCAAAGCGTAAAAACTTGTGTTGCACACTCTCAATCATTCTAATATCCTTCTTCAAGTACGGAGACCAGATAGGGGACGCATATCCAAGATGAGGTCTAATTAAACAGGAATATAGTACTTTCAATGACCTAACATCTTTGAAATCACTGGAAAATCTTTTGACGAAGCCGAGATTTCTCATCGCAGTACCACAAGCTTTCACAGAATGCTCAGAAAAATCCAATTCATCATTTATAGTTAAACCAAGATCAACATAAGATTTGACAGTATTCAATGTAATATTCGCAATCTTGTAGGAGAATATGAGAGGATTCCTTGACCGCGAGATTCTCAATACCCAGCATTTTTCTAAGTTCAGATGCAGAGAATTACGGGTGCACCAAGAATCTAATCTCGATAATAGTGACTGTAAGTGATGAACATCCGCAAGACATTTTATGTTCTTGAAGATTTTTAGATCATCAGCAAATAACAGGAAATCACAATCATTGAGAACCTGCCCAATGTCATTTATGAATAGCAAAAATAAAAGTGGACCAAGGTGGGATCCCTGGGGCACTCCCGAAGAAGGTATAATCGATTCAGAAAAACAGTTCCGAACTTTTACCATCTGCACCCGATCAGTTAAGTAACTCTGGAACCAAAGTTTCAGATTACCAGATATTCCAAAGCTACTCAACTTAGATAGGAGAACGCTGTGAGATACAGTATCAAACGCTTTACTGAAATCAGTGTGAATAACATCAACTTGTGAGTTATTCTCCAGCGCAATGGCGGTGTAATTACAGGAAGCAGCCAAATTCGTAGTAGTAGACCTCATTGACATGAAACCATGTTGTTCCGGGATGATAAGAGGAGACAACAAAGGAGTAATCTTGTCAACTACCACGCGCTCAAAAATCTTAGACATAACATTTAAAATACTTATAGGTCTATAGTTCTCAGCACCCAGTTTATTACCATGCTTGAAAATAGGAGAGATCAGGCTCGTTTTCAATTCAGCAGGGAAACATCCGGAAGATAGGGATTTATTAAAGATAATCCAAAGCGGGCGAGAAAGAATAAATTTGCAAGACTTGAACAGCAACGGCGGAAGGCCATCAAATCCTGGGCCCTTGCTCGTATCTGACGGATCAAGAACAGAGTAGATCTCTCCTATGGTAATAGCTGAATCAGAAAGCATGTTGAATGACATATCATGTCTAGAATGGTTAACATCAACCGAGTTATGTGAAGCGAAAACCGATGGAAAGTGATCAGCAAAAAGGTTAGCCATTCCAGCTGCAGAGTCCGCAACTACATTATTTAACATGATAGTACTAGGTAAGTCATTAGATGAACGCTTACTGTTAACAAAATTCCAAAAAGATTCAACATCCTTTTGAATATTAGTCTCAACTTGGCGAATGTAATTCGAATAACAAGCCCGAGCTCGTGATTTACATTGAGCCCGCCAAAAAGAGAACGCTAAATAATCGCCGCGACTATAAGACGATTTGTAAATCATATGGGCAACTTCCTTTCTCCTAATTAATTGTTTGAGCTCAAGAGTGAACCAAAGAGGATAAATAGATCTTTTGATCAATGTTTTCGGAACGTACAACTCAATAGCCACAGAAAGTTGATCATACAAAGAACTAATAGCAGTATTTACATCCATGCATTTTAACTCCATATCCTAATCAATTTGATTCAAATGCTGCCGTATAGAAAAAAAAATCAGCCAATTTATAATTATACCGGTACGTGTCGGTACAAGACGAAAATCTCGATTAAAGAGAATACAATCTAATTTCAATATGGGGATGATAAGCATCACAATGTAGGAGGTAATCAACCGGACTAATAGTTTCAACATACTCATCGGTGGTGAAAATCAAGTCCAGCATACCATTGAAATCATTGTAAATATTGTTTTTTAGATATAAACCAAAGTAGTTGAAATATTGAGTCAAAATCTACACCGAAGACCTTTTATTCAGTGTCACACCAGGACGAAACGATGCCGTTAGAGAAGAGTCGTCATTGCGCTAAACCACATGCGGAAGATTGTAGTCACCGAAGAGAAAAATTGAAAAATCATAATCCTGACACAGTACCTCGGCCAGAGAAACACAATGTCCAAGGTAAAGAAATGATGATGAGGCAGGGGAGAAGTAACTTGCTCCAATAAAAACAGACTTCGAATTAAACTGCAACTTGACAAGGATATGTTCCACGCTAGTAGGCGGCAAATCAACCAATGCACTATTCAAATACGTTTTGACCGCAATCAGCACACCACCTCCTCGAGAAAAAACACTGGTGCGCTTGCTCTTGTCCAGCCGATACAAGACCTAATCATTGAAGGACAATTCTTCATCAGATATGTTATCCGTTAACCAGGTTCCAGAGAAGTAAATGACATCATACGTAGAAGTGAGAGATGAAAGTGGAATTTGCAAATCTTGAAGTTTAGTACGAAGACCACGAACATTCTGATAGTATATCGAAGGGTGAGTTATAGGTTTTTTTTCTGGGGCACAGTACGTGTGTCAACAATCGTTGGCAGTTCATTTATATACTTGATTGTTTTGTTGGTATCACCACCATCGATCAGATTCTTGAGTTCCGCACGTAACGTGGTTAAATCATTTCTTTCTTAGACAGATCTTGATAAATTTTGAACGGTCCATTGTAATTAGATTTACGTTTCAAGATATTTATAACATCCTGAGACGATGGAAAAGAAACACAAATAGGTCTGTGTTTGTTCGCAACCTTTTTACCGATTCTATGCAACTCAATATTATCATGAACGGAAGGATAAATGTTTCGGAGTAGTGTTTTCACCTCCGCTGCATCATTTTGCTGTTGATTGCCCGGCGTCTCATCAATACCAACAATAATAATATTGCGAGATCGCTTCTGTCACTCGTTGACTTCATGAATAATCGTCCCAAGATCACGAGAATCGCGGTCTTGTTCTGAAACGTCGAGTTTCTTCTCAACCTAAGTCAATCTCGCAGTGAGGGCAAGAATAGTTTGACTGAGAGGAACTATTTTGTCCTCGTAAACCCGAGCCATTTCATCACGAAATTTCGAGAATTCTTCATGGATGAGCTCCTTTATATTTACCAGTAGAGACAAGTCTTCTGGCAAAGATGAATCAATTTGATGTGAAGAAGCATCTGAACAATCGATGAGTTTGTTCACACTCCACGGATGATTACATCTGTGCACACATCCTGGATGCGAATGAATATTACACGTATGACAGCTAACAGGATGAGAGACAGGTTTAGTACAATCTTTACAGATTTTCTTATCATGTTGTGACATTTTGAATATATGAAAAGATCAAAACGTAGAGCAGATGATAATCACTGGTATTAGTAACACACAACACACACACGCGAGTAATGGTCTGTTTACTGTTTTCGTATCACACAACGAAGCGGCAATGTAAGTGACAGTATGTATGTTAGGCTACTGTATCCGTGAGACGAAACTTTTCGACAAATGATGATTTCAAATCAGTAAAAACGTGGTAGATAAGGCACAAACCGGAAAGTGAAATACTACGCGAGATGCACAGTAAAAAACACTATACCGAGCGAACTGAACAGCAGTTAAATAGACACTATTAAAAGCAACGGATGAGAAAATTATCGGAGCAGCAAATGCACGTCAAACTCGCATGGCGTCTTGTTTATTTCTCATTTGTAATTGTATTTTATGCGTCTTTGGACGCTGTCTTGTATTGACTCTGTATTGACTTTCTATATCAAAGGGTGCCAACCCGTGTATTGCAATAAAAAAAAAAAAGAATTATCGGAAATATCGAGGAGAAGCGAATTTATCCCAGAATTATCGAGACCAGTGGAAATAATCGAATTTATCCGAGAATATCCAAGAATTATCGAAAATATCGAAAATGTTTGAGAACTATCAAGAACATCCAAGAGGAGCAGAATTTTCTGAGAATGATTACGAATTATCAAGAATATCGGAAATAAGCAAAATTATCCGAAGATGTTTGAGAATTATCAAGAATGTCGAAAACAATCAAATTTGTCGGAGAATATCCAAGAATTATCGGGAAATATCGAAAATGAGCAAAGTTATCCGAAAATATTCGAGAATTATCGAAAATGCTGAAAATAATCGAATTCGTCCGAAAAAATTCGAGGATTATCGAAAATATCGGAAAGGAGGGAAGTTATCCGGAAATCTTCGAGAATTATAGAAAATAAGCGAATTCATCAGTAAATGCTTGGGAATTATTGGGAATGTCGAAAGTGATAGAATTTGTCCAAGAATATTCAGAAATGATCGAGAATACCGAAAATGTGCAAAGTTATCCGAAAATGTTCAAGAATTGTCGAAAGTATCGTCAAATGATGAGGAATGATCGAAAGTAGCCAGAAATGGTGAGGAACACAAAAAAAAATGAAAATTACGATTCGAATGAACAGGTGAGAAAAACTTGTGAAAAATCCTGAATGAACAGTTTTGGAGACGTTATAAGGCGACTGTGGCGTGGAACGCTGGTATGAGAAAGTTGGAGGGGGAACTTTGGCTAGGGGGCTACGTAATGTGTGCAATCCTTCTACACTCATTTCTTAGTTATCTTGATTCGTTGATGGATCCATTATTATCCATCATTTCTGATTGTTTCGGGAATCCACTTCCCTAGAATGATACACCTACGCTGAATAAATTCTTCAGTATAGTCTGGGAGAAGTATGGGAAGGTCCTAAGACCTATACTCTTATGAGATACTCTTATGAGACTCTAGGCGAGACTTACATCATGCCCCCCCCCCGTTCAATAAGAAAAAAACATCCAAAGATCCTCATCCGATGGGGAGTTAGGAGGGTCTACACCGGCTCTGACTGTTCCCAGAACAATCTTCAAGTGGTCATAATTCAGCGAAAAATTCACCGATTTCAAAAAACAAGAAACGGCTGTATTTGTGCTGGAAATCCCCATTGAATGAGCTATCGCAAGCCTCATCACCTCGTTCAAGATTTTCATCCCCCTCGCCGCCCTCATCTCCCCCTCCAGGATTGAGGACTTCTCACCCTTCTAGAATGGTAGATTGTGTTCTCCCGTTGGATTTAGAGAAAAATTATCTCATTATCTCTACCAGTTCAGGAGTGATTAGGGTGCATCCAGACTTTTCACCACCCTGTATGTATTCGGGGTGTCCCAATTCAATCTTTAAATGCAAATATCTCAAAAACATGCATCTTGTACCGAAAGTACTTCATACCGAAGTTGTTATACAAAGAGGGGGCCACGAAACTACGATATCAGTTTCATCATAGATGGCGTGATGATCGTTTAAAATGAGGTCAACCTCATTTTTTTGAACGGGAACCTCCACTTTTTATTGCATGTCCCGATTCTACGCAAAAAAAACTGAGTAACTTTTGCTTGAAACGTTTTTCTAAATTTTTGGGTATGGCGCCACAATCGATGAAAAATAAAGTCTATGAAACAATATGCGGATACCTTGTGGAATACATCCCAAAGCCGGAATATCTCATTCGAATGTTGTTGTGAAAAGAGGGGACGACACAATGGGGATATCAGTTCCATAGTAGATGGCGCTGTGGTCAGTAAAACTGAGGCGAACTTCAATTTTTTGAATGGCAACTCCCACTTCTTATCGCATATCATGATGCTCCGCTAAAAAATGAGGAAGTTTTGTTTGAAACATTGTTCCTAAATTCTTGAAGTTTGAACAGAGGAAAATGAGGTTGATGAAATACTTCTACTGCATTAGAAGAGTTACATTGAATTGAAGTCTTTTACAATGTTTTGGACATGACATTTGTTGTGTTTTGTGTTCGATTTCTTCTCTGAAATTATTATTGTTTCGATTTGTTTGTTCAGCGTTGCTCCACACATAATGCAGTAGAAATTTTTCATCAACCTCATTCCCCACCGTTTCCATCTTCAAGAATTTAGGAAAAATGTCTCAAACAAAACTTCCTCATTTTTTAGCGTAGAATCATGATATGCGATAAGAAGTAGGAGTTTCCACTTAAAAGATTGAAGTTCACCTTAGTTTTACTGACCACAGCGCTATCTACTACGGAACTGATATCGCCATTGTGTCGTCCCCTCTCTTAACAACAACATTCGAATGAGATATTTCGGCTCTTGGATGCATTCCTCAACATATCCGCATATTGTTTCATAGACTTCATTCTTCATTGATTGTGGCGCCATCTTCAAGAATTCAGAAAAACGTTTCAAGCAAAAGTTACTCAGTTTTTTGCGTAATCAAGATATGCAATGAAAAGTGGGGGTTCCCGTTCAAAAAAATGAGGTTGACCTCATTTTAAACGATCATCACGCCATCTATGATGAAACTGATATCGTAGTTTCGTGGCCCCCTCTTTGTATAACAACTTCGGTATGAAGTACTTTTGGTTTAAGATGCATGTTTTTGAGATATTTGCATTTAAAGATTAAAATGGGACACCCTGTATATACGTCCTTTTCAAGAGTACCGGACTCTCTATTATAAAATGTTATTATCCTACCATTAACTCACAGTGAGTCTGGTACTTTTGAAGAAAATGTTTGATTTATAACTTCAAAATGCAAGTATATCCTCAATATACTAGCGAGTCTAGTAATTTATAATAGACAACTTTTCTCTGTGTATGTATATATATTTTTGTGTCATTCTAAATGCCTCAGGGAAATAACTAGGGACCTGAAAGAGATGGAGAAAAATGAATCTTCACATATTTGTAAGTTTCCCGAGGAAGAATCCAAAGATGACAACAATTTTGTTATAGATGGCGCTACTGCTGAGATACAAAGGGGACCTGAAAATCTATGAATAGGACTCCCTCAAGTTCTCGATACATTCCCATAGCTAACGTCGAGATATTTTCAAAAAACCGGTCATGGAATCATTTTGAGTCGATACTTCTAGAACCGATGACTGGAAATTATAAGGTATGAACAAAAATCACGGAACGATAAAGGTCGATGGATTTCCCTGCACTTTTGTGTTGAATTTATGTATACAGCGGTGTAGATATGTGGCGAACTATGGATGTTTCCGAGTAGATAGATGTGGAAACGGGGGTTGTATGTGAAATACAGTAGTGTATGTAAAATGATGACTGTGATGTGATAAGGACTCCGTGGTTCGTCACTTCCACAGTATTTTATGACTTCAAACTCTCTGAAATGTGTGTGCTTGCTTGTGTATGTGAATTCATGTGTGGATGTGTGATGATAAGGGTGAGGTAATGTTGCCAGTGGGCCAACTTTTCAGAGTCCCTGATTGAAAGTTCCGTTGAATAGTGTTTCACGATTCGTCGATACATGGCGAAGATTTTGTACACTGGCAACGCTGGGTAGGAGGTGTGGATGGATGTGATGTACGATCTGGGATGAGGATAAGGGTGAACTGCAAAAACCGAAATTCGGCATTTTATGTGGCAATATCTGGGAAAAGTTCTTCTATCACGTAAAAAAGACGTGTGTGAAAGATGAGCTGATTTCATCAATATTTAGGTAGTGCGCAAGTGCTCGAAAACTCTCAAATCTCAGAAATACCACAAAACTCATGATTTTTCGAGATTTTATGCCTCTGCCCTGTTGGGTTTGTTGGACAAGTTCTAGACATGAGAGGATCGGTCTGCAGGGACTTGTTTTGGATGAGATCGGAACCAAAAAATGGGTCCGTTTGTTTCGAATTTCTAACCCCTCTCGTGAAGTTATGTCCATCACTCGGCCGGATCAGTCTCAAGACATCCATGAAGTCCGCCTGAGCCCACTTTCGTCCAACCGTGGGAAGTTACACTTTGAATTCCTTTCAGAGGTCGTCCAGTGGGGTTCACTGATAATTTTTGATCAGATCCGCGTTACATCCACACGTGTCCTATTCTGTCCTCCGCAGTCTAAGGATGTCAAGAATGATCCGACAGTGTCCAAAACTGATCCAATTGTGCCGAAACTAATTCATGATGGATCCAGTTCTTTTCCCATCATGTCCTCGGGTACATTCGCGCGTTCAAAAACTTGTTCATGGATGTCCATAGTGTCCATACATGTCCAAGGGTCATGGGATATCGATCCGAACGATGTCCAGAGACGTTCACGATGCTCATTTCCGTGCCCTGATCACATCCATTCGAGTGCAAATTCATTTTCTGCGATTTTCGAACCGATCCGCGTTACATCCACACGTGTCCTATTCTGTTTTGTGGGGTCCAAAAATGTCTAAAACGTCCCGAAAGTGTCCATAAATGATCCATCGTGTTCCAACTCTGATGTTATGAGAACAGATCTTGTTGTCAAAACATGTAGACCATTCCAGGATATAATTGGGAATTCCACATCGTGACTATGGACAGATCTGGAGGACTCTGGACCGACTACGAAAGAGGAAAACATTCTTGGTATGGAAACATGGAAGAAACTCCGGAATACTTCCGAAAATCCCACATCATGACTGTGCACAAATTGAGACGATTTTGAACAACTTTGGATAATTATGAACCGACTGCGGACAAAAAGATCATTCCTGTCATGGAAACATTTGAAACACTCCGGAAAACAGTTGAAAATTCCAAAACGTGATTATTTGGACAAGTTTGCACCGATTACGGATGAGAAGAGATGATTCCTGTCATAAATAAGAGGTAGAAAAAACTCTTGAACACATTTGAAAATCTCGTATTGTTACCATGCACAAATTTGGACAACTTCGGATCAAGGACTAACGAAAGGGGATAATTTCTGTTGTGGACAAATGTAGACAATTTCGAGACACAGGTGGGAATCTTGGATCGTTACTATCAACGGATTCGGACAATTTCGGACTGACTCTGGACGAGAAAGGATCCTCCTGTCGAGGATAAACATAGAAAAAACCTGGGACACAGTTCAAATCGCATCATTGATAATGAATCGCCTCACATCATTACTTTGGACGAATTTCGACAGCTTCGGACACGCCGCCTGCACATTTGTGAACACCCATTGGACAAGTGATGAACCGATTCACTCCCGTTGGTCTGAAATTGGAAACAAATGGACATCCATGGACATTTTGGACCGACTTTGGACGAAGCGCGGACCGTTTTGAACTAAGAATGGACAGTTTTGGACATCTTGAACACATTTCGGACAGAATTCGGATGTCCAAAATCGGTCCGACAACTCATCAGGGTGGCTTGCAATTGAGGGTCCCCATGCAATAACCACGTAGGCGCTCGAGAAGCGGCATAAGTATTGTCCAAGCCATGACGTCAAGGGTTGAAAAAAAATTCGGAATTTCGAAAATCTAGAAATACTGGACAAAAGGGATTGAAAAATGAATATGAGTCTCTGTTTACGATTTTTTTCTAGGATCAGTAGTTTTCGAAAAAAATAAAACTATCTATTGTTTCGCACCACAAATCAGTGTTTCCAATATTAAACTCGTTCAAACTCGGTCATTTTTCGATGTATCTTGATGAATCTTGCGGATTCTGATTCGTAAGACTTCCCGAAGACAACAGCGTATGAAAATTCATAAAAGTTGATAATAAATTACCAATTTTTTAATCCGAAGTGAAAACCCTGTTTTCCATGCTTTGCATTGAAAAAGTGTCAGGGGAAGTATGAGCTACAAAAAACTTCCAGCGACAAAGTTGTTCACTAGTATATGGACAAACTTTGTGGAAAGTTTCAGATCGATTGGACTCTTAGTTCGCGAAATACAGCGGTTTATTTATTAACGCGCGACCGAAATTCTCCACCATTTTGCGTCATTCATCAACTAAATATCAAGGTCCGTAGGAAAGATTGTGTTCGCTCAATGTTTGAACCTGGGTTTATGTTTTTGGGGTCAGAAAATCCGAATATCGAACTATTTTCGCAAAATTCTGTATCCATTTCTCTTGAATGAACAATTCAATAGTTTATAACATTATGGAAATACTATTGACCAAAGAGAAACATTTTCTTGACAACAAAAGTTTCTCATCCTGTGATAATTAGATTTTGTACACAAAAATTTTTATCAAAACACTTGCATTTTCATGAGTATCATGAGTATATTTGAATAAATTCACATGGCCTGTATTACATAAAGTATCAAATTTTTCAAACAACACATTATACAACAAAAAAACAACACGTGTATTGTTTTTTAAACAATACATCTTATAATACATTTTCCTAATACGTTTGCAATTAACTTTGTGATGTTATGCCTTTCACAAATCAATTATTTTCACACCTTTTCCCCAACTTTAGCTATTAATGCTTCGAAAAATTCTTTTCCCTTTGGAGAGAGATATTTCATAAGATAATTTAAATCATTCTGTTTCTCTCTAGAAATGTCCACTGGTTCAGTGAGTGGTGCTTCGTCTCAATGCTGTACGGTTAATGATTCTATGAAAAATGTTGTACCGTCCCGATTTTCATAATAATTATGTTGAAACTCTTCTTGTCAAGAAAATGTTTCTCTTTGGTCAATAATATTTCCATAATAATTATGAGAATCGGGACGGTACAACATTTTTCATAGAACAATCATTAACCGTACAGCATTTAGACGAAGCACCACTCACTAAACCAGTGGGCATTTCTAAAGAGAAACAGAATGATTTAAATTATCTTATGAAATATCTCTCTCCAAAGGGAAAAGAATTCTTCGATGCATTAATAGCTAAAGTTGGGGAAAAGGTAAACGGAGACTCATATTCATTTTTCAAGCCCTATTGTCCAGTATTTCTAGATTTTCGAAATTCCGAATTTTTTTTCCGACCCTTGACGTCATGGCTTGGACAATACTTATGCCGCTTCTCGAGCGCCTACGTGGTTATTGCATGGGGACCCTCCATTCTTCCAACCATTTTCAGACACCCAGGCTGACACCCTTCAAATATACCTCAATATATTTGAAACTGCTGAATTGAGTTGTAATATGAGGAGGTAAATGCTTTTGAACCACCGGAACTGACGA